>CM046449.1:15651788-16011788 GCA_025506515.1 Flaveria trinervia | reverse complement strand
AGTCACACCGGTTGACAGTTTGTTTCAGTTGACTTAAAGTTATTCGCCATGGAAGATCAAATGTCAGCCTTTACTGCTAGGAAGGACTCTAGGATTCAGAACCTGTTGTTACTTGAGAGTGAGGTGGGTAATCATAATAAACCGTCAAAGCTTTTAACATTAGATGAGTTTCCCCACTGGAAACAACGTTTTGAGATCTACCTCAATGGAGTGGATCCGAATCTGTGGGAAGCTATCGAGATTGGGTAAGTACGCCGGTGGGAGCCGATGGAGTAAAGCTAACCTTAGGAGGGATGACAGACGCGCAGAAAGTTAAATATAATGCAGAGAAGAGGGATGCATTGATTACATCGTCTATCCCTAAAGACATTTTCCACCAGTACTCAGAGAATAAGCAGTCCAAGAAACTGTGGGATAAGCTGAAAAAGAGGTACGATGGGAATGCTTCGTTGAAGGGAATCAAGGCTAAGGAGTTAAAGAAGGAATTTGATAACTTCTCATCGATGGGAAACGAGAGTTTGGACGATGTTATAGATAGATTCTACCATCTGATGAGTGAACTGCATACACATGGGGTGGCGCTACCATGGAAGAGAAAGTTGCTAACTTTGCAGACGCATTGCCGAAAAGTGGGCTACATTCGTGTCTAACCTGAGACAGAATGGAATGCTGACAAAGCTGGATATAAATGACTTCATTCTAAAGCTGCAAGAAGAAGCACTTAGGATGAAGTATAGAGCTCAGAAGTCTTCGTATACTTAGAATCCAGCTTTGTATAACGCCACGCCTCAAACTAAGACATTTGGAGCACCTTTCCAGACTGCATTTGTGTCTAGCTCATCGGGTCCTTCACATGCTTCTTCTTCAGGATCAGACACGTCGGGGTCTTCTGTACTCATCATATTGGATCTGAAACAAAAGCTACTAGACTGAATACTGAGAACCTCGGTAATGTGACGGTAGAAGTAGCTCGAGAACACATGGATCTTTTGGCTGCAGTGGTTCATTCTTATGATGGACTTGTTGCTAGGAAAATTGGAAACTGTCATCTGGCAGACGAGGACTACGAGCGGTTGGACAAAATGGTGCTTGAGAGAATGGACATAATGTGGGCCTTAGCGCTTGCTGTCAGAGAGCGAAGAAGTTTGTAAAAAAACCGGACAGAGCTTGGTAGCTACTAAGGATACCACATTTGGCTTTGACAAGAGCAAAGTGACCTGCTTTAACTGTGGGGAGAAGGGGCACTTCAAGAGAGAATGTGTTAAGCCAAATAAGACGGGTAACGGGAACCCATTCTCATCCTTCACCCGTCAAGACAAGCAAGCTACTAGTTCTACTTCATGAAGCAAGGATCCAAAGCCTTGACTGCTCATGATGATGAAGGACAGGACTGGAGCTTTAGGTTTGTCTCTCCAGGGGAATCAAACATTGCAAGTGTAGAAGACTTTGATGATGATTCTGCAAGTGAAGGTGATCTAGCAGTTGATATAGCGATGTCTAATATTGAAGAGACAACTGCATCTGAGGTCAGATACAAGCCTAAAGAGGAGACTACTAGAGCAAAGATAGAATCACCAGAACCAGAGACATTTGATGCTGCGTTGATGGCTAATGCTTCTGAACCAACTCAGGTAAGTACCACTGACCAAAAGTTTAATAATCATGCTTGTTCTGATTGTAATATATTTAGAAATAGAATAGAGGAGAAATTTGCTAGGTTATTAGATCATAATGATAACTTGGTAAAAGATTTACAACTGTGCACTGAGGCTAATAGAGTATTAAAACAAAATGAGCATAGTTACAAAGAAAAAATAGACCTTTTGACTAAACAGCTTAGGGAAACCGAAGTAGTTGCATTTAACCAAGCTAATGACATTAGGTACTATCTAGAACTCCCTAGAAGACACTAAGAAGCAAAAGGCAGTTATATAAGTAGAAGTAAACTCATTAAAACAGAAACTGCACAGTTGGACAAGTTCATCACACATAGTCCAACACTTAGTGAGAGAAAGAAACAATGGGGAGGGTTTGGGTTACAAAGTGGTTCCACCACCATCTGAGACCTTGATGAACACTAAGAGTAGACCTGTAAATGACAATCCCATCAAGGATCATGTGGTGTCTACTCTTCTTGTTAGTGATCCAGATTCCTATATTCAACCATTGACTCTGGAAACAAACAAAAGGAGGCCGCGTCAAAGGCTAAGGGTAAATTGCCTTGTGCTAATCTGGAAAAAAGTTTGAAAAGGTTAACTTAAAGTCAGGGTCAAACAGAGTCAAATCAGAACCTAACAGGACTTCAAATAGTCAAAAACCAGTTAACCAAAAGGAAAAAGGTATAAACATGTTAAACAGTTAACTCTGTTAAACAAGGAAGAACATCAAAAGAACCAGAGTCAAAACCTAAAGTAAGTGATGTTACTAGTGTGTCACACACGTCTCCACAAAGAAAGTTTAATCATAAAGTTGATAGCGGGTCATGCTATAATTGTGGAGAATGTGGACACATTGCTTCCTATTGCTTTCTTTATCAGACACCTAGGAAAAAGATTGAACTTAAGGACCCAAAACCTAGGTCTTCTAAGAGGAGTTGTTTAACTCCACCTAGAATAACTAGTGTACATAAAGTTCAACCCGTTAGCCAGTCGACTGTGTATCACAAACAGGCATTGCACAAATCTGGCTTATGGAAAAAGAAGTCAACCTCTGTGCCTGATGATGATGACAAGAAGGAACCTGGGCTACCCTCACCCTCTAAGGGTCAATGGGTTGAATTTATGATATGTGATGCCTCTGGGAAACCCAAGCCAGTAAAGGCTTGGGTTCATAACCTAAACTAATCCTTTACATTGTATGTGCAGGGTGTTCGCTACAGTGCTGAAACTAACACGTGGATTATAGATAGCGGAGCATCCAGGCACATGACAGGAAACAGGGCTCTTTTATCTAACGTCAAGCAAATTAAAGGAGGGCATGTTTCGTTTGCTGGAAACAAGGGAGGTTATATCACAGCTCAGGGAGAAGTGCGAAATCAGAAAGTTAAGTTTGATAAGGTGAACTATGTTCAACAACTTCAAAATAACTTACTCTTTGTTTCCCAAATCTGCGATAAGGGATTTAAAGTCATCTTCGACGACAAGAAGTGTTACGTGCTCAAGAAAGATTACGTGATCCCAGAAGACCAAGTTTTGATGACGGCTTCAAGATAAAGACCTTTATGTTTTGGATATGTCAACAGCTGCTACAATGGATCAGGAGGTTCAGTGTTTTCTATCTAAAGCTACTGAGAAGGATTCCATCTCCTGGCATAGGAGAATGGGACACATTAGTCAAAGGAAGATGAATCACTTGATTCAGAAGGATCTGGTGAGAGGAGTTAATGTCAAGAACTTCCAGCTTCCTGATTTTTATGTAGCTTGCAAGAAAGGCAAACAGACGAAGAAGTCTCATAAGGAAAAGAAAAATCATTCAATAGAACTTCCTTTTGAACTTCTTCATATGGATCTGTTTGGTCCAGTCAGTACAAAGAGCATAGGAGGCGACTTGTACTGTTTAGTGGTTACTGATGACTACTCAAGGTTCTTATGGGTAATGTTTCTGAAGTCCAAATCAGAAACATTTGAGTCCTTCATGGAGTTAGTAACCACACTGGAATCTCTACAAGCTAAAGGTTACACAAGTACGCTCAGACAACGAGACAGAATTCAAGAACCAGTGGATGGAGGCTTACAGCAAGGAAAAGGGTATTGTACATCAATTCACTTCTGCCTACACGCCTCAGATGAATGGTGTTGCTGAGCGAAAGAACAGAAGCTTGATTGAGACAGCACGGACTATGCTAGCAGACTCGAAACTGCCTATCCAATTTTGGAATGAGGCAGTTGCTAATGCATGTTATACACTGAATCGAGTTCTGATTGTCAAGCGTCACAGCAAGACATGTTACAAGCTACTACAAAGACGCAAACCGAATCTGGAGTATCTCGAACCATTTGGCGCACCGTGCACACTTCTGAAGAAAACACAAGAAGGAAAATTCAGCGAGAAGGCGGATGAAGGAATCTTTCTAGGATACAACATTCCGAACAAGAGGGTTTACAACAACTCAACGGGTCTAGTAGAAGTGTGGTGTAATGTTAACGTTCAGCGATATACCACACCACCTGCTGGCAAAGGACCCGCCTATTCTTCGACTATGATGGATTCTTCAAGTCATTCAACATCTCTCTCTCTCACTCGGATGACGAGTTAGCTACACGGATGATGTATGATATCTTGAATACACCAACAACAAGCTCACTGGGAGGATCATCTACTCAGTCAGGGGGAGTAGTCGACAACAATGCCTCCTCCTCTGAAGATGAAGTTGAAGAAGCAGATGACCAGAACAGTCAGGAGGAACAGGTTCCAGTTCCTGAAAGTCCACAAGCATCTACCGTGATGTACCTTCGACTTCGGAGCCTCAAACTCCAATACCTCATGCTGCAGAACCAAATGCTCATAATCTTGGCTCTGAGGTAGTTGTTCCTACTACTCCAGGATCACGACTAAACGTCTATCATCCCCTAAACAATGTCATTGGGGATGTCAGATCAGGAGTACAAACCCGAAATCAGCTATACTCAGCTGATTACGCCTTAGTTATGGAAAAGGGATATATTCATGATGGTGCTTATCGGTGTTTTGTCTCACAGTTTGAGCTGAAATACGTCAGTGATGCACTAAATGATGAGGCGTGGGTGAGTGCCATGCAAGAAGAACTTCTACAGTTCAAGAAGTTAGGTGTATGGACTCTGGTTGATAGACCTAAAGTACTAAGGTCATTGGCACCAAATGGGTCTTAAAATGCAAAAAGATGACCAAGGAGTCATTATCAGGAACAAGGCTCGATTTGGGGTTCAAGGATTTCACCAAGTCGAGGGAATTGACTACAATGAAGTGTTTTCACCCACAGCCGGATGGAAGCCATCCGCATCTTCCTTGCCTATGCATCATACATGAAGATTAAAGTCTACCAATTAGATGTGAAGAGTGCATTCCTTCATGGGGAAATCAGAGAAACAGTCTATGTCAGTCAACCCGAGGGATTTGAAGATCCTTATCATCGGGATAGAGTTTACAAACTCGACAAGGCTTTATACGGGCTTCATCAAGCTCCAAGAGCTTAGTATGGAAACTCTTGACTCATCTTGAGAAACACGGCTTTCGCAGGGGAGTCATTGACTGCACACTGTTCATCAAAGAAAAAGGTGGCGACCTACTGCTCGTACAGATCTATGTCGATGACATAATCTTCGGTTCAAAGAATGAAGAGTTATGCAAAGAATTTGAAGCAGTTATGAAGAAAGAATTTGAGATGAGTGCTATGGGGGAGATGAAGTTCTTCTCGGGTTATAGGTGGATCAGACTCCAAATGGGATATTTCTACATCAGACCAAGTATGTAGGAGACATTCTCAGTCGTTTTGACATGGAGAATGCTTCTGCTACTGGGACTCCACTTGCTACGAATCACGATATAGCACCTGATGAAATGGAGATCTTGTAGATGCGACAATGTACCGAGGAATGATTGGATCCCTCATGTATCTCACTGCCTAAAGACCTGATATCATGTATGCTACATGTTTATGTTCTAGATATCAGGCTAAGCCTAAGGTCAACCATCTGATCGGGGTCAAGAGGATAATTCGCTATCAGAAGGGTACACCCACACTTGGGTTGTGGTATCCTCAAGATGATGACTTTGAGCTCACGGCGTATATGACTCAGATTACGGGGGCTGTAAGATGAATTACAAGTCTACATCAGCAGGGTGTCAATTCTTTGGAGAAGATAGTTACCTGGCAGTGTAAGAAGCAGACATCGGTTGCATTGTCAACCTGTGAAGCCGAATACGTTGCTGCTGCAAGTTGTTGTTCACAAATCATCTGGATTCAATAGCAAATGCGGGATTACGGTTTAAAGTTTTCTTCTACTCCTATTTTTGTTGATAACTCTGTTGCAATTGCAGTAACTAAAAATCCGGTCCAACATCCAAAGACCAAACATATCGGTATTAAATACCATTTCATAAGAGATTGTTTTGAAAAGAACTTAATTGATATGGTAAAAATTAATACTGATTTTCAACGTGCTGACCTCTATACTAAAGCCTTTGATAAACCACATTTTCAATATCTGCTAGAGGTCAACGGCGTTAAAAAGCAAAATGATGTTATTCCTGATGATGATCATGTGTAGTCCGATGTAGCTAGAATTCTCATTTTTTTTACTTTATTGATTAATTTAGTCCGTGTTGTTAAATTAGACTCATGGTATTTGTTGTTTATTAAAAGCCTAAAACAATTACACCACTTATGATGTTAGTATTTTAGGGGGAGAATAAGTCAGCAAGTAACATTATTAAAAAAAAAGAGAGACGAGAGAGAAGGAGTGGACAGCTGATATAAGGTGATCGTATCTGTAATACCGATTCAAACCCTTTGGAATATGATAGTACACAGGAACAAATCGAGAGGGACTTTAAAGATTTAACTTAGAAAGATGCAAAAATTTAAAGTATAAGTATGTGTAGTCTAAGCAATACAAAAAGGGAAGATGATAGAAAAACTGATAACTATGAAGGTAACACACAGAGAGTAACCTAGAGGTTGCTAGATCACAAATGATATGTCGGTAGATTCAGCACAATAGATGAGAAGACCTGACTGGTGATTTCAAGATCAAACTAAGTTGTTCAACTGACTGTGGGCTTCCATCTTATCACTGGTTAACACAATCAACAATATTCCAATAAGGGGTAATGAGCATGTAAAGCCACAAATGTATGCGGAACCAAATCCAATAGTTTCTATCTTAGGATTTATCTCTCACAAAAAGCCAAAAACAAGCTTTTATTTTTGTTACGGTAGTTTAGTCTTTATTATTATTCACTTAGTCTTTTAGTTTTGTTTGTTGCCGGACGATATCCTGGAACATCGGTAAGGGATCAACTTACTAACAGGGTCATGTCCTGCGATGACCACATGAGTTTTTCAAAGTGTAAGGCAATCACATCTGAGGTGACAAAGAGTGTTTAAAAGAGTCAGGTGTGAAGTGACTATATTGGGTCAAATGTTCATGTCGAGATGATCATAGCTCATAATGTTAATCTCAAAGTTAAAAGGGTTAATGGTGAGAAATGCCAGAAATGTCATAAGTATACCCATTCGCACGAATTGACCTTTAGAATGTACTTATCATACGAATGGGACCATTCGTACGAATGGAAAATAAGAATGGACCATTCAATGAATGGCCCTTACGATTGACCCAATCGGATGGTTAAGAGTGAACGAATGGGTAAGTCGCATTGACTCAGCTGCAGTCGGACGATGACGGGGCGACTGAATCAATCGCACGATGAGGCACAATCCCCGTATGAAACCTGCGGATAATAAGCCCAGTTGTCGATGAACTCAGGGTTAGTATAAATAGAGAGTGAACGTCGAAGAGAATCCCACTCTCAAACTACCCTAAATCGCAGACTAAAAGTACATCGCCAAAATTCGTTTGACACTACAAACCTCGATTTCACATACTGACCATGGGCATTGACTCTACAGGTAATCTGAGGTGCCGAAACTCTATAAATCATTAAATTTGCCACTAATTGTGAACAACGGATTCGTTAGAAACACGTGTCTTTGTGGAAAATACCCCAACTAGACGATGTAAACAAATGAAATATTAACGGTGTAGTTGTAAACTAATGGATTACGAGTATAATGTATCCAGAACACAAGTTTAAACGCAAATTGATGAAAATTGAATTGATTGAGCGGACAGAAAGAATGCGAAAGAAAGGTTGATGAGCTCAGTCGCACGACTGAAGAGTGAGACTAGAGTATCGCACGACAGGAAATGACTCTGCGTATTGATTCAATCGCACGAACTGGTGTAAAGCCGAGGCTACATACGCATGAGCCAATCGCACACTCAGTCGTCATATGGAGTCATTCGCACGAATAAATCACAGTCGCACAGCTCATTTGGATGACAGGCTAGGAAATTGGTTCAAGTCCAAGGTTTCAGACATTCGTAACAATGGGTACTAATGTTTACTTTATTGGTAACAGATGGCCAGCCGTTGGACTATGAGTAAGAAGCACAATATTTGTGCTCATCTGGGATCTCACATCCAGAATGCTCGGACTTCTCGGGCATTTAAAAAAAACCTTCCTCAAAAGATCAAGGATTGCAACGTATATTGCTCATGTACACCTTTATCGGTTGCTCAGCAGGCCTTTTGGGAGGTGCAATTATTGATCGATCATCTGAGCCTCACTGTTCAGAGGTACTATCTTGGAGAGGCATAACTATCACAGAGGAGGATCTGAGGAAAATTGGTAGTCCAGTCAGGGATGCGCGACTGTCTACTAAATTACATCCCCTTACTGTCAGAGGATGTTTTCTTCGAGCCAGTACACTGGGGATATAATGCGGGGGTGCTAAAACAAGAGAAACCTCTATCACAGTGAGTACTTGCTAAGTATTGCTGAAATGCATAGCATCCAGAAAGGGAGGTTTTGATGAGTGGCTGACCGATCCAGAAAGCTTGGTTAGCATTGGTGCTAGAACCATCCGTTAAGCTTCTCCAGGATGATCTTCACCTACTTGGTGGAGAACATGAGGGGAAGGGAAGGAGGGCTTCTTTCGCTTATTTGCATGTACCCCCGATTTATGCAAAGATAATAGACCAGAGCTCACCTCCTGCCAAAGGAGAAGGATGATGCGGTAGTGCTTGAGGTGATGGATGATACACCGTGGGCCGGATGAAGGTTACAGGGAAGGAAAGCAGTAAACCCCAGTCCGAGATTGTTTGGGCATCTGGCCCGTGAGCAACTATGTGGTGAAGACAGGAGGAAGTGGCGCCATGACGACATGGAATTCTGATGTTGAGCAGATTGCTTACCCGCCGACGACAATGATGATGACAGTGGTAATGGTGGAGATACAGGCCCATACCATCTAGGGCCACTACCAATGAATACCATCTCCACATCCACCCACGTGGGAAACTGAGTCTGCTGGTTTCATCAGAGGTATGTTCTGGTGGGGATAGGGAGTCGGAAGAGGAGCCCTTACACAGGGACTATGGGAAGCAAGGTTTTCCCACAGAACATTGGCTAAGGGTGGTTGGGGAACGCCCACAAGTCAGGAGAGACACCACCGGACCTCTATGTACGGAGCCAGCTAGCAGGGTGTAGGGGGCGCATCCACATCAAACAGGGAACGAGGAGAACGGATGGGTAACACCTGGTCAGAAAAAGAAGAAAAGACGACTCCTGTTACCATCACAGCCACCCCCACAACCACTTCCACAGCACACCACCACAGATATACTACCACCACCTCACTTACAACCACTGTACAGATTCCATCTACCACCATATCTTTCACTCCCACATCACCCCACCATCACAGAACCCATCTTTCACTACAGCAACCACCACACTGCTGCAAACAAAGCTAGTCTAAGCCCATCCATCTTCATCCCATGTATCACCTCTACCGCCAATTGGGGGTAGAGGACAACTTCTCAATCAAAGGATGTGATGGCCCCAATATTAGACAGCAGATAGGAGGAGGGCGGCTCAGATCCGGAAGCTTGCGCTTTACTGCTAACTCAGTCTCACCAGATCGAAGAGCAGGCTAGAAGTGATTGAAGGAGCAGACCAACAGATGGCTGCCAGAGCCTGGAGATAGCCCAACTCCAAGCAAATATTTTCACAGCAAACAAGAAGAGATAGAAGGTTGAGACGGGGGAAAGACGACATCATGTTAAAGTTAATGGGATCTAAGGAAAAGCCCTTTGAAGATCAAATGACGGAGATAGGATTGATTGTAAGGATTCCTGAAGTCTGATGCAACCCAAAACTGCCTAAGTGTTTCAGCAACATGCACTAAGTACTGAAGTGAAGAATGCTTCGGAAGAATTACACAAAGCATTAGAAAATACTCTAAGTGTAATATCTTCCGAAGCCAAGACCAATATCTTCCGAAGCCTAACATGAAGTCTTCCGAAGCTTGAAGAGACAAAGTCTTCCGAAGCTTCAACCTATGAAGACAGATTTCTTCCGAAGACTTTTAGTACACATGCTTTATCTGATGTACTGTTCCATAAAGCACCTTTTCCGCTGCGTCTCTGATAAGTCACCAACTTACAAGAGTGGTGAAAAGGTCCATGCTTTTGGTAACTGTACATTGAGGTCTTGAGTCTGAAACTTTCCACTTTATGTACTTTATCCTTTTTGTAATGTATAAGGATGTGAGCTATGGCATGTCATAGTCACAAGGTCAAAAGGCAGATATGCCTTTTGATCCTACAATTGATTTTGTTAGTGTCTAGTCAATTGTATCCAGCTGGCTTTCATAGTATAGCCGGCTGTAGGTTGTAGTATAAGTATTCCAAGTTCTTGTATCTTTCAAAATGCTTTGTAACACTTGTAAAAGAACTTGAGAAAGCAATATACTGCTCCCTTGAAAACTATACTCTCTTGTTCTGTCTCTTGCTTTACTTGTGTTCTCTGCATCACCTTGGTTACCTAGTTCACTGTTTGATTAACGTTTAGTTAATCCTCATTGTGTTGTTGTGTTGTAATTGTGTTCAAGCCCTTGAACGATCCTGCAATTGGTATCAGAGCTTTCAGGCTCGTGATATAAGATCTAACCATCTTAAGATCCCTCACACACACAAAAACTAAACTTTTTCAAATGGCTTCCATCTCAAAGACTGATATGGAGACTGGAACCATGAACAAATCCCCATTGATCACTCTTGATGACTTCGACACCTGGTGCATGAGGATGGAAGGCATCAGGTCTCTTGACTCAAGAATGTGGGAATCTGTTGAATATGGACCTTTCATACCTAGCACCCCCTCTGCTACCGGTGCTGGTATGATTCCTAAAGATGTGGCCAACTACTCAGATGAAGATAGGAAAAGAGTAGAGATTGACAGGAAGGCCATGACTGCTCTTCAGACTGCTATCCCAAACTCTGTGTACAGAGGTTTTAAGAAGTGCAAAACAGCTAAACAGCTGTGGGATGCACTGAAGCTGATGAAGGCTCCTCTGAAGCCAAGGAGAACAAGAAAGATCTTCTGAAGCAGCAGTTTGAAAATTTCACCTTAAAACAGGTGAAACCATGACCCAACAATACTTCAGGTATGTTGAGATTGTGGATACCCTTGTGGATGGAGGAGTTCCTCTTGAGAACAGAGACATTGTAAGGAAGTTCATGTCCTCACTTCCTAGGCAATGGACACACTATTGTGTGGTAATCAAGAGGACTGAGAACCTTAAAACTCTTACTCTGACAGAGTTATATGGGATTCTCAGTGGATACCAGATGGAGATGAACTTACAAGGTTCATCTGGCAACTCTAACAATCAAATGGGTTCAGCCCTTCATGTGGTTGAAAGGGACAGCATAGAACCCAACATCATCTCCTATGCTACCCTGACAACTCACAAAAGGGTCCTTTCATCCTTCCCGGAGACACCAAGGGGAGAACTTTACTCAAGGAAGCCCATTCCAAGAGACAAGTTCTTCTCAAGCCTTTGTGTCTGCAGATGAAAGCTGTGGAAATTATCTCTTCACTCTTGAAGATCTAGACTGTATCCATCCAGATGACCTGGAATACATGGAGATAGTTCAGCAGATGGCTCTTCTCACTCACAGAGCCAAGAAGTTCTACAAGAGGACAGGAAGAAAATTTCCAAGCAATGCTACCAGTGGTAAGTTTGGGCTGGATAAAAGCAAAGTTAAGTGTTACAATTGTAACCTTATGGGTCACTTCGCCAGGGAGTGTAAGGCACCCAGAGCAAATGGGGGTCAAACACAACTCAGACCAAACTACACCAACAATACCCCTCAGGCTGAGAAGACAAAGCAACATGCTGCGGTTGCTGTTGAAGAGGGAGGATTTGACTGGAGTTTTCAGGTGGAGGATGCTTCTCCAAACCAAGCATTGATGGCTGATCATGATGAAGCCAAGGTATTAGAACATCTTTGCTCCCCTGAATGCATTGCTAAAGTAAATAGATACAGGTCCTACAACCTAGAGATGAGATCTGATCTTGAGTCATTAAACATATTAAAATCTGACTTTAGAAAGTCTGAAAATGATTACAAGTTAAAGATAGAAGACTTGGAGAAAACATTTCAGTACTAAAACATGAACATACAGATTTTAGAACTCAGATCCAAGATCTCATCACTAAGTTGACTAAGTGCCAGGCTGAGCTTGTGATCAGCAAAGCCCTGGCAGAGAAAAGTGTTCTTGAAGAAGAGACCTTCAAGAACATGATATCCTCATCCCTACACAATAAGGTTTGTTATCAAAATAGACAGGGACTGGGATCAAATGAGATAGCTCCTCCACACACAATCTTGTCTGTAAGATCTCCTAGGTGTGGAACTTGTGAAGATGAGCTTCCTCTCATAGATCCAGTAAGTGAGGATGATGAAGAAGTGATAGTGAGGAATCCCTCTGAGAAGAGTGAAGAAGAGGATTCCTCCAAGGGCCACTATCCTTCTGAGGAGAAGAAATAACTGTGATGACCAAGTCCAAGAGAAAGAACTTGATCAGGAAGAGCAAAAGGAAAGCAAAGAAGGCTCAAGAAATCAAGGCTACCTTGATGCTAAGCAGAAACAAGTGTTCATCTCTGCAGGTTTCAAAGCAATAAGGACTGAAGACATCCACCAAAGCCTCTTATCTAAGAGTTCTGGTTCATGTTCAAATCATCTCAGTACAAAGAAGAAGACTGAGCTGCTGTGTACCACTGCTGCACAGCCTGGACCATCAAATTCCAAGAACAGTTCACAGCCCAGGGAACTGTATCTGAATCTACCAAGATGAAGGTGAAAAAGGGATGTGACCAAGGCCAGTCTTGCTCTCAAAAGGAGATTTCTTTGAAGAAGAAAATGTTGTGTGTTATGTGTGAAAGTACTTCTCATATTGCCAAGGATTGTCCATACAATCCTAAAAGTACTATCCACATGACCAATACAAAGACTTCAAAGAATCTCAAGAAGTCTCAAGCTTCGGAAGGAAAGTCTGTTTCCTTCGGAAGCTCCAAATCAAAGAAGAAGGTAAATGGAAAATTACCTTCGGAAGCAAAGTTGGTCTCGGAAGAAAGGAGTTCTTCCGAAGTACTAAAGTCTACTGCAGTGACTGTAGATTCTTCCGAAGTATCAGTCATTAAAACTTGTGAAGCTCCAAAAGCTTCTAAGGTTTTGAAGGTCAAGTCCAAGACCAAAGGTGGTGTGGAAGTCTAAGAAAGACCAAATGACTGAGGTTTCTCCATCAACAACAGCCGAAGATCCCCTCTGTACAACCATAGGATCTATTACTGTTGCATTACCTTCTATTACACTTACTGAACCCAAGACAAGTAAGGCTTGGGTTTCCAAATGTAACTAATCATTTTCTTTGTGCAGGAACAGCTCAAGACAAAAAAATGTCTGGATAATTGACAGTGGCTGTTCCAGGCACATGACAGGCGATAGGTCTTTACTTCATAATTTTGAGAGAATTGATGGAGGACCAGTTGCTTTTGGAGGAAATGAAGGTGGTTACATTTATGGAAGGGGCAAGGTCACAAATGGTAAGCTCAGCATTGAGAAGGTAAACTTTGTTAAGGAGCTTGGGTACAATCTTCTGAGTGTATCTCAATTTGTGATCAGAGTCATAACATGCTCTTCACTGAGCATGAGTGCATTGTTCTCAAACCTGGAGTGGTCATTCCTCATGAGCATATTCTGCTCAGAGCCCCAGGAAAGGGAACATGTACAAGATGGATTTGCAAGAAACATCTCCCTCTGGAGAAGTTTCATGCTTTCTATCTAAAGCAAATAGTGATGAGTCTTTCCTATGGCATAAAAGAATGTGCCATGTAAACTTTAAGAATATGAATAAATTAATCAAACATGATCTGGTAACTGGAATGCCAAAGAAAGAGTTTACAAGTGATGATCATTGTGGCATGCCTGAAAGGGAAGCAACACAAGGTATCTCACAAGCCTAAGGAAAAGAACTCCATCACTACTCCCCTACACTTATTACATATGGATCTCTTTGGCCCCACCAGTGTAATGAGTTTAGGAAGGACCTTATACTGTCTAGTGATCACAGATGATTTTACAAGATTCACTTGGGTTTTCTTTCTTAGAACTAAAGATGAGACTCCTGAGATTCTAAAGAATTTCATCTTAAAGATTGAGAATCAATGTGATCACAAGGTCAAAACCATAAGATGTGATCAAGGAACTGAATTCAAGAACCAAATCCTTGATACATTTTGTGATGAAAGGGTATTACAAGACAATACAGTGCTCCCAGGACTCCTCAGCAAAACGGAGTTGCTGAGAGGAGAAACAGGACACTTATTGAAGCTGCAAGAACTATGTTGTCTGACTCTAAACTGCCTATCACCTTCTGGGCAGAGGCAGTTAATACTGCCTGCTATGTGCAAAACAGAGTCTTAGTAGTTAAGACACATGGTAAGACTCCTTATGAACTTTGGCACAAGAGGAAACCTTTCATTGGTTTTCTCAGGTCATTTGGATGTCCCTGCACCATCTTGAATACCAAAGATCAAGTTGCCAAGTTTGCTGAGAAATCAGACGATGGACACTTCATTGGATACTCTTCTCAAGCTAAAGCTTATAGAGTATACAATCTCAGAACTAGAATCATTGAGGAGTCAGCCAATGTGACTTTCAATGAGCACACTCCCAGTGTGGCTGGTTCTGGTCCGGATTGGCTATTTGATCTTGATTTAGTTACCAACTGTTTTAATAAATCTTGTGAGCATGTTTCAGGATCTGCAGAAAATTTAAATACAGGTGATCCTGATCCAAGATTTGAGCTTGGAAGACCTTCAGCTCCAGTTGGAACTACTTCAGCAAATGAGGTTTCTATCAGCACAACAATGACAAATCCAGCTGATACATCTGGCATGCCTCAAATTCCAGTTCAGAGGCCTCTCAACCAGATAAAGACATCTCAATTGCAGAAGATAACAATGGTGATGGTGTGAAAGTGATCAAGAATCTCTTGATGCTAATAACCATACCATAGATGATAACATCAATGATGTCACACACTCATTGGATCAAGTTAATCTTGATAAGTGTGATAATGTGGAGGATCAATCTTCAAGACCAGATCTAAATTTCTCAAATTTGGATCTATCTCAGCAACTTGCTGTGATCCCTCAGCTAAGGATCCACAAGTCTCATCCTACTACAAACATCATTGGAGATGTTATCTCCGGGGTAAAGACAAGAGGGCAAACCCATGAAGCAAATGTTTGTCTTCACTCTTGTTTTCTATCCCAGTTAGAGCCAAAGAAAGTTGAGGAGGCTCTAAAGGATGGAAGTTGGGTTGAAGCTACAACAAGAGCTGCTTCAATTCAAAAGACAGAAAGTTTGGAACCTTTGTCCTCTTCCTCATGGAAGACTACCATTGGAACCAAATGGGTTTTTAGGAATAAAAAGGATGATAGAGGAATCATCATCAAGAACAAGGCTAGACTAGTTGTTCAAGGATACACACAAGAAGAAGGGATTGACTACACTGATGTCTTTGCTCCTGTAGCTAGACTAGAAGCTGTTAGGATATTCCTGGCATTTGCTGCATCCAAGAACTTCAAGGTCTACCAACTTGATGTAAAGTGTGCTTTCTTATATGGAGTGATTGATGAGGAGGTTTATGTCAAACAACCACCTGGTTTTGTAGATCCTGATCATCCTGATTATGTCTGCAAGCTTGACAAAGCTCTCTATGGGCTGCATCAGGCACCCAGGAAGTGGTATGAGACACTGTCTGAGTATCTCTGTAAACATGGTTACAGGAGAGGTACTATAGATGGAACTCTCTTCATCAAAGGACAAGGAAACGACATTCTGCTAGTTCAAGTATATGTGGATGACATCATCTTTGGCTCAACCAATTCAAGGCTCTGCAAAGACTTTGAAAAGCTGATGAAAGATAGATTTGAAATGAGTTCAATGGGAGAACTTAATTTCTTTCTGGGAATTCAAGTGAAGCAGGTTGAAGATGGCATTTCATAAGTCAGTCAAAGTATATTCAAGATATACTCAAGAGGTTCAACATGACTGATTGTAAGACTGCTAAGACACCCATAGCCAGAAACCACTCTCTTGGTCCAGATCTTGAGGGGGAGTGTGTAGATGAGCACTTATACAGGGCTATGATTGGGTCTCTTATGTATCTTACAGCTAGCAGGCCTGATATCATGTTTGCTACATGTATTTGTGCAAGATATCAAGCTAATCCTAAGATGTCTCACTTAATCACTGTGAAAAGGATTTTAAGATACCTCAAAGGTGCTTCAACACTTGGTTTATGGTATCCAAAGAATTCTAATTTCAATCTGTATGCCTATACAGACAGTGATTATGGTGGTTGCAACATGACTGCAAAGTCTACATCTGGGGGATGTCAATTTCTTGGTGGAAGGGTTGTCTCATGGCAATGCAAGAAACAAACCTGTGTGTCTGCATCAACTGCTGAGGCTGAATACATTGCTGCTGCAAGCTGCTGTGCTCAAGTGCTTTGGATTCAAAATCAGATGCTAGACTACGGATTTAACTTCAAAGAGACTCCTATCCACATAGACAACAACAGTGCTATCTCTATCACTGAGAACCCTGTGCAGCACTCAAGGACCAAACACATCAACATCAGGTATCATTTAATAAGAGATAACTATGAAAAGGGGTTAATTAAACTAGTCAAAGTTCACACAGATGAACAATATGCTGATCTGTTCACAAAAGCTTTTGATGAACAGAGATTTAAGTATCTGATATCAGCTATTGGGATGATTAACTTTGAGTAGATTTTTTTAAAAAACTAATTCTAATTATTTCTTCTTAAAATATGTGTGTCCTAAGTTGTCTAGTTCATCACTTTCATAAGCTCATGTTTTCTTTGAATGAAAAACTCTTTTGAAGACTTTCCTTGGATTTTTGAAATTTTCTGACTTCGGAAGATAACATTTACCTTCGGAAGAAAAATATGTCTTCAAAATAAATGACTGTCTAAGAAATTTTACCTTCGGAAGAAGTCAAACTTTATCTTCCGAAGCTTAAAATTCTCAACTTAGACACTTATTCATTTTTAAGGACTTTTTCCTTCCGAAGCAAAAATTACTTTCGGAAGCTTTGTTCATTCTTATACAAAGCATCCAAAAGTTTATTTCTCTTCCGAAGCATAAATCTTTAAGACTCTCAGGAAAATTCTTCCGAAGTCACTTTAGCTTCGGAAGCTTTTCAATCAAACTTCCGAAGACAAATTACTTTCGGAAGCTTTTCGAATTCCAAGAAAACTACTTTTGAGCAAAAAGGTAAACTACTTTTTCAGAGGTGGGACCGACATACGGATTTCAAAGTTTATCCTCTTTCATTAAACTTTATCTGAAATCCTTCTCTCTCATATAAACCCAACGGTTTCCCCCCTCTTCTATCATCTGCTTTTCTTCCATACCTAAAACCCAAAGCTTTCTCTCTGAAATTTCCTTCCATTCTTTTTCTTCATCTCTGAGCTACCTCACAATGGCTGACCTTACACACAGAAATGATCCTCACTTTGCCATGCAGCTACACAGACAACACAATCAGGTTGCTCTGTTATGCTCTGACAAAGATCCTCATTTCTCAGAGGTTTGCCGTTTCTTGTCTTTGTCTCACTACTTCACCTCCCTAACCATTGATCCTCCTCTATATGAGGATCATTTGCTTGAATTCTGGAAGACCTGCCAAGAGGTCATTATGGATGGGGAGAAGGCACTGTCTGCCACAGTGCAGGGGAGAACAATTTTCATCACTCCGGCCATCATCAAACGACATCTTCAGCTGGATGATGAAGCAGGTGAAGTGTTTTCCAAAAGAAGCGGTTAATCATTCCTTCGAGCAGATGGGCTATGAAGGAGATTTCTCTGTAAAGACCTTCAGGAAAGGGAAGGTCTCATCCCAGTGGAAATACCTGCTCCATGTGGTTATCCACAGCTTATCAAACAAGCATGGTGGATGGGACCAGATTCCTGAGGATCTCTCCTTTATAGTTCATGGGATGGTTCAGGGGGTCAAGTTCAGGTATTCACAATTTGTTTATACTAATTACTTGCAAACTTAGACTCCTTAGAATATTACATGTTTCCTAGATATGTTCAACACATTCTTAACTGTGAACTGGGCTCACAGTTGAGGGAAACAGGCAATATTCTTAAACTGGGACAGATGAAGCCCGGCATCTTTAAAATTATGAAGAAGCCAACTGTAGGCTTCTCAGGGGTAGAAACAGCCCTAGTCCCAAAAATGTTAGAGCTCATTGCTCAAGGTGACAACATAGCAGTCCAAGCTAGTGTTGAACCCACACCTATGCTCTCCTACCCTCTTCACAACCTCCATATTCATCACCTACAAAAGAAAATCCCAACGAACCCTGCTCAGGCTATTGAGTCTGTGCAGGCCCCCAAATACTCAACCTTACAGGAAGAAGTGGACTCCAGAGCTCCCACTTCTCCTGAGGAGCAAACCACTCCATTACTTTACCTATCAGGGCTGAGGTTCCTCAAGCTCAACCTGATGAGCTCATTAGCCCAACAACTGTAAGCCTTCACTCTGAGTCTCAACACTCAAGTGAACAACCTTCAGGGGACAGCTACCATCCCCAGCCTTTGGATCTAAACCAACCAATTCCCAACCTATCCTTTTACACTGATGAAGACTTAGGATTCAGTGAGTACCATGAGTCTCTCTTCTCCTCCCCTACTCAAAGAGAGATGAGTACCTCTGACTCCTCAGTCTATCCCTCATCAGTCACCTATTACTGAGGTGGACACATCTGAACCTGTTCAGGATGTCCATATGGAAGAGGCTCTCACTTTTGAAAGTGATTACATCATTAAGACCTCAACCATGGCAACTCAGCCCATTGGCATCTTAACTGAGGTTGCCAGTGAGCAGAGGAAACCAGCAGCAAGAAGAAACTCAAGCTGGTGGTGAGAGAGGGACTTTGGTCCAATCCTCTCATCCCCAGTGATTCTTCTGATGAGATGAGGGGAATTTGAGACTAAAGGTACAACAATTGTCACAAACATGCACCTATCTAGTCTCTAAGGTTAGTCACTTGGAATCTCAGGTGACTACCCTGCAAAACAGGGTCAATGATCAGCAACTCCAGATTTCATATCTGCAGGAAAAAACTAGCTGAGAGACCTTTAAGGAGAGCTCAACCAGGAACACAAGAACCTGTGGAAGTGACTGATTTATCCTCCAGCTCACCTATGCAAGTGGGTGATGCTACCAAAAAGGGGGAGAAAGTTATCACAACCACAGAACCTGGGAGTTCTTCAAAGAGAATGGACATAGAGGACTCACCATCCTCACTTGCTGTTGTGCATTCTCAGCAACTTCCTCAAGTTCACATTAATGTGGACTCTATAGACTCTCTCATCAGGAGTCTCTTTGAGGAAGGTATACCAAGGGCTGTCTCATCTCCACCACATGGAACTGGCAATACATCATCAGATGGAGGTATGATGATGACAGAAGAGCCCTCATACTTCACAGAGTTCAAGGTCAACAAGAAGTCTTTCAGTTCCAAAGCCTGAGCTTCTATGAAGGACTGGATTTAGTCAACATGCCACTTGTCAACCCAAGCAAATCTAGACAAGCTGACAGGCTGGCTCAAAGAATCCAAGACAGGATCCTTGCAGAGTTCTCTCTAAGAAGGAGACTTAGGCAATCAGGCAATGTCATCGGTCAACTGGATGCTGAGGTGGACCCTAAGATTAGTTTCATAGGGGAAACCTTGGCTGAAGGCCCAGTGGCAGAACCTGAGACCCCTGTCTCACCATCAACAACTGCTCAGAGGTCCAAACTCCATCTGAGACACCTGCTGGTGAAGGTGTCTCTCAGCCTCTCTCTGGCCAGAGCATGGAAGCTACACCAAGCAATGAAGGCCAAGCCTCAATCCACCCTGAGTCACAAAGGTCTGTTGGTGACAAAGGGAAAAGGATAATGACTCCTGAGGAAATTGAGGAGGAAGAGAGAGAGAGGAAAAGGAGGCTAAGGGGAGAAAGTTCTTCTGGGTCATCAAAATTCATGCAAGCTGCAATCAGGGCTGCCCCCAGACCAAACACTCAAATGATGAACAAAGGGCAGTCAGGATTAATTATTTACAGACCAGGAACTATGATGTTGATGAAATCATCTCCCTCCCCTTAGAAGAGTTGAATGAACTGGCTGACATGGAAGTGTCAAGAGAGATAAAGGAGAAAGAGGATGCAAGGTTACTTCTCCAATTCAAAGAGGAGAGAGACAGAAAAGACTTCACAAGCATACTCCCACTCTCTCTCCAGTTCAAGAAAGTCCTGCACAGGAAGATGTGGCTCCACAAGAACCTCAGGTAGATAAAGAAGAGGATAGAATCAAAATGATAAACTACCTGAGTGCCACAGGCTTCTATCAGGCAAATACACTTCTTCCCTGTCCTATGACTTCATTGAGTTCGAGTACTTAAAGCAACTTGAGCTTGAGTAGTCAAAGAAAGAAAAACAACCAAAAGGAAGCTAAGGGAAGAAGCTGCAAAGTCAAGAGCCATCATTCAAAAGAATGCAAAGAAGTCTGCTGACAGACAAAGAATGATGAGCTTCTTGAAGTCATATGGATTCTCCGGAAGGAGACTTGGTCCCATGTCTCTATCTACAATGGATGAGCATATAAGGGTAATCAAGCAGAAGATTAAAAGTGGTGAACTCATTGATTTGCACTCTCTTCCAAGTCAAGTCCCACCTGAAGTGGAGGTCAAGTTTGAACAACCAGAGACACCTGAACCAGAACCTCCAGCTGAGCCTCAGCAAACTTCATCTTCTGATCCAAGACAGGGTCAAACTCCCTCTCCTTCTGAACCTGTGAGGGAGGAACACCCAACTGAGAAAGACACTGATGATCAACATGGTGCTGCAGACCAGTCTTCTCAGTTAAAGACATTAAAGAGGAAGAAGAAAATGGCCTCTAAACCAAAGACTAAAAAGAAGAAGCCAAAGTCATCTACCTCTACACCCCAGGCTGAATCAGATCAAACTGAGGAAGTGCATGATGAGGCAGCCCAATCAACTCCTATGCAAGTGGCTCCTCTAGCAACCGAGACACCCATCTTATCCTGGACTTACTTACCAATCCAGAAAGATGGAATGTTATCAGAGATCAAGGTGTTGAAAATGTCTACTCATGGCAAGACATAATCAATTACCTCTGCATGATCTCTTTGAAATGAGAAGATACTATGAGAGTCTTGATGATCCTGACCATCAAATGAAGAAAGGGATGGTATTGATTATTCTGAAGACTACAAACATTTAAAGATCTTCTAAGTGTTTTGGTAGCATCAGCCTAGGGGGAGTTTGTAAGGATTCCTGAAGTCTGATGCAACCCAAAACTGCCTAAGTGTTTCAGCAACATGCACTAAGTACTGAAGTGAAGAATGCTTCGGAAGAATTACACAAGCATTAGAAAATACTCTAAGTGTAATATCTTCCGAAGCCAAGACCAATATCTTCCGAAGCCTAACATGAAGTCTTCCGAAGCTTGAAGAGACAAAGTCTTCCGAAGCTTCAACCTATGAAGACAGATTTCTTCCGAAGACTTTTAGTACACATGCTTTATCTGATGTACTGTTCCATAAAGCACTTTTCCGGCGTCTCTGATAAGTCACCAACTTACAAGAGTTGGTGAAAAGGTCCATGCTTTTGGTAACTGTACATTGAGGTCTTGAGTCTGAAACTTTCCACTTTATGTACTTTATCCTTTTTATAATGTATAAGGATGTGAGCTATGGCATGTCATAGTCACAAGGTCAAAAGGCAGATATGCCTTTTGATCCTACAATTGATTTTGTTAGTGTCTAGTCAATTGTATCCAGCTGGCTTTCATAGTATAGCCGGCTGTAGGTTGTAGTATAAGTATTCCAAGTTCTTGTATCTTCGAAAAAGCTTTGTAACACTTGTAAAAGAACTTGAGAAAGCAATATACTGCTCCTTGAAAACTATACTCTTGTTCTGTCTCTTGCTTTACTTGTGTTCTCTGCATCACCTTTGGTTACCTAGTTCACTGTTTGATTAACATAGTTAATCTCCTCATTGTGTTGTTGTGTTGTAATTGTGTTCAAGCCCTTGAACGATCCTGCAATGATGATGATGATGAAGTGATGATGAGGATGATGAGGACAGAGGAGGATGAGGGACTGAGAAGAAAGGACAGAGAGAAGGATGATGATGATACATAGGAAGAGGCAGCTGCATCGGCCTCTGCTTCAGGTAAGAAAAGGAGGTCCAGAACATACAAGACCAACCATGTTCTTCCTCGGCTCCACCAGTGACGAAGATGATACAGGACGAAAGTAAAGATTAGATGTTTTGTACTAAATTCCTTTTGTATTGAATCATGTATTGTAAATCTATGTATTTACGTTTAAAATTCAGTTTAATGTATTTTTGTTTTGATGAATTACTAATGGTTGATATGTTGAATGTGTAAATCAAACAGATCCAAATTCCCAAAGGGATGAGTTGTGATTGTTGCTCCTTCAGCAGGTCAGGACTCAGCTAACAATGATTCTTGATCTGCAAGGGATCATAAGGAGATCGGTGAGTTATACCCTGAAGAAGGGGATAATTCACGACCTATCAAACGCGGACAACTAGCAAAATTTTCAAGCTCAATCCAGATGAGATCGTAAAGAATGCTCCGACATGCGACTCGACTAGTGACGAAGAGCTCAACGATGTTGATGAAATCGAGATTGAAGATGTCACTGCCGAGCACTACCCTCAGTACGTAACAATTAGGGTAATGTGGTCCCCAATCTGGGTGAATCCCTCGTCAGCAATACTTTGAAGTGTTAGACAAGATGGAGCTAGAGTCGGAGAAAGTAGAGGAAACGGCCCAAGCCTCAATTGATGATGTAGATATTCGAAAGGCTGAGTGGGCTGTGTGTTTTGAAGAAGTTAGAGCCCAACGCACTGCACCGAAATAGGATGCCTACACCAAACTCTACAGAGTCAAGAAACCTCATAAGGTGACTGGCAGGATCATAGGTGGGCGTATTTTGAGGATTTTAACGTATATGCGTTAAGAGAGAAAAGGGCATAGAGTACTTCAGATTCCCACATGATTTGAAGACTCTACCAGGTTTTGAGCTCAAACCAGCTGGCCAAACTAAAGCTTTGTATGCTACCCGAGGAAGATGTCAGGCTGGTTCAAGGCTGCCCTAAAGAAGGAAATCACACCAGGTGGGTAACTTTAGACCCCAACAGCCTACAAGGTATAACAGAGGTCTGAGGTTGATGCCATTACTGGAAAGCCGAAGATAGTGTTTGAAGTGGAGTCCTCGCGAACAATATCGAGAATCCCACTCAGGGAAATGCCATAGGACTTCACTCCACACTTTAGGTGGTGGTACTACGATTGGAGAACAGCAGAAGCGGTCATAGTCCTAAACAAGGAGGGCCAATGGATACGATCAGGGTATTCGACCCATGTGGCTTACCAACTTATCAGCAAATGATGTCTACACGCTATACAAGTTGCCATTGTTCTATGATATGCAAGATATTGTACAAGCCCTCCAGTTTCAAAAGTCATAAGACTATGCTTCGCGTTTGAGATTCACGCGGGGAGTCACAAAAGAGGATAAGTACAAGAAATATGAGGAGGTGATGCAGAAAACAAGACATTAGAGAGATCTAGGTTCAAAGGGGAGTTTGTTGATACATGTATGTCCCTAGATCATGATATGAAATGTAATAGATCTTGTTTATCTGATTTTGAGGTAATTTGATATGATTAATGAAATGATATTGATTGTTTGTAATTTGTAATGACTAATATTTCATTTATGAGTCAATATTGAATTGGTTAATTAGGATAGTAATTGTGTGAATGGTTACACATAATGTTTATAATTAATACATTCATACTTAAAATAATGAAGTTCTCATGCGAATGGCCCATACGAATGGACCACACGCATGAATAACTTTATACGATGACTCAGTCGCACGACTGACAGGAGACTGGATCAGTCGTATGATTGACACATAAGATTGGCTCAGTCGCACGACTGAACAGTCAGTCGTGCGGATGGATCAACCGATGGTTCAATCGCACGACTGAATCTGCTTATGGTCCAGTCACCCGAATGAACAATACTAACCTATAAATACAATCTAATTCGTGAAAAACGTAAGGAATTCATCATTACAATTCCATACGTACCCTAGCCGTCCAGAAAAGCTCCAAATTCATTCTCCAGTTCATAGAACACATTAGATCGATTTTCAATCGATTTCTAACGTTAGTTTCAATTCTTTATTGATTCTTCGTGTGTTTCCATGATTGGATCGCCAATCAAATAGGATTCCGCACTATTTGATCTGGTTTACATGCTAATCATTAGGTATTTTCGTTCAAATACCAGGTCAGGGGGAGTTTGTTGATTATGTATGTCCCTAGATCATGATATGAAATGTAATAGATCTGTTTATCTGATTTTGAGGTAATTTATGGATTAATGATATGATATTGATTGTTTGTAATTGTAATGACAAATATTTCATAAATGAGTCGATATTGAATTGGTTAATTAGGATAGTAATTGTGTGAATGGTTAACATAATGTTTATTAATTAATACATTCATACTTAAAATAATGAAGTTCTCATGTGAATGGCCATACGAATGGACCGCACGCATGAAGAACTTCATAACGATTGACTCAGTCGCACGACTGAACCAGGAGACTGGATCAGTCGTATGATTGACACATAAGATTGCTCAGTCGCACGACTGAACACTCAGTTGTGCGGATGGATCAACCGGCATGGTTCAATCGCATGACTGAATCATGCTTATGGTCTAGTCGCCCGAATGAACAATACTAACCTATGAATACAATCTAATTCGTGAAAAACATAAGGAATTCATTCATTACAATTCCAGACGTACCCTAGCCGTCCAGAAGCCTCCAAATTCGTTCTCCAAGTTCATGGAACACATTAGATCGATTTTCAATCGATTTCTAACGTTAGTTTCAATTCTTTATTGATTCTTCGTGGGTTCTCACTGATTGGATCGCCAAGCAAATAGGATTTCGTACTATTTGATCTGGTTTACACGCTAATCATTAGGTATTTCGTTCAAATACCAGGTCCTAACAATATATTTATTTATATATATATGTATGTATATATATATATATGTGTGTGTGTGTGTGTGTGTCTATCTGTGTGCGCGTGTGTGTATAGCTAGTTGTAAGTAACGGGAACCCTACCTTCTATCACTAGGTTCTACCACTATCACTCTCCCTATTTTTTCTTTGTTTGATTTGTTAATTTTTATTTTTTGTATTACATGTTTTTTCATTTATATTAAAAATACGAATACTAAGACCCTTATAGTATTTGCATTTCAAAATATACAATCGCGATTTACAACTAGTTGTACAGATTAAATTTGGCACCCCATAGAAGAAATGTCCATAATAGCGGTGATGAAGCCAAGGAGTCTCAATTTCACTACAGGATTTTAGAATGAATACTAGTGGACACAATGTCAATAACGGCGACATATTAGCAGAGACATCTGCAGGATCGGGTTTTGTGACTAAACACTTGGTTTTTCTGACTAAACACTTGGTTTTTCTCTCAAGCTCATTTAAACAACACTTGGATGGATGAGAGTCTCTAAGTGTTGATAATAATATAACAAGTAATGATCAACACAGAGAGATAATTTTCAAGGTACTTGCATATATTTCTTGTAATATGAGTTACAAGACTCTTACAAGCATGCTATTATGAGTTACAATGAGAAACTATACATAATACTACCTACAACCAGATATACTTTGATACCAGCTAGAATTCTCTAACTAAAGTAAATACTACAAAGCTATAATTTAAGGTATCTTAGATATAGTCTTATCTAAGATACGGTGGTCAGGACATGTCCCTGACTTACCTTTTGTCACCAACTAAAGTTGGTAACTTGTACTAACATAAAAAGGTGAACTGTGGAATAAAGTATGGTCAACTACATGGCCCTTTGGGAAAACGCCACGCAGTATCAGAGGTCTGCAGCGAAGTGTCAGAGACCATACTTATGTCCACTGGTTCATAGCAGTGTCTTTCGAAGGTTAAATGGCTTCGGAAGAACAAGTACATCTGAAGCCACTTACACTTCAGAAGAGGCTACTTCTTTCGAGGCTTAAGGACTTCTTCTTTTCTTCATACTTTGGAAGTGGTCTTCTGATTTCCTCTTCTTAGACTTGATCTTCGGAAGTAAATTCTTTGACTTCAGAAGTAGAGTTTGTCTTCGAAAATTGATCTTTACTATGTTTTCAGAAGAACTCTACTTCCTTTGGAAGTTCCACACTTGGCTTCGGAAGCCTTTTGTAAGTAGCACCAAAATTTATCTAAGTGATTTGGTTTTGGTCGCACCAGTCTTCTTCCTAATCCAATAACATCATTAGCGATGACTTTTCATTGCTATTGATCATCGATCCCTTTTTAATTCCATTACTCAGATTTGGCCTTTGATCATATTGTAGATCTAACGATCATAGTTTTATCGTACACAATCAATAGCGGCAACACTATTAGCGGTGACATGTCGGCGCTACTGGTCAAGTAATAAACCGCAAAGATCTGTTCCATACATATTATCCCTTTCCTTCCACACCACCTTTCATTCCTACCTCTCCACCACTCCCACCTTTCATCCTACCTCTCCACCACTCCACCATTCCCAACACCACCATCCCTCAAGTTAACACTCAACCTCCTGCCACCACCATCCCTAACCTCTCCTTCAACCTTCGGCCACACCATCCCTTAACCTTCGACCACCACCGTTGACCATCTGATGCGACTCCCATCAACCTCAACCGGCATTGCCACCTCTTCCCTCTAGCTTTTGTTACCTTTAACACAAATTGTAAGACAAGTTCTCTTATTTTATATAAAACTTATGCTTGTTTATGTTAATTTAGGGTTGAAGAATGTTAAGATTTTTTTATTCATGTGGTTGAATATAATTCAGTAAAGGAATTTTGTAATTTTTAGGTTTTAATAAAACTTGTTCAAGATGGTGAACTAGTGAGATAACATATAGCATATGCTTGAATTTATGCTTAGTTTAAAAATGTATTTATGTATTTTGTAGGTTTGAACTAGATGGATTTAGGTATTTTGGGCATTTGGTGCTTAAAATTTAGTTAAAAATTGTTTAGATGTATTTGGACATTTAATTAGACTTTTGGTTTAAATGGTTGAAAGATTAATAGATGTTCATATTTAGTTGGTTGAATAAAACTTGTTAAATCATTTGTGTAATTTTTAGGTTTTAAATAAAACTTGTTCAAGATAATGAGTATTGAGATAACATATATTATATGTAATTTATGTTAGTTTAAAAATATTTATGTATTTTGTAGGTTTGAACTAGATGAATTTGCTTATTTTGTGCATTTAATGTAGAGTACTTGTTTAAAAAAATTTGATAAATGGATTGTGATATTTAGGTATAGTATATACTTAGTTGCTTAAATTTTAGTTGAAAAATATTTAGATGCATTTGAGCACTTGATGTAGACTTTTGTTTAAATAGTTGAAAGATGTTTAGATGTTAATGTTTACTTGGTTGAATAAAACTTGTTAAATCACTTGTGTAATTTTTAGGTTGTAAGTATAATTTGTTCAAAACAATTTATTTTATTATTCTTATTTATAACACACCATTAAATGAAACATGACATTACTTGAAACAATTACAATATTATTGCAATTCATTCAAAAACATTTTAAGTTTCATTTGATATTTTCACAATTTTTAATATTTATGCATTATTAGCTTTTTTGGGTTTTGTAATTTTATTATAATTATCACGAGCTTAGAAAATACATGCCTGAAAATAATTTAGTAATTAGTTTCAGATTGTCCCCGTTTTAAGACTACCTTTTAAATATTTTATCTCGTTTAGGATATGAATGTTTATTACATTATTATTTGTTTAACTAAAATTTGGTTGTTATTTTATCTTTGCTACTCGAGTATATTTTTCTATACAAATATACTTGGGAGCTAATACGAAATGTTGAATTTTTTTTAAACAAACAATCATGTTATGCACGTTCACATACGAGATAATTTATTCAAAAAGTGATTATATATAAAAATTGTTGTGAATAGTTTTCGTCCACTTTAACCATAAATTATATTTTAGTTCCATAATCATGTTTTTCGATAAAGATTGGTTTCTTAATCTGAATCGTATATCACCTGAGTATCAATAAGTACTCAACTCTTTTATAGATATGTGAGAAAAACTTATCAAACATTTATGACCATATTCGATATCCGTGTATGAAATGTTAGAAAAACTTATCGATATCTATGACCAAATTTTATCATATAGCGGTGACAAGTCGCCGCTAAAGTTATTAGCGGCCATGTTAGGCAGATTTAATCATATAGCGGCCGCTAATAGTAAAAAATTTTGTAGTGACCACTATCCATGTCCCCCCCACATATCAAAATCTAGTTTTAAACATATAAAAACTTTAATGGCAAACAATAAACTAAACTTAATAATTAAAAAAATAAAAATAAAAATAAAAATATTGAATGAACGAATTCGAACAAACACAAACATAAACGCAAACAAACTAACATAAACAAACACAACATGAAATTTTGACGAGCACGAATTAATGAACGAACACAATTGTTGTTGATGTTCGTTTTTTTAACTAAACGAACGAAGTTTCTTTTTCTTGTCGTAAATGAACTTCCCACCTCATGGTTCCTTACGTTTGGCTGAACGTTCATCTCATTAAAAAAACTACAGACCAGACTGTCCTCTCTCTTTAGTAAGAAGTTCATTGTTTTGGATTCTCACGTAGTATCACTTGGACGGGGGAGTTGGATATGATCACCAACCATTATTTCGTGACCACCCCACCCACTACAACAAGAAGTTATTTTAAGCTAGTCAAGTAATTAAAGGTCATTTGGTTATTTTGTTGGAAAATTATCATCTCATTAATTGTACAACACTTGTTCAAATCCAGTGTCAATGGCTAAATGTAATTGACTTTTTGGATCACGCAATTTGGTGCAATATACATGGATAACTTGTCAACCTTTTGTTTATCTAATACAAGTTTCTCAACAACTTGGATCTCCATTCCATACGATATGACAATACACACCTTATCCATTCATGAATGTTTCATATGCAAAGTCAATAATGTGTTAACTGAATGGAATGACCTCTGTAAGTATTCAAGATTTTTCATTATCTTCAATTGTGAACTTAAGTCGTATATATATTTGGTAGGCGAAAGATCAACGAAACAGATAATAATAGGCGATGTTCCAATTAAGAAACAACAAAGATAGAGCGAGGAATACATTTTCCCTTAAAAATAGAACCAAAAGAATTACATTAGGAATTAAAGATTATTTGTAGTACTTATTAGTATTATGGTGAAATCAGCTGTGACTCCTTTAACAAATCTTATAGCGTTGAAAATTTATGTCTAGAGAGATTATATATAGCTGTGATTATTAGTTAGCTTGAAAGAGTAAACTAAAACCAAGTAAACGGATTATTATAGCTATTCAAAAGGCTTAATTTGCCACAAACGACCTATTTATTCATGTTACATTATAATACTGTTGTTCAACTTGCCTCTGGAGGAATATCATTCTACTTATTCCAAAACTAGTTTGAAGAAAGTGAGACAATTTTGGTCATAATCTTGTATATATCCTTCTGTACATAGGAAGATACTGATCAAAAACCACCATTTCTCGACAACTTTTATACTTACATAATAATTAATAATATGTAGGACATGTCTTGTTTTCACCAAAAATGGTAACCTATAGCATGATTTATTTGATTAAGTAAACCCTACAAATTAAACAAGATATGTTTTTTACAACAAAACGATACATATATATAGTAATAAAAAGTGAGTAAAAATGATACTTATAATCACATTAGAAAGAAGTTTATAGTGAATTATATATAACTTATACTATATTTATCATGTGTATTTTAGATACATACCTAAAGAAACAAAATTAGTTATTACCTTTTATGTGTATCTACTATCTATTTAGTGATATCAACTCCATTTATATGAACACCTTTTTATTAAACTAACTAATATAAATGGTTTCATTAGAATAATTAAGATGATTAAGTGGCAAAAACGAGTCCACTAATCGTGATTCTCTTCATCTCATCCAAGTTAATTAAATAACTAGATTGAAGAACATATAAGTTGCAAGTGTTATCTATTCAATCTTCCATTATTAAGCACATTTCCATAACAATAATCGAACCAAAATATACAGATCCACGAGTTCATTAACATGATTGATACTTTAACAACACAATCGACCTTAATTATTAAAGTTTATATAACTATAGCAATATTGAAATATATAATTCATGTTCATGTTTACCTCTAATATGGAAGCCCCCCATGAGCCCAACCAAATGCTTCAGGGTTCATTTGACCACCACCATTAGGTACCAAATTAGGCTGCAAGGTGTACCCCGGGATCGGATCGCCCAACCCCCCTCCACCAAGTGGCGGCGGTGATCCAGCACCGCCGCCACTTCCCATCCCAGCCTGCACCACACTATCCGCCTCCTCCTCTTCTTCAACCGGAAGTCTTTCATAAGTAGCATTGAAAAACGTGGCACAAATCACCATCACGGGTCCTGACGCCACCAACGGCCCCGCCACGCTCCCACCCACAACCTGACCTTGACCCCCGGCAACATAAATGGTCAGGCCGGTGGAGCCAGGTGGCGCAGGACCTCGTAAAAACGCTCCGGTTAGCGACAAAATCTCGAACCGGCCTTGTAAGGCCATGACTGAACCAGGGGCTGCAGATTGCCTTAAAGTCACATTCACAACAGTCCCACTAGCACTCATAACACACACCCCCCTTTGCCTTCTTCTACTAAACTGAGCTATACTCTCAGTTATATCACTTCCACTCTCCACCTCCATCACATGGCTACGAAGCGTGTTCGGGCTATCCCTCGTCACAAATATCGGAGGCTTTGGTTTATTTTTAGCGCCAGGCGGCCGGCCTCTAGGGCGCCTATTCGATGTCTCGATCCCGCCTTCTCGTGGATCATCGCTGGTATTATCTCTCTCATCTTCCTCACTTGCTGTGTTGTTGTTGTTGTTGCCGTCGTTCATTGATATTAATCCCAGATCTGGCTTCTTTAGAGCCATGCTACTGGTTCCGTCCCAGGTAAGTTAGCTTGCTCGCTCCACCACGGATTCGACATGCTGGATCTTCAACAAGCTATAAAGGATCAAATGTTTACAAATGAAATTAAATGGTTAGTAGCTAAAAATTGGAAATTAAGATGGAGAGAAAGCTAGAGTGATGGTGTATAAGCTTGTGTATAGGTTTTAGTGGGTGTATCTATCAAAGGTTTAAGATATACATATCTTGTGTTTAGATGTATATGCATATTACTCGATGGCTTAATGTTGGTGTAAATTTGTTAAGATATAAGTTTAGTATAAATTGGCTCATATATTGAGACTCGAGAGGAGAGAAAGGGTCTTTGGAATTAGGGTTTGAAGGGGGTTGGGGTAACGTGCGCGTGAGGTGGTGGGTGCACTCTTTTGTTTTGTTTGGTTTTCTCCCTGCTATTTTGTCGTTTCTTAATCTAATAATTAATAATATAATAATATTTCAAAATAACATTATATCGGCGAACACAAGTTTGACTTGCTTAATTGATTCCTCTTTTTACGAATTTCTTTTGACTGTTGAATTGAATTAGATGCTACACATGAGTGGTGATTAATTTGCTTTTTTGTTTTTTGTTTTGTTTTTTTTGTAAAACAAGGTCGCATAAGAAGTGTACGTGACCGATAATTAACATGATTGTGTTTTAAATCTGAAAAACCTAAGGAGTAACACGTTAATTATATGAAGATGTCATGTTAATCAGTTCACAATGATTGCAACCTAGTTAAATGGATTTGCAACCTAGTTGAATGGATTTACTATAACAGACTTTTATAATGTTTTATGTTAATCTAATTCACACAAGTACACAAGACATCATTGATACAAAAACATTACAATGAGAAAGGACAATTATAATTTATAAAGCACACTACAAATAAAATATATTCTATACATGTTATTGTTATACATGACATTATATATCCACATTCTAAGGGCGCTTGCTAAATGATGGGATTGACCGAAGCTTTAAAAATTAATCTGAGTAAACTATCACTAAAAGCAGAGTAGGCTTAAATGTTTTTTGAGTCTGAATTGAAATAAAAAGAAATAAAGACTATTTTAAAAATGCAATCTAAACATAAATAATATATTCGAAAAGCAACATATTCCTTTTAAACAAAAATTATCTATCAAAGAAAATTGTTTATCATACAAAATATGGTATATTAATAGTTGATTTCTTTGAAAAAAGGAAGCAAAAAAAGTGTTAACCGATGTCAATCAAATCATTTGGAGAGAAAGAAACTTATAATGGATCGTCTAGTTTGAGAATTGTGCCTTTTTAATAACCGATCAAATACCTAAATAGTCATTGGGACTCAACTATCAATAACGATCAAATTACAGAATATTCATTGGGACTCAACTATCAAATGTCATTTTCGCTTCAACATATTTGGTTTATATGACACTAAATCCCGTTATGTATTTTTTTTAAAAATGAGGACCCTAATCTACTAGGGTGCCCAAGCCCATTGCTTCACAAGTTAAACTATAGAGTTAACCCAGACTAAAAACATGTAAAAGTAGTTTATTTTTGTAACATCCAATACACAAATGTGATAACGGAGGGATGATGTTTTATAGCTAGAATATGAGTTTGCATATTATCGCTTAAATAACTAATAGTTAAGAGTAAAAGTGACAAATAATGGGTTCTAGATCGTGTTTTACGTGGACACATCTAAATTGATTAGGTCAAGAGACTAAGAGTTCCACATAAAATATATGATATGAATACTAGGAGTAAGAGTAACTTCAATGAATTTTCTAATAAATTGAAAGACATAATACAAGGTTCTCTACGATTATACGTATAAACAAGAAAACCTTTTTTTGAAAAGTCTCGTTCTATTGGAATTTCATTAGGCCTATAAGTTTTTGGCTTTTTTTGTTGGGCATATTATTATTCGTTAAATGAAAACCAAAGCAAGACGACGGCCATTTATTATTACTGTTCATTAGAAGGAGACGGTCAAGGGAAGTGCGGAAGGAGATGAGTATAAGATCAAGGAATTGCAATTGATAAATGGAAACACAAAATATGATAATAGGAGGATAAACCCTAATTTTCAAAGTATAGAAAAAGTATATCTTTTGGTGCTTATTACAAACATTTGATCGGTGCTATGACGTGATCAAACGAGAAGATTATGGTGTGTTCCTAACTATCCTAATATTTAGGTGAGTAAGGTGCCGATCCCATGAGAAGTCTTTGTATGGTGTCACATGTAACTGATTCTTGAACTAAGTTAAACCAACAAAATGTGGATGTAATCAAAACAAAACTAAACAATTAAGTAAACAAGTTGGGACTTGATATTGGTTGTGATCAATAATTCAAAACAGATCACCCTAGGGATATATGAATGCTATTGAGTTTTACAATTAAAGTCAAACCAACAAGATATCGTATAGATATAATTTGCTTATCATTGAATTAGAGGATAATTGCAACTATATATCAAGCTATTTAAATTAATTAGTAAAACTAACTAATGTCATAATACAAAGACTAATAACTGGAAGGATAATTAGTTAAATTAAATACAAAAATCTGTTTAACCAATACATGAATCAAAACACATAAACAAAGACTATCAAGAGATAACTAATTTTATATCTTTTGATTGATTAAAAATATATGGAGGCATGGTCAATTTTACAAACCGTTCATCTGAAGATGATCACAACTGGATTAACATTGTATCTTCAATATAATATATTTGCTCATCGATCTAGCATGGCTATCTTCACTATAATAATTATTTGAAGATCTAGATTAGGCTGGATTCATCTTAGATTTATGTTTACATTATGTTTAATTGTAATAGGAATAATTTTTGATTACTTTGGTTGTATTTTGTATTTTGTGTTTTGTGAATTTTGTAGCCCCGAAACTATAGTTCCGCTCATAGTCAACATGCCTAGTTTACCCGGCAAAATTGTGTTTCATCGCCGGGTGAACCTAGAACTGGGCTTGAAACTACTAACAAAACTAGGTTTAGTATAAATTGAATTGTTTCTATCATTTTAATTCAATTTTGAAAAACCCTAATACGAAACATCTTTGTTGCAACTGTGTTTTGTGGCTAAAATTCAATAGAACTCATATTGAGCCTTTATTCTTTGTTTGTGTTTGCATTATTTTGATTACTATTGAACACACTTGATTCTACATCATCATTATGTGATTATGATGAGTGCTTGTTTGTAATTTTGTATCATTTGGTCAATCAATTGTATTGTTATTCGATCATATTGACCAACAAAATGGTATCAGAGCCTTTGTGCTCTTGATTGATTTAGTTTTGGTTGTTTTAGTTCAAAATAACCATTTCATTAATTATAGATCAAATTTGAATGTATTTGATATGCAAATGATTGAGATTGGTTAGTTTTTGGTTTGGAAAGCTTTGGTAATCGTCAGATCTTAAGTGCTTTAAGAGTTGAGTGATTTGGATTAATTTCGTGTTGAAAAAGTTTTCTAGAATCATCGGTGAAACTGCAGTTTCATCTATCGAAATTACAGTTCTTTTGCTTATTATGTTGGTTTCTTCAACCTCAGGGAAGTATCCATATTGAACAAAAGTTCAACGGTGATTGTGCACCTTCACCAAGCGAAATTGTTTTCGAATTTAAATCTGAACAAAAGTTCAAGCTAGTTTCGAGTAAAATAGTATAAGCAAGCAGCTTGCTAGTGAAACTGCTGCTGAAATGCCCAGTGGAATTAGCAGCAAAACTATAAATATTTCAGCGAAGCTAGTTCTTCTTCTGCGAAACTACTTACTTAATCAATGGAGAGTGTGGCACCAAATCAACCCTTGAGACTGATCAATGGAGATAACTTTGAAGATTGGAAGAGGTGTTTGAAAGCATTTTTTATTACACAGATCACAATCAGTGGGAATCAATCATCTCCGGTCCACACATTCCTACTATTACTATTGGAGATGTTGTCTCTCAAAAAAGTACCCGACTACTTTAAATGAAAAGGACTAAACTGATTAATAGAAATCAAAAAGCATTTGGAGCATCAACCTTGTGTCTTGCACTAAACATTTACAACCGCTTTGCTGAACACAAAAATGCAAAATCTTTGTATGATGCCTTATGTGAATTTTATGATGGGAATGATGAGTTAGTCAAGGAAAAAGGGATACATGCTGAGAAAGAATTCAATTCATTTGTAGGGTACAAGAATGAGAATCTTACTGATCTGACAAATCACTTTCTGACAATCTCAAGCACACTAAAGAAATATGATGAAAAACTTTCAAATAGTGAACAATTGAATAGGTTTTTGGATTCACGTCCACCTCAATAGAGCCTACAAGTGAGAATGTTAAAGCAAGAGAGAGGATTCACCAATTACAAGCTCATGGATATCATCAACAAGTTAAAGTCCTTTGAACTAGATCTGAAGAGAAGAGAGTTCAATCAGTCTATGATGTCATTATCTAGTTTTCCTCAGAATGCTGCATTAATCACATCCGCGGGAAGCTCACCAATGCAAGCATCAAGATAAGGAGGAGCAACTACAAATGTTTCATGTGATCAATTTAGTGGTGGTGGTAACTTATTCAGAGATCAATCTAACTCAAAAGCTGCTTCTGGAACTTAAATCCCATCTAATACAATGGTATTGTTTGGCATGTTTGTTCATAGCTATGAGGCACTGGTGGCTGGTGAATTAAAAGGTAAGGGGATGACAATAGAAGACATGTATCAGGTAGATCCAGATGACTCTCTGAGCCATTAGATTTATGGAAAGAATTGGTAGAAAGAACTTTGGAGGTCAAATTCTAATTCTAAATTTGGGTTTTGACAAATCCAAGTTGAGATGTTTTAACTACAAGTAGATAAGACATTTCAAAAGAGAATGTCCTTTGCCAATAGTCACTGACCCAAGCAATTCAGGAGTTCCAAGATTGGTTTCTGGTCGAGAGAAGGAATAGAGTAAGCTGAAGAAAAAGATAGCACTAATTACTAGTTATGATTAGAGTGCTGAAGCTAAAGAAACAAAGAAAGAAATTAACCAAGCATTAGTTGCTGAGATAATAGAGAAAGAGAAGACTATGGAGGATTTGATCCTTTCAAAGAATTTACCGGTGAAGCTAAAGTTCATTAGAGTGTTAAGCACGAGGAGGTTGAACAAGACAAGTCTAAAGAGATAAGTATGTGTGATAAAGAGAGTGTGATTGTAGATTTGGAGAATGGTGATCTGAAAGAAGTTCAGGGTGAGAATGTAAATTTGATAGCTGTAAGGCCCCGTTCCTGGGACACCTACAGTTGGATCCTCATCGCACATAAAACATATAATTACATTTTCCTTACGAAATATTGCAGCGGAAACATAAAAAAATAACTTTCATATCATTACAAATGCTTTTGCAAGTTATACAAGCGTTCATTTCAAAACATCATTCGTTCACATTACAATGCAAAAACATTAAAAAAGAATGTCATCCAAAAAAGCTGAGTAGCTGCCTCGTGCCATCCTCAGCAACGTTTACCTGCCAACTAAAAACGTATAAAAGTCAGCATCGCTGAGTGAGTTCTAGTTTTATAATAAAACATACATTTCAATCGTTAAAACCGTTCTTTACTTTCTTTCAGAATCAAACTATACTTTTCATTCATTCGTGATCATACATAATACGTATATACAGATAATATCATTATTATCTTCCATTACATTCGTTAACCTTGTTCATTTTATACGTTCGTCTTTTCGATTCTGTTGCGACAACAGGGTCGCTCACCTTATTAACAATCACAACGATTGCACGGTATCCAAGTCTGTTGCAACCATAGGGTTGCTCACCCCAATTGCCAATTTCAATGATAGCACGCTATCCGAGTCTGTTGCAACCGTAGGGTCGCTCACGTCATGCCAACTTCACGATAGCTCGCTATTTGAGTCTGTTGCACACATAGGGTTGCTCACCCCAATTGCCACTTTCCATGATAGCACGCTATCCAAGTCTGTTGCAACCATAGGTTTGCTCACCTCATGGCAACTTCACGATAGCACGCTGCTGAGTCTGTTGCAACAACTGGGTTGCTCACCTCAAATATGTGCTTGCAAGCCTTTCCTTCGTTCATTCGTCATTCAATAATGCATGCATTCTTACTTCGTGTTCCTTTTTCATTATCTTTCACTTTACGTTACATAATACTTCATTCATTCATTTATTAACATAACACGTAAAGCCATAGGAAAGATAAACATTCATCATCATAATGAACATATCAAACAATCATACATAACCACCAATCATACATCACATCATACATCACTCATCACAACATAAATGACTTAAAAAAGTCAAAACATAGCCCCTGGGAACCTCCTAAGTCAAAGCCTACATTTCACTTTTTCCCCAAAAATCAAAAAATATTTTAAGTCCTTAGACGCATGGGCACTATGCAGGCGCATGGGGAACACTTAGGCGCATGGGCAACTTCCAGGCGCATGAGTGCCTAGGCGGATGGGAATCCTAGACGTCTGGACACTTGGTCAATTCTAGCCCAATTCTAGGCGCATGAGTACTATTCAGGCGTATGAATTTAGGCATATGGACTAATCAGTCGCATGGACACTTAGACGCATGGGCCACTGGGCGCATGGGCACTATAGAGGCGCATGACCCTACACTTAGTCGTCCGACTAATATTTCTAGGCGCATGGACCACTGTTCAGGCGCATGGGCTATACTTAAACCTTTCTAAGCCAAATTCAGGCGCATGAGCCTTATCTAGGCGCATGAACTCCCTGTAAAACATGTTTGTAGGATGTTTTTGAACCCAATCATGAAGCCCATCTGTTCTAAGCTTACCAAGGCTATTCTAAACATGAACAACCTATAAGCATTCAAGAACCAACATCCAATATACATAATACATACGAGCATACATACGCAAACATTGTAAAAATCATTTTAATACATTTTCAGCCCCAAAGATGTTTAAAACAAGTAAAAACCGGGGTCTAGAAACTCACCTGGTGCCACTTGGGTGTATCTTCCTTCTAACCCTTTTGCAATTGAGTTTAAACAACTAAAAACCCCACCAAACACACACACCCGAACACACACAAACATATAAGCATAAACCCGAGACCAAAACCCAACACAAACACTTAAAAACCACGAATTCATAGCTTAAATTCGACCTTCTTCTTCTTTCTCTTCTTCTTCCGAGAGTTTTTGCTCTCTCTCTCTCTCAATCCGAATGAAAAGTGATGTGAAGAGGAGGGTGGGCGGCCATGCCCACCTTTACACCAACTTTTGAAAGATTTTGTCCTTTTGAACACTTTTAGTCCCTCCACTTAGACTTTATTGCTTTTCTTTCTTTTATTATCTTTCTTTGAAAAAAAAGCCGAGTGTTACAATAAGGAAACAATTAGAGGAGAAGGGCAAAGAGAAGCATGCTACTACATCCACTATTGAGGAAATCAAGAAGAGTACTCCAGTGTGTCAATGCGACAAAGCCCTGACAGCTGAGAAGGTGGTGATGGGTCTCCCTTACGAGGTAATACAAGACATGTGATTTTCTGCTTGTAAAATCAGATTATTTTGGTGTGTATAAATCAAATCATCTGTTGCTTGACAATGAAAAAGATTTAAAACGAATTAATTATGAGCTTAAGCTAAATGAGTCAAAATATTTTGTTAAATTAAATGAACCTTTAAAAAAATAATCATTTAAAAAGAATTGTTTTAGAGAGAAATGTTGAAATAAATACTTTGACTGAAAGATTCACTCTTATTGAGTTTGAAACAAGTAAACTTCAGTCAAAACTTGATAAATGGACAATTTCAAAAATGAAACATGACGATTTGTGTAAATCATAATAGGGGGCTAGGATTAAAACATGTCTGGGTTATGAAAATACTTCAGTTTATCCTCCCCCTAGTATGTATTTTATTCACCGATGCCAGTTCCACACCTTTCAAATGATTTTATTCAAATAGATACTAACAATCTATCTACAGGTTTAGAAGGTGTTAATCCTAAGGATGTACGTGGGAGTATGGTTATTGATCGATGAGTGGACTTGGATGTAATAGTTTTAGTACAACTAAACCTCAACAATCTATTTTAGATCATAGGTCTAGTTTAAGTAATGTTTTTGTTCCTCAAAAGTCTATCTCAAACATTAACTCTATGTGTTAAGGTGGTTGTTCCACTTCTTTATCGAATGATTTCAGATGTAATGATGATGTTTCAAATGCTTGGGTGAATGAGGTTATGATTGATTCTGTTATCAATTGTATAGATAAAACAAAAAGTAACTACTTTGAAAAATTCTTTTCTCATCCCATTCCATCATTTACCCCATTTAACATTTCACAATCTAGTAAAAGGGTTATATCATCTTCTAGTGCAAGCACAAGTGGTACAAATACCACATGTACTTTAAATGATGATGCATCAATATTTGTAAATAATCATTCTTTAAAAGACAAAATTAGAACCGGAGACATGTATGAGACCTACAGTGGTAATGATTCGAGCTTATCTAATTGTGATGAGCAAATATGTATACATAAAATCCCTGATCCATTGCATAATAGACCTAGATTACAATCATGTTACTTTAAATGCAGTAAGATTGTCATGTAGTTAAAAACTATCTAGAGCTCCATCACAAACATGTACATAAGAATTCTTTTAGCAATAGATTAGCTCATATTGTTAATAATTTCTTTTGTAAAAAATCTTATGTCCCTAAAACTAAAGTTGTCTAAACTTGGGATCCTATTTCAACTGTTAAATTGATCACTCTATTTTTGCAGGAGTCATCTACTAAAGTTGTAAATAGGTTTTAGCATGTTAATAGTGTATGCTCTAGACATATGACAGGGTTGAAGGATATATTGACAAATTATCATATCATCAATGGAGAGTATGTAGCATTTGTTGGTGACAAGAAAGGTGGTAAGATGATTGGTCAAGGCGAGGTATCAATGCATCTCTCACTTTGGAGAAAGTTGATATTGTGCGAGATCTTGCATTCAATCTATTGAGCGTCTCTCAGACCTATAATAAAGGCATTCCGGTTTTATTTTTCTCAAATGAATACTTATTTTTGAGATCCGACTTTAATGTTCTGACGTAATGGTACTCATGTGAGCCCCTAGAAAGAATGATACCTATCTTCATGATATGGGATCTAAGTAATCAACTTCCACTGTCACTTGCCTTTTATCTAAGGCTTGATCTTCTAAATCACTTTTGTGGCATCGTAGATTAGGTCATGTTAATTTCAAAAGTATTAACAAATTGGGTAAAAACAATCTTGACATGGGATGACCATTAAACGACTTTTCTATTGTTGAGAAATGTATGGCTTGTGCCAAAGGAAAACAACAAAAGAAAACTCATAAACCAAAACTTGAAAATAGTATTTCTAATCCCCTTGAGTTGTTGCATACTAATTTGGTTGACCCATTCTATGTAAAGTCAATTGCTAAGAAATCTTTTTATCTTGTTATAGATGATTTCTCCAGATATTCATGACTGAGATTTTTAGCTCATAAAGAAGAAGCTGCTGAAGAGTTGCCGAAGTTAATTCTATCAATCAAAATGATATGGAAGATAATGGAAATGGTTATTCGAAGTGAAAACGGTACACAATTTAAAAATCATAAATTTGACTCCTTTTGTGCAACCAAAAGAATTTTGAGTCAATTCAGTTCCGCCAGAACACCTCAACAAAATGGTGTTGCTAAAAGAAAGAATCGCACCCTTATAGAAGTTGCATGTACCATGTTGATCGAATCTTCTTTGCCAATTATTTTCTGGGCTAAAGCGGTGAATTGTGCATCCTATGTCCTCAATCGGGTTTTGAGTGTGAAGGACAAAATGAAGACTCTTTATGAAATGTTTCATCAAAAGAATCCATTGACTGATTTCTTTCATCCATTCGGATGCTCCTGTACCTTACTTAACACTCTGCACAAAAGAAGAAATTTAGAGCTATGTTAGATGAGTTACTTCATTGGTCACTCATCCTCTCAGAAAGATAATCATGTGTATGTGTATAACAAGAGAACATGTATCATGCAGGAGTCATTTTATGTTGATTGATAGAAAAATCTTATTCTTCAGATGTTAGAACAGAACCTGCCAAAATCTTAGTCATTCAAATATTGTTTTCAACTCCTTCAATCTTCTAGTTTTTGATGATGATGCATCGTTCTCCAATGTTGAAATGAACATTATTCTTCCAGATCCATTACCTCAAGATCCTCAAGTTCCTCCCAATTCATCATCTGACCATCCAACCTCAGTTGACCTTCCATCTTTGTCATCATTTGAAATTCCACCCCTATCTGTTTCAGCATCTATTCCTTCAACACCAACCTCTATGCCATGTCAAACATTTCTATAAGGAATACATGTTAAGGTTGATGCATCTCAAACACTTAAGGTCTCCTGTATGCATACATAAGTGCATTGAAGAAGAATGCTTCGGAAGTTTCAGACATGCTACAGAAGTATTCTAAGTGTGAAATCTTCCAAAGCCAAGACCAATATCTCTGAAGCCAAAGATGAAGTCTTCCAAAGCTTAAGAGACAGACAAATTCTTCCGATGCCAACACTTGAAGACAGATTTCTTCCGAAGATTTTTAGTATACATGCTTTATTTGATGTACTTTACATAAAGATGGACCCCTTTCTGCTACAACTCTGTAAAGTCATCAACTTGCATGAGTTGGTGAAAAGGTCCATGCTTTTAGTAAATGTATATTGAGGTCTTGAGTCTGTAACTTTCTACTTCATGTACTTTATCCTTTTCGTAATACATTAGGATGTGAGCTATGGCATGTCATAGTCATAAGTCAAAAGGCAATCTGCCTTTTGACTCTACAATTAATTTTGTTTGTGTATAGTTAATTGTATCCAGCTGCCATTCATAGTATGTCCAACTGTAGGATGAAGTATATGTATCTCAAGTACTTGTAACTTTCCTTTATGCTTTGTAATACTTGTAATAGAACTTGAGAAAGCAATATACTACAATCTTGAAAACCATCTCCTTGTGTATTTTGCTATCTTGTTCTGTCTCTTATTCACTTATGTTCTTAGTGTCATCTCTTGTGGTTAATCTAGTTCACTGTTTGATTAGTTAAGTTAATCTCCTCATTGTGTTGTTATGTTTTAAGTGACCACCGTTCACCGGTCCTGCAATTTCCATCATCCCAACCTATTCAATCATATTCTTCTCCATTATCAACACAATCTGAGTCCATTAGCCCACCTTAATCCAATCCATTACCTTTGACCATTGATTTTAAATCATTGAAAGATCATCCTCATTATAATGTAATTGGATCCATTAGTGATGGTTTTAGGACGCGGATTCAATCGGGTTTGATAAACATGTGCTTATTCTCTTGTTTTATCTCCCAAATTGTTCCAAAGAACGTTCATGCAGCTCTTCAAGATCTATGTTGGGTTGAGTCCATGCAATTGGAACTTCAACAATTTAGAAAATTTAAGGTGTGGACGCTTGTTGATCTTCCCCCCAAACAAATGCCTAATTGGCACAAAATGAGTGTTCAAGAACAAAGCTGATGATCGTGGCATTTGGTAAGAAATAAGTCAAGGTTTGTGGTTCAAGAATTGCAGAAGAAGAAGGGATTGATTACACAAAAGTCTTTGCTCCCATAGCCTGTCTTGAAGTAAGCAGAATTTTCCTTGCTCATACTGCTCACAAGCAATTCAAAGTTTATCAAATGGATGTTAAATGTGTCTTTCTTTATGGAGACATTGATGAAGAGATCTATGTGTGTCAACCATCAAGGTTTGAGAATCTAGACTTTCATGATAAAGTATACGAGGTTGATAAATTTCTTTATTGTTTACATCAAGCTCCTACCATCTAGTATAAGACTCTAACACAATATCTTTTAAGCAATGGTTTTTCTCGTGGCACTATTGATATGACTTTATTCAAGAAAGAAGTGGATGGTGAGATGTTAATCGTGTAAGATTATATTGTCGACATTGTTTTTGGCTCCACCAATCCTAAGCTTTGTAGGGAATTCGAGGAGGTCATCAGAAGTCAATTTGAAATGAGCATGATGGGGGAGATGTGCTTCTTCCTTGTCTTGCAAGTTGAATAAAACCCTTGAGGAATTCTTATTCATCATGAGAAGTATGTCAAAGAAATTATTAAGAAATCCAAGATAGAGGACGCTTCTTCTGAATTAACCCCATTCACTACTCAACATGCCTTACTCCAGATGTAAACGGGAAATCTGTTGATCCTCATCTTTACAGATCAATGATTAGTTCCCTAATGTATCTTATAGCAAGTCGTCTAGACATCACTTTTGTTATGGGATAGTGTGCTCAATACCAAGCTAACCCTACGGAGTCTTATGAGAAGGTAGTGAAACAATTTTTTCGTTATTTAAAGGCTCCTCTCGTCTAGGTCTTTGGTATCCTTATGGTGGAAATTTTGATTCGCATGCTTATTCTGATAGTGATTCTAATAGTTGCAGGTTGAATAGAAAATCAGTCACTAGATGTTATCAATATTTGGGGAACTAACTGGTATCATAGAAGAGCAAGAAACAAACTACGGTGACTCTTTCCATGGGGGAGGCAGAGTATATTGTTGCTTTGAGTTGTTGCTCTCAAGTGTTGTGGATACAACATCAGATGATTGGCTATGGAATCAATTTCCTTCACAGTCTGTTATTCTGTGATAATGAAGCAGCCATTGGAATCAGAAAGAATCCAATTCAGCATTCTTGTATCAAACACATTGAGACAAGGATTCATGCACTCCGTGATGCTCAGGAGAAGGGTTTTATTGATATAATTCCTATTGACACAAAAAAAATCAAAAAGCTGATATTTTCACTAAAACCTTCGATAAACCTCGTTTTTTATGAACTGATCTCCATATTAGGATCGATATCTTTTTAAAACTCGTTTTCTTAATTGTCTCATGTAAATATTACACATAATCATTTCCGGTTCTTGCTCTTTCTTTCTTTTTAATTTTTTAAGCTCCATAGTCCTTCATTATTTTACATAAAAAATTTAAAAAATCATATATATGATGAGAAATTTCTCTTAACTTGCTGATTCATAGAAATTCAATGGAGAATATTAACTCAAGTTTATCTATCTTTCCTGTAGAATAAAGTTTTTACAGATCTGAAAGATTTGAAGGAGGTTAACGGTATTGTGTTAGGATATACAGAATAGGCTCAGCTAGAATGCGAAGTATACAATGATCTTGTAGCTAAATTAATAGGATAAGAAACTTATTTTATCCCTTTGACATTTTGGCCTCACAAAATTACATGTCCTTGTTTAAAATGGATTGAGAGTGTAACATCTCTGTCTTGATATTTTTCAAACCCTGTATACTCAATAGTGCTACTTGCTAGCTCTATTGTGTCAAAGAAGATTCATTCTGTATACTAATATGTGCTTTTCTCCTCTACTATGTGTGAACGTAGACCTACAATGATGATCTCCTCTGTTATACGTAAGTATAGACCTGGAGCTCTCATCAGCACGTTCTGATGATCTTCTCTATTATACGTAAGTATAGACCTGAAGCTCTCATCACATAAGATCAAATGATCATCTCCTTTGTTATATGTGAGTATAGACCTAGAGCTCTCGTCATTTAAAAATGATAAGGTCTGTGCTTCTTATGAAACGATCTTTGTTGTGTTCTCCATTCTAAAATCAAGCAGAGCTAATCATATTGTTTAATATATCATAAGGATAGGATGATTTTCTTTGCCAAATCTTTGTGTGGACCGAATCACTTAACTCTTCTCTAAACTAACTACAAAACATTATAAGAGAAGCTGCAGTTTACTCGTTGAAAAGAGGAAGGCATGGATTTAAAAGGACAATATATCATTAATCCCGCAAACTCTAATTTTCCAGAAAACCTTTACAGTTTATCATGTTTCTATATCCTTTTAACTTCCTTTATTATATTTTACCTTTATTTCTTTAATATTCTTTACTTTTCTTATATACTTTTGTGAAATTTTGATAGGTCTTGTGGGGCGCCTTTTATTTTTCTTTTTTCTTAAATTTCATCTTATTTGCTTCTTTTGAAGTTGTATTTTAAATAATTAATTAAATTTTTAACAAAATAGAAAATTTTAAGTTTTGGTTTCCAGCGAAATTTCGTCGAGCGAAACTATCGTTTCGCCAGTACTTTCGCTATTTTTCAGAGTCATTTTGATCTAAATCTTTACCGAGCGAAACTACAGTTTCGCAGACAGTGAAACTATGGGCTATATGGTGGGTAATGCGAAATTATCTGCTTATTTTTGCATGACCCATCATAATTTCGACGAAGAACCCAAATTGATCCTCCCGAACCAAATCTCTCATTGTTGGTGTTTTACAACCATTAGATGTTATATTAAGACTTAGGTAGGTATTTCAAACTTGATTCTTCTCAATAATCTAGGTTCCTTTCCCATTTAAAGTTTCTATTGATGCTGTCGGTTCGATACCCATACCGTTCCATCCGGCGAAACTATATATTCTTTCTGCAAAAATGAACGAAAGTTCAGTGGTTTTCAACGAAACTGTAAGGTCATGCTGTCCGTGCGAACTTGATAGTTTCGCTTGCCATTTAGTTTTGGCATGATGAAACTATAGTTTCAGCATGCCGAAATTACTCTTTCGATTGTTTGAAAGTATAAGTGATTAACCATTGAAATTATACTTTCGCTCGCCAAAACTACATTTTTGGGCAGCAAAACTAATTATGTTTTACTTTAATTTTATTCTTTTAAAATGTTTTTCTTTATTATTTATATTCTTACATCATTCTAACTTATCTTATTTACTCCTTTTTCAGATAAATGGCCAACTTAAAATTCGATGAGGGGAACAACATTACTGCTATCTTGGATGATCAGAATCTGAAAGCTGGTGGATTCAGAGATTGTATTCATTGGCTAAGCAACTCGACCATAGCTTATGCCATTTCTCATTCACCGACGATATATGATCTTCACATCAGAGACTCCAGGAGAATAGTCGAGTATGATGCCACCTAAGAGGATTATAGCTAGATTTTTAGAGAATAATATGTCTATCACTTTTGATGTTATTCCTCGTGTTTTGAGACTAGAAGAGGATTGTAGAGAGGAAGTTGTTTTATTTGATCAGGAGGTATTTGAGGCTTTTAAAGTATTAGGTATGAAGGTCCTCCTTTTGGGACTAGGAAAGAGATCAAGAAATCTTTCCTATCCAAGGAGTGGAGATACATAGTGTGAATCCAAGGATCACAATCAGGAATTATCAGTGTTAATTTTTGAATGAAGTCCATGTTTGGGGAATCAATATTAACTTTGTTTAATTGTTTTTAATAATTTAATATCACCAATAATGATTAATGACTAAGACGAACACAATAATAATAACACAATATATAATTAAACAAAAATAGTTAATTCAAATGTATTTCATTAAAAGGTGTTAATGATTACAGATGAATAAACAATGAATGAAACAAAATTGGTTTGAATGTATCGATGTTGATGTGATGGCTGCTAGGGTTTGTGTTTGCGTGATTTGATGTTTGGTTGTTTGTAATCGTGTGTCTACTTGTCGTAGTCACCGTCTGATGTGAAATCTCGGATCTGTATTTATAGGCACGAGTGTTTCTTTTAAGGAAACACCGAATCTCTTGGGATTCGCATAGCTGTCTTATTGACTTGTTGACTTGTAACACTTGTATTATTAAATACAAGTGTTTGGACTCCGCAGGAATATGGTCTTCCGTAGATGTTTGTTCTTCCGAAGGAGTCTTGTTCTTCTGAAGGTACTTTATCCTTCTATAGATGTTTATTCCTTTGAAGGAGTCTTTTTCTTCCGAAGGTACTTTGTCCTTCCATAGATGTTTGTTCTTCCAAAGGAGTCTTATTATTCTGAAGGTACTTTGTGCTTCCGAAGGGATCTTCACTTCCAACTTCAAAGCTGGTTGTTCATCTGCAAAATATATTTGGATGATGGATTTTGTAAGAAACATATCTATGGAAGAACAAAAATGTTCATCTGTAGCTGTTTCTTACACAGTCAATTTCAGTTATTGACCAAGTATAATGTTTGTACCCAGAATCATACACAGATCAATACACATATGTGTTAACCTATATATAATGCATAGTAATGAATTACAATTGTTCAGTACAATATTGATTAATGTTCTAAGCCTATACAAAATGATCTAGACCTATAATTCCTAGATCTAATAATACTCCCCCTTAGGCTTAGACACATGTAATAAACTCTTCAAAACTGAAAGTTCCTTCATTCTAGACACCATAATTTTGTTGAAGAATGAAACTACATTTTTTTGATCATCGTACTTGTACTTGATCTCCATTGTGCATATCTTTTGTAAAGTCTCACAACTTAAGCCCAAAATGTCTTCTTCAGTAGTAAGTTTTTCCACTACACTTTCATTATGCACAATCTCTAGCTCATCTTCCTCTGAGATTCTCAGTTCTGAGACTTCTTCAATTGTAGATCCTTTCACCAGTCCAGCTTCATGTCTTCTTCTTTTGTATGCCTTTGCGTGCAATTTGTCAATCACTTGAATCATATGCACATATAGACATACGTCATTCTGTGTTCTTTCATCAGTTAGCTTTGGGAAGAATTTGTCATGAAGATATGATGTATAGCTTGGGTGAAGCAATTTGATCCCCACTGGGTCAAAAATTCTTATCTTATCAGCTTTCTCCCTTTAGCATTCCTCAGCAGTACTAGCTCTTTTTTTTTCAACATAACCCTATTTTGTTATGGGAGATATATATTGATTTCCCTTAAAGCTTTTTGTAGATGCTGCATTTTTGTTACTATATCCAACCCTTTTTAGCATTTAATCATCTACAAGAGAAGAAGGCTTAGTTGTTGTTCTTTTAAATCCTTAATTTCTCTTTTGTGCTCAACATAATCTCTCTTAGCCTCCTTGAGCACATCTTCTATGAATTTTGTCTTTATCCTTCCCATAAACATAGAAAAATCTCTTCTCCTTGGATGGATTGGATAATTAGACATGATTAAGTTTTGAAAATCTTTAATATCTCCCTTAGGAAGACTCGGTAATGCTTCTACATCATGGAAGTATTAGATTCTTCAAGATGTTCTTTTAAAGATTGCACAATACCAGTCTAGATCATATTTTTAGGCCATAATCCTGTTTTCTTCCATAGAACTGGGAGTTGTGATATGGTCATACAGCTCTATCTATGTAGATTTTTGCTCAGTAATCTCACTAACTGTTGTGCCCAGAGGCCACACCTTTCCAAGGATAACTACCCTAGGCTCTCTTATTAGCATATCTTTGCCTTTGTGCTGATCTTTTGATTCAACAGTTATAGAATCAGCAGGGAGTTTGCTTTGTTGCTCACATGATAGGTTTGGAGCTTCAATTCTGAATCTCACCCCTGTGTCTAGCTCAACAGCCATGACATGCTCCATCATCCTCCTTAGTTCACTAACTGATCATCCCTTGAGTTCATAGCTTGTGTAATTGTGACTTGTAACCAGCATATCACAATGACCCAACTCCTTCTTGATTTTCTAACTTGATTGATAAGTTGTGAATGTTTTGTAGTTACAGTTTGGAATCATGAAACTAGCCACCTCAAACTCTTTCAACACATCTTTCATTTCTCTCATGCTCATCCTTTCCACCATATCATACGAAAAGCCATGAGTTATCAGAGTCATAAACATTTAGGATTCTGGCCTTTCTTCAAGTATGTCTCTAGTAGTTAGCAGGTCATCAGCCATTTCTTTTTTTGTTCTTTGGCAGATTCATTCTTTGTGAGCTCATTCCATTTATCATCACTTGTTCTTTCAGCAGGAGACATGGGTTTTAAGGATGAAGATTCAATAGACTTAGTCCTTTTTGGTGAATCTCATATCTCAATCACTTCCTTCTTCCCAAGACCCAAGTACTTCATTTTTCTTATGTATTGAATGATTTGCTTTGTGATCTCAGAAGCTTCTTTCATTTAATTTGATGCAAGAGCAGCATTTGATTCCAGTACACATATTTTCATTTTTAGCTCCTCAATCTCTTCTTCTTTTTTCAACAAAGTTGATTGAGTAGAGAGAGAGTCAGTTACTTGATCAATTTTCAGCATCAACTTCTCATTCTCATCTCTCTCAAACTTTACTGATTCTTTAAGCTCGGATTCTTGTTGAAGAAGAGCATCAATAACTTCATTATTGCATAAAGCATCTTCCCTTAATCTTTTGATTATTGCTTCTTGCTGCATTAGCTTAACATCTTTTTCTTTTCTATCCCTTTCAGCTCTTGAATTCATTGCTTTCTACAGTTAGATTTCACAACAAGCTTGTTGTATTCATCCACCAAATAGCTTTTGCTTACAAGGATGTCATCTTCACTTAACTCATCTTGATGATAGGCGATTACATCCATATAGTTTTCTCCTTCTTCCCTTTCTTGTGGTTGATCAACAAGCTCATTATTATAATCTTTAGTATGAGCCACACTCGCTGAACTAGAGCATTCCTCTTTAGCTTGAATGGGTTTATCTTGATGAGGTTGTTGTTCAAGATTTATGTGAACATTAAAGGTTCAGTCTGATTAGAGGTAATGGATTTTGAGAGTTGGAGTGTGATAATGTGATGGTGCTAGCTTGAGAAATTACTCAGTCTCGCCAGTGTAAACTGAGTTTAAAGACTGAGTGACAGTGATAGGTTCAATATGCACACTCTCAGATGATTGATGAAGAAGTAGAGAGATTAGTTGAGTATTTTGACTGGCTGAAGAGTATGATTGGTGTGTTTAGGGTTGATCTTGTGATAGAGGATGGATTGGAAATTTTGGTTCGGTGTTTTGGCTGACAGGAGATTGTGATAGTGGTGTTTGAGGTTGTTGGTTGAAGGGTGATTGAAGAGGTGAAGATGATGCTTGTATAGAGTTGGTAGATGAGATCTCTTGAACTTATTCCCATATTAATTCTTGTGGGATGTTTGCATTTGCATCTACCACATAAGCAAACATGGGCATGTCTCCTCCTTCATACATCCCGGATATCTTATTCAAAACAGATCTACCTAGGTGAGCTTGAACAAACACATCACCATCTATAGCAGTCCCAGGCAAATCAACATTGATGATCAGTTGTAGAAACCTTGGAAACATTTACATCTTGTCAGCCTTCTGCACTTTGATGTGGTCACATAAGTAATTAAAGATGTACTTTGAGTAGTTGTAAGTTCTTCCCTCAAACACACAAATAATTCCCGAAGAATTATGCCTTGAAAATCTATCAAGTCTAGATTTCCTGTTGGAGATGCACTTAAGATAAGTGTGGCAGAGAAATCTGTATGGCTTGCATAGTCTTCCTTTCTTTATCTCTCCCTTCTCGAAGTCACCAACATATCCTATTAGACTGAACACTCTCTCAATGTATTCATTTTCAAACACATCAGGGTGTCCAGCTTCTATATCTCTTAACTCTAGTACCCTTCTTATTGTCTGTTCATCCAGTCTTAGTCTTTGATTCTTCACATCCACCACAATAACTTCTCCATCTTCTTCCATTGGGCTGAGTTCTTGAAATTAGTAATATGCGATTGATGAATCACTGGCTCTACTAACAAAGTATACAATAGCCTGGATCTTCTTAGATATTGAATAATGTCTTGGCATCCTTTTGACACATGGTCTTTAAGAAAGCACACAGATTGTGCTCTCTCACAAATCAATTAGCCATGTGTTGAAAAGAATAAAGAAGATTATGTTAGAATCAACATTATTGACATGACGATGCGAACAATTATGACAATAACCAAGAATCAAATGGTTCATTATTGAATATTACAACATGTTTTACCTTGAACACAGTGATCTAAGAACAAAGTTATGTGTTTGTTTGATGTTTTGATTCGGAGTTTTTGAATGTTAGAGAAAGGGGAAAAGTTTGTTGAGAGCATTTTTCTAGGTCTAAAAAAGTGTTCTGAAAAGGTGAATAATAAATATTGAAGTCAGAGAACACCATTTATGCTCACTCAGATACACTAATTTCATTTATTTAATGATGTCGGATCCTCAACAATTTATCTTCTCTGCGGTCTTAGTTCTTACGCAAATTATCTACGGATTCCGTATATCATCTACGGATGACTTAAAAACTTCTGCTGATTAAGTATAACTTAAATTTTCATAGGTTACCAATCTATGAAATTAGATTATACTTTTTGGAGTACTGGCTCATCCGTAGTTTACCAATCTACGGATGGATAAATTTAATCATGTTTTCACACTATAGGTTCTACTGATGCTAAATGCATTGTATCTTCAGCTAATGCTTGAAATGCACTTTAGCTTCTTTTGACGCTTGAAGTGCATTGTAGCTTCTACTGATGCTTAAAATGCACTGTGAGAAACTTATTTTATTCTATGGTCCAAGTCCACTGCTTAGAACCATTGATTGCTTTTGGACCTTGTTGACTTTGTATTCATGACAATTATGCGCAAGAAGGTTAAATTTTAAAAACTTCATGTATCCAAGAGCCAAGGTAGTGCTCAGGTTCCAATCCTTTCAAATTGATAATGCAATTGACAATTTTGTTCTTAACTTATTTTCATGATTCTACTCGCCCTAAATTTTTTATTAATGATGAAAGAATGCATTTATCATACATTTCTAAGAAGAATATCGATAAGGACATCTGTCTGTCTAAACCGAAATAAATTAAACTAAACAAACTTGAATTGATGACAATGCACAAGCATATATATACACATAAAATGGGATCATACTATAATACTAAGCATCTTCCTCACGACTTAATTTATCGAAATGATACCTGATCTTTGTTCTGATTGTAAGCATGTTTGTCAACTTAAATCCATACATGAGTATTGTATCAACTAGGCAAGTTGATTATCATGTTTTCATGTTAATTAGATAGTAACTGTTATGGGCTTCACATTCAATTCACTTAAAGTTTGTCCTCCCTATGCGAATCAAATCATCACTTTTTCATACTTACAGACTATGTACTTTAAGATATAATTTCTATCTTGAGATGCATTGGACATCTCATTAATGCATTGTTGAAAAAGCTCTAGAAATAATATACAGTTGATCACATATGATTCTTTTGAGAGTTTACATAGGATCATCATCATGTCACCAGGCCTTTACTCATGTAAAACAGAGGTGCCTTTAACCCAGGTCTTTGTTTACACAAAACAAGGGATGATAAGGATCATAATCTTTTCACCAGTTGGTTACGAATGTAAACCATGGTGATCATACACCCAGGTCTTTGTTTACACAAAACAAAGGGAGTAAGATTTGTAAAGATAGATATTATAAGTGTCGGTACATAGTGTGTTTAAAGGAGTGATTTGGTCACATCAGAATATGATTCACTTTTTGTATCCTTAAAATGAAGTTTCCCACAAACAATCACTTTGCATTATGTTTGGCATGCGCTAAGTGTAGTTTCCATTCAAAATGAACCTACTTACATATCAAGTAACTAGATCAGATTTTAGTGATATTTAAGAATTCAGGAAGAAGCAAAGGCATAGCATACTATCATTTCCCAAAAATATGTCATGCTAAAGCTTTATTATTAAAACGATGTACAAGCACAAACACATGCTTTCATTTGTTTATTTATTATGATTAATCATGCCCATAGACTCAATTAGAAAATTAAATCTAACTGAATGAAAGGCTTTAATGAATAGATTAGCAAGCTGCTTTATTGTATCCACTTTGACTAACTTGAGCAAACCTATTTCTGACCAATCTCTTGAAAAATGGTATCTTATTTGAATATGCTTTGTTTTCTTTTGTTGCATAGGATTAGCAGTTATAAACATAGCACCAGAATTGTCAATGTAAATTTAAGTTTGAAGGAAATTGTAACCATAATCAAGTAATTGGTTTTGCAACCAACGGACTTGAAAGCAACTAGCTTAAGCAGCTATGTACTCGGCCTTAGCTGTGGATACAGATACATTTGTTTGCTTCTTACACTGCCATGAAACTAGTCGTGGTCCTATTGTTGGACTAAAAGAACCAATGAGCCTGATCAGAGAAACCTCTAAGTCCCACAGGACATCACAACAGCTGAAGAAGACCTGATCAGCTGTTCTACAAAGTCTGAAGAATACAACTGCTGAAGTATTTCTGAAGTACTGAAGACAAAGACTAAGACAACAGCTGAAGATCTAAAGTCTGAAGACTTCAACAAGTACTGAAGACAAAGACTGAAGATCAACAGCTGAAAGACAAAGTCTGATGTTCAAGTACTGAAGACATCAGCTGATGCTAACAGCTGATGACAACAGCTGAAGAGGGCTTCTTCAGTTGTTGTGATGGTTTTTCTTCATCAGTAGTTTGTTTACTTTTCTGTAGTTTTGTTTCCTTTTCAGTACTTGTAAACAACTGAAGAGGTTGTTCTTCAGTTGTTGTAGTATCAGTAGTTTTATGTTTTTCAGTAGTTGTAAATAAGATGTTTAACACTTAGGAACATTTGTAAGAAGATGTCAGTTGTTGACATCTTCAGTAGTTGTTAAACATTAGTAGTTATAAAACGGTTACATGTCACTTTCAAGTGACATCAGCCTACGTCATTCTTTCCTTTATAAGGAAAGATGACTCACCTGTAATCGTGCCATTGAGGCCGACAATCTTAATGCAATATTCCTTTTGTCAGATATTTCTCTCTCTATAACAAAATTCTTTTATCGCTTTATATCGAATGTTCTTGCTTGAATTTGTCTAATTCTGAGCTATTCCACTGCTATATCTGTTCAATCGATTAAACCAAGAGGCTGAGATCCTAACACCTATGAATTGACATCCACCAGTTGTGGATTTTCTGTTATTGTTGCATCCACCATAGTCACTATCTGAGTATGAGTAAAGAGTGAAGTCACCTTCTTTTGGATACCAAAGACCAAGTCCTGGTTTTCCTTTGAGATATCTAAAGATCCTTTTCACAACATTCAGATAAGACTCTTTGGGATCTGATTGGTACCTAGCACAAACACATATAACAAACATAATGTCAGGTCTACCGGCAGTTAAATACATAAGTGATCCTATCATTGAACTATATAATCTTTGATCAATAGTTTTCCTGTAGTATCAAGTATAATCTTATCAATTGTTAAGGCTAGTGTTTTGCATGAAGATGCATCAAGAAGGTTGTACTTCTTCAATATTTGATGTATGTATTTCTCTTAATTGATGATAATCACATCTGTCTTCTGATGAACTTGTAGACCAAGAAAGAAAGTTATCTCCCATTGAACTCGTTTGAAACTCTGATTTCATCAATTCTTCAAAGCTTACACACAATCTCTTGTCAGTTGATCCAAATATAATGTCATCAACATAAATTTGAACAACCAAGAGATCTTGATGTTCTTGTTTGAGAAAGAGAGTCTGATCAATAGTTCCCCTTTGATCCATGCTTGAGGCAAGAAAGATGATAGTGTTTCATACCACTTCCTTGGTGCTTGGTGTACACCATGCAAAGCTTTATCAAGTTTGTATACCTTGTGTGTATAGTGAGGATCGTCAAATCCAGGAGGCTGTGAGACATAGATACCTTCATCAATTTTCCCATATAGGAAGGCACACTTGACATTCATTTAATAACACTGAACCTCATATATGATGCATATGCTAGAAATACCCTTATGGCTTTAATTCTTGCAACTGGTGCAAAAACTTTATAATAATCTATTCCTTCTTCTTGTGTGTGTCCTTGTGCAATCAACCTTGCTTTATTTCTTACAATTATGCCTCTATCATCTAGTTTATTTTTAAAGAGCCATCTAGTTCCAATTGGATTTGGCCTTCAGGTAACTCGACTACAGTCCACACCTTTTGCTTTCTAAATTGTTGAAGCTCTTCTTGTATAACTTCAATCCAACTATTGTCTTTTAGTGCAGCTGTGATATTTGGAGGAACCACTTGTGAAAGAAAACAAGTGAAAATACAAATGTTGGTAGTTCCACTTTGGCTTCTTATAGTTCTTTTGGCAGGATCTCCAATGATGTTGTTGACTAGATGAGTCTTATGGATTCTTGTTGATAGAGTTGGGTCAACTGGGATAGATGATTCCAAGTTGGTCGTATCCATTATTGTAGACTGATCCAATCCAGATTGTGAATTTAGGAAGTAGTCAAAGTGTTCTTGTGCATCATTAGGTACTGACTGATCTGCCTTAGTTTGGACATCAAGAGAATGATTAATGTCTTTCGTAAGAATTTCTCCTAAAAGCATTTTCTTCTTCCGTATGAGTTACAGCAACTTCTCCGAAAACATTTTGTTCATCTGTATGAGTTACATGAATTTCTCTGGACGGGATATGAGGAATTGATGAATCATTTACAATGTTTGTTGTATCTCCTTGAGAGTTTGGAATAGTTGTTGATACATCATGCATATCTTCGGATACACAGTGTACATCTGCTGGTGCAGAGTCAGTAGCTGTTGATGAAGTGTTTTTCCTTGGAGGATCAGTACATAATGATACTTCATTCAAATTTAGGAAAACAAATGGATATCATGTATCATCAGATCCTGCACAATTCAAATAACCAGAGTTAAATGACTCTATTAAAGCATCTATATCAAACCATGATGATCCTTTAACTGATTTAGTAAAAATGTATTTATCAAAAGTGTGTGGAATATAATCTAGCCCAAGAGTGTGTGTCCCAAGAGTGTGTGGAATATAAGGACCTTCAGTTATTGAAACCCATAAGTCCGAATCTGTATAATTAACATGATTCCTGAACTTGATTTTTTAGGATTTGAAGTCTGCTTTTGTTTCCAGCTTTGGAGGTTGGTAAAGTTACTCATGTTTAGTTAAGATCTAAGATTTTAACTATTACACAGTATCCTTTATGAAATAAACCAATTAGTGACAATACATGAGTTATAATAACCCAGCAGTTGTGGTCACAACTCAGTCAATCCTTTCAATGATAATTATATTATCAATTTAGGATTTTGTCAATGTATTTGTTGAATTAAATATGAACAATATATGAATGTCAATAAGTAACAAGATCTACTATTCAATTGTTTTGAATATTGAACAAGTTTAACAAGCAATGTAACAATACTTGCTCATAGACAATTCACTATTTTGATTAAATCACACAAATGATTTGCTTATAAACTGTAGACCCGATCAGCAAAAACTGATAAATCTAGTGAAATCAGCAAACAATTAAATGAAATTAACACTGATAGATAAATCGATCTAAATCAATGAGTACTTGGCTCTGATAACACCTATGAATCCAGAGATCGCAATCAGAAATTATCACTGTTAATTTTTGAATGAAGTCAATGTTTGCGGAATCAACATTAACTTTGTATAATTGTTTTTAATAATTTAATATAACCAATCATGATTAATGACTAAGACGAACACAATAATAAGAACACAATTTATAATGAAACAAAAATAGTTAATTCAAATATAAAAAGGTGTTAATGATTACAAATGAATAAACAATGAAAAACAAAATTAGGTTGAATGTATTAATGTTGATGTGATGGCTGCTAGGGTTGCGTGATTTGATGTTTGGTTGTTTGTGATCGTGTGTCTACTTTTCATAGTCACCGTCTGATGTGAAACCTAGGATCCGTATTTAAAAGGCATGTGTGCTTCTGTTAAGGAAACATCGGATCTCTTGGGATTTGTATAGCTGTTTTGTTGACTTGTAACACTTGTATTATTAAATACAAGTGTTTGGACTCCGCAAGAATATGGTCTTCCGTAGATGTTTGTTCTTCCAAATGAGTCTTGTTCTTCTGAATGAGTCTTGTTCTTCTCAAGGTACTTTGTCTTTCCGTAGATGTTTGTTCTTCCAAAGGATTCTTGTTCTTCCAAAGGTACTTTGTCCTTCCATAGATGCTTGTACTTTCGAATGAGTCTTGTTCTTGTGAAGGTACTTTGTGCTTCCGAAGGGATTTTCACTTCCGACTTCAGAGCTGGTTGTCCATTCGCCGAAGATATTTGGATAATCGATTGTGTAAGAAACATATCTACGGAAGAACAAAAATGTTCATCTGTAGATGTTTCTTACATAGTCAATTTCAGTAATTGACCAAGTATAATGTTTGTACCTGCAATTATACACAAATCAATACACATATGGGTTAACCTATATATAATACATAGTAAGGAACTAGAATTGTTTAGTACAACTATTGATTAAAGTTCTAAGCCTATACAAAATGATCTAGACCTATAATTCCTAGATAAAACACATAGCCCATCCAATTATAATGTACCTGGACCATAGGAAGGGAGGTTCAGATGGGTTATATTAAGATTGGGATAAGGCTATGATCATTTTCTACAGAGGGAAAAAGGACAATATAGCTAAGCTTATATTTAACTATATGGGTAAGAATGTTATGGCGTTGAAGAAAGACAAGTGGATGCTTTATCCCGGATTTATCCAAATGATGATAGAGGATTTGATTCCTAACATTCCATATCATGGAGAGATAAAAAGGCTTGTTTAGATGAATACTAGGATATTTGCTGATTGCACAACAATCAGGCATGACTTTAGTGGAAGGATCACTCATCTATGGGAGAATATGTATCCAATCGAAAGGTGGAACTACATAAGGAGGGTCATAGAATCTAAGAACAAGCATGCTAAAGAAATTAGGGAGAAACAGGTTAAGTCGGTAAAGAAAAGAAAAGGTATGCCAAAGAGAAAGATTATGACTTTAAAGAAGAAATTGACGAGGTTGAAGAGATGTTGAGAGTTGAGAAGGAGAAAAGGTCGAAAAAGAAGTCAGATTAGGGTGAGGCCAAAAGGATGTGTGAGAGGAGATCAAAACATAAGCACCAAGCCTTTCCTAAGCCCCAAAAGAGAGATGATAAGGCAAACTTAGATGAAGATGTGAACTCTTCTCTAGAAAACGAGTTAAGAATGATGAGGACCAAGCTAATGAATCAAGAGTTGAGGAAAAGAGGAAGGATGAGATGCTGGAGAGCATAACCAAGATGATGATTGATTAGCAGGCACTGATTAAAAGGATTATTGAGTGAGGTAAATAAGCTGAAACCTGCTATCGGCCTGCCTAATCAGCTAACTCAATATGAGATAGATGACCTCACAAACACTTCAAGATACTCATTTCTAAATATGAGTAGCTCATCTAAGGCAAGAGAGGGCACTAGTGATGTAGGTGTTACATGAGAAGGAGATTCAGGTGAACAGGACGTAAGTGTGAGAGAGACTGAGACCGGAAGGGAAGGAGCTAAGGAAAATGTGTAGAAAGTGATTGAGGTAGGATTTATAGACTTGGGGTTTAGCATACAAACTGATCTGGTTGGTGAGGAGGTGGTGAAATACATAAATGTTGAAGGTGGTAAGAAATCTACTGAGATGAATTTGGTGGATGAGGCAGAGATTGAGGAACAACTCGTAGACTATGATTTAGAGCTAGAGTATTATGAGGTGGATGAGAATCCCTTGACATATGTAGCCAAGAAGGGCTCTGATGAAGGAAATGTGTTTGGGATGGAAAGGAGGGATGTTTGAAAGAGAAGGAACCAGAAGAGCCCACTATTCCGAACATTCAGGGGTCAAGCAAGAAAGAATCTACGAAGAGGATTATTAACTAAGAGTACAATCAAGTGTAAAGATGTTTATATTTAAGAGGAGTGGAGGCAAGATTTCTATGACATCCGGTAATTTTCCATTACCAAACTCCGTTAGTTCCGTTAGGTCTTGCATACATGTGTCGTGGGCAGACACTAGTTGTCGTTGAACGTTGGGACTTAATAATAATAATCTATGATAAACAATAATAATCTAATTAATAATGTTGATTATTAGTTGTGATAATGTGGTTCATAAATTTATAGAATTTTAAATGTTTATATTATAAATTCTACGCGATAACGTGACAACGTGTAATATATATTTCGTGTGTTGTGTGACTCATTGTAATATATAATTCTACGCGATAACGTCACAATGTGTAATATATATATATATATATATATATATATATATGTATATTTCATGGAAAGGTGTAATTCAGTTTCGCAAAAGAGGCAAGCTTAATCCAAGATATGTCGGACCATTTGAGATTCTGAAAAGAATAGGCCCGGTGGCGTATCGATTGGACTTGCCTGTGTCACTGAGTGGTGTTCACAATGTATTTCACGTCTCAAATCTAAATAGTGTCTATCTGGCGAGACACTAGTTGTACCACTCGAGGAAGTACAAGTAGATGATCAACTACGCTTTGTTGAGGAACTGGTTGAAGTGATTGATCGTGAGGTCAAGATCTTAAACAAAGTAAGATACCTGTAGTCAAAGTTCATTGGAACTCAAAACGTGGACCGAAATTCACATGGGAACATGAGGATCGGATGAAGCTTAAGTATCCTCATCTGTTCGAAACGACAACAACTCTCGGAGAAGGTACTGATTAAATTTCGGGATGAACTTTATTTCAACATGGGGATGATGTGACAACTCACTCAATTTTGTTATGCCAATGCAGTAAACCAGGGATGTAGCCAACCATGTAACCATTTTCGGGACGAAAATTCTTTCAACATGGGGATAATGTGACATCTGGTAATTTTCCATTACCAAACTCAGTTAGTTCCGTTATGTCTTGCATACATGTGTTGTGGGCACACACGAGTTGTCGTTGAACAATGGTGACTTAATAATAATAATCTATGGTAAACAATAATAATCTAATTAATAATGTTGATTATTAGTTGCGATTGTGTGGTTCATGAATTTATAGAATTTTAAATGTTTATTTTATAAATTCTACGCTATAACGTGACAACGTGTAATATATATTTCGTGTGTTGTGTGACTCATTGTAATTGTTTAGGATTATTATTATTCGCTAATAATACTTGTGATTGTAGTTAAAAATTATAAGAAAATATACTACAAACGTTAAATTATATAAAACCTAGTTAAGGGAGGGTTTAAAGGTAAATGTTAAGAAAGGTAACTTTGACAAAACCCAACTCTGGCCCCCTTGTCCCCCAATTGGCTGAAACCAATACCCAAACCCCCACCCTTTGAGAAATCAACCAAAAACACACACAAACAATCGATTTTGATCAAGTTCCAAGTGTTCCATAGTGCTAGCAAGTCCAATTCTTGATTCTACACGTTTAAAGGTACGTTGTGTCATGTTATTCATAGATTTTGATTCAAGATGAACCCTAATCCGAAATTGATGATGATTATATGAAATTGATGATTGTTAGATGTTATATGATGTTAGTTAGGTTGTATGAATGTTGAATGATGTGATTATGCAAGAAATCTAGGGTTTGATCATCTAGTTCATACATTGCCATAAGAGGAAACTTTATGTTCTTGGAATTCATGATTTGACGATGCTAAGATGTTAAATGCAATGTTTAGATGTTAGTTTAATTGGATTGTACAAGAAAATCCATGAAATTGTGATATTGATCATGACTTACTAAAAGTAGAAACTTTTGTGTATGATGTTGGGAATTTGGATGTTTTGGAGATGATTACATGTTAGAATGAATGTTATAAACTTGATTAGGTATAGTATTGATGAATTATCATTGGATTGGATGCGAGAACACTTTTGGGTGTTACTTTCCTAAAACGTAAACATTATTTTTGTACAACTTTGGATGTAATGAATTGGGCATGCTTATGATGTTAAGATCATGTTAGAATGATTGTGGATGATGTTTGTTGAGATAGAATGTGTAATTGAATTGTTATGCATGTTTGGTTTATCATGTAGAAAGTATAGGTTTTGTTGATCATACATGAGAATGGATTGGTTAGTGATTAGGAGATCATGTTTGGGATTGAAACTGATGGTAAATGTGTATGTTGGTTGGAATCAACTAAATGAATGAATGTGATTATGATTGGCATACACGCGTGCGAATCTGAGGCCCCTACTTAGTAGGATTGGCAGGATTTAGGATGTGAAGTCGTGAGTGGCTTCACATGGCATGTGGTGCATGATTAGTCTTCGCGTATGAATTATTTGTTGTGATGTATATATATATATATATATATATATATATATATATATATTAGCATAATGATTGTGAGATTTGCATAAGTGTCTGATGATCTAATGTGGCATAATGACTTAGGTAGAACCTAGGTTGATAATGTGATATACATGGTAAATTGCGTGATACTCTTGTATGTTATTATCATATATGATTAAACTATATTTCAACTAATATGTCACCAACGGGTCAAACGGTCAACTAGGTTACCTAGGATTATTGAGGTTCTATGCGTACACGTACTTATGTACTTGTGTGTTCTAGGTAACCTTTGAAGGGTTGTCTTTGCATCTATCACGAGTCTCTTTATTCACTATCATTACACACCAGGTGAGTTCATGCCCATTTATTTTATAAACCCTCTTCTGAGGGAGGTAGCATACTTGTACTCAAATGCTATTTTATATTTTATAAGTTGTGTATGTTTTAACATAGTGCTTAATACCTTGAAAAGTCCTCACACTTTCAGATCGTTAATAATGGTAACTAACGAGATATCTTGGGTAGTACTACTGGGGGTGACAAGCCCTACCTGTGCGACTTGAGGTCAAACGAGTGAAATAGTGTCCTACACAAATATCCTCATGAACTAGTAAGTCGTGACGGGAGGCAACAACGCAACACAGTCAGCTTCAATCACGAAATCACTATGGTTATTACTTGTGAATATAGACTAGCTATCTTATTCAATACACTTCTTATGTTATACAACTGTTAATATTTATGTTAAACGCAAACTCTTGAACTCACCAACCATTGTGTTGACATTTTTAGTATGTTATTATCATGGCGTTAACTCAGCTTGCCATTAGGAGCACAACACGGGTCCAGCAAGCATGGTAAGGCTTTATTTCATAGAGAAATTGTTTATCTTTTATATATGGGTTTTAAACATTGGAATGGTGCGTGTTTGGCATATTATGCATTCATTTACTTTGGGTTTGTCTTATTTTGCAAAATGCTTCCGCATGGTTGTTGGATTCGATCTGCCCAAGATACATATTAAATTGATGTGGCTAGTGTGATATGATCCAAGCCGGGTCATACCCAATAACAAGCCAAACAAACACCGATAAATATTTATTCATTGATAAGATCACACAAATAAATATAAGCACCAATTTAGAAACCGGATTTTCTAAATCATTACTTTTGTAAATAAACAGATTACATAGATAATTTGTTCATGAGGGATTATTTGTTTCATTACTTAAATTGGTTAAACAATGACAAATAATAGTGTGTGTTAGTGCTATAAATTAAAATGGTTTAATTTTATAAAAAACTAAAGTGCAAGAGTGTATAATTTTATAAAATTTAAAATGAGAGGGAAACCAAAAGGGGACCAAAATCGGCCGCCCCTTTTGTCTTGGGAGTCCCCTTGTCTTGTTCCTAGGACATGCAAGTCTCTATCATTTGATAAACACAAACACACTCTTGCCTTTTCAGAACTTAACACTAACAATACACAAAAAAAAGAAACTCTCTCCTCTCTCTCTAAAGATTCACGGTTTTGGAGTTGGATGAACAAACTTTTCAGCATTCAAGAAGTGTTCTTGGCAGAAAAGTCTAACTTGAAGAGGGTTCTACAAGTTGGTGTTGAAAAACCTAGCAAGTGGGTGTTTGTACAAGCTTGGGGTATCATCTCTTGAGGTCTTCTCTCTTGAAGATTCAGCCACAAACTCATCCTTTTCACCTCTACCTTTGCGATTTCCAGCAGCTCCAAAGGTTGTTTTTACACTAGTTTTGTATCTATTTCGTATAATGATCCATGGTTTGGGGTTTGCTTATTAAATGGATTTAATAATCATCACATTAACATGTTTTAAAACTTATTATCTGCTGCGTTTTTCATATAAACAAGATTATATGAACTTTGATAAACTTGTTAAAACCCCACAATGGTTTCTAAACTTTTGAATTTTGGTTGGTTTTGTTTTGAATGTTGCATATAGTGTCGTTCTGAATAACTAGTGACTATGATCCTGGTTTGTTCACACGCCTTGCGGTAAAACTCCACACGCGGATTATGAGGGTGTGACAGATTGGTATCAGAGCCATTGGTTATAGGGAACTAGGTTGCATACACACTAGTCTATAACCGCACACAGTTAGTTAGTTAATTGTTTCTTATCCTCTTACTGTATACTCATTGGCATATACATCATATGCACTACAGCATGGCATCATCATCTCGGGTTTTGGGAAAAAGGCGTGCTCGTTCTGAGTTCCCTCCACCTGTGCCTCACCGAGTGTATGACTGGTCGCGACATCCTTACCCTCATGGCGAGATAGATTGGGATCAACCGTTTGTGCCACCTGAGCGCGATCCTCCACGAGATTGGAGTTATTACCCGTTTTGTGTAGACCGAATGATTCGTAGAGAGCGTGTTCCGAGGCCGGCCACTGTTAGACCTAGGACTAGGTCAGCAACTACTTCTGCAGCACCCACTCTCCCATATCTGGATGTACCCATTGAGCAGGTCGTGGTGGCATTGACCATGACACGTGAGACTGAGCGTCGACGAGTTGGAGTGCTCACTGATGAGAACTCCACACTAAAGGATGATATGCATTGATTATGGCTAAAGATGGCCATAATTGAGGAGCGGTTGTTGATGTCTATCAAAGGAAACTTCAAGATGGTTGGTAGAGTAATGGATCTTATCGAGCGTATGGGCGAGCAGGAGCTCCACAATGTGGGCGTCGAGAGCATACTGGCCAGATTGGAAGAACAGCTTGCAGCACTACTAATCGGGGACAACCCTGTACCTGCCAAGGACTCCGATGAAGACCCTGAGGAAGAACCAGAAGAAGCCCCGACGATGGAGACAGTGATGGATCAGCTTTGTTTGATTAATTCTCTTTATTCTCATGACTTTGACTGCATAGTGTTTTTCTTAAACCTTGGTTGGTTTTGTTTTTAATGTGGCATATAGTATCGTTCTGAGTAACTAGTGACTGTGATCCTGGTTTGTTCACACGCCTTGCGGTAAAACTTCGTGCGTGGATTATGAGGGTGTGACAATTTCATACTTGCACAATAGGAAGGCTTTTAAAACCTTGCCTAAATGGGAACTTAGGAGACTGGCAGAGATTCCCTTGATAGGCTCTTAGTTGAGCGAACGTGCTAAATTACTAGAAGAAGAGATAAAGCAGGGGCAAAATGACAATTTTGAGATATTTGTGCAAGATCATTAGAAGGGGTAATGCACTTTACAACACAACAACACAATTGAGAAGATTTCTTTAGAACACTTAACGATCAAATAGGGAACTGGTTAACTAGAATGAAAGATGCTAAGAACACAAGTAAATGAGAGACAAAACAATATAGTAGAACAACACAAGTATTTGGGTTTTAAGAATATTGTATATTGCTTCTCAAGTTCTATTACAAAGTGTTACCAAGCATAATGGAAAGTTACAATTACTTGAGATACATATACTACATCCTATAGCCGGCCATACTTTGAAGGCCAGTTGGATACATAAGACTAGACAACAAAATCAAACGTAGAGTCAAAAGGCAGATTACCTTTTGACTAGTGACTATGACATGCCTATAGCTCACATCCTACTATATTACAAAAAAGATTAAAGTACATAAAGTAGAAAGCTCAGACTCAAGACCTCAATATACAGTTACCAAAAGAATGGACCTTTTCACCAACTCATGTAAGTTGGTGACTAAACAGAGTTGCAGTGGAAAGGTGGTCCAGCTTTATGTTAAAGTACATCAGATAAAAGCATGTTCATATAAGTCTTCAGAAGAAATTTGCCTTTACTCTTTGGCTTTGGAAGACTTTGACTTGAAGCTTCAAAAGACTTCAGTTTTAGCTTCGGAAGATGTTGGTCTTGGCTTCGGAAGATTTTACACTTAGAATATTTCTAGTGCAAGGTGTAAAACTTCCGAAGCATTTCTACTTCAGTTCTTTGGTGCATGCATGTAAAGAGACTTTGGATTTTTGAATGTTTTGGCTTCATCAGACTTATTAGAATCCTTACGAACTCCCCCTAGGCTGAAGCTACCAAAACATTTGAAGATCTTCATCAGTTGAAAGTCCTCATCATGATGATGACCATGCCTTTCTTCATTAGATGGTCAGGATCACTTTGACTTTCATAGTATCTTCTCATCTTAAAGAGGTTATGCAGAGGTAGGTTGAATAAGTCTTACCATGTGTATACATACTCACCACCTTAATCACTAATCACATGCCATCTTTTTGGATTAGTTGTGATGGTCCAGGATAAGATGGGTCTCCCAGAAATAAGATGAGCCACTTGAATTCGAGTTGATTGGGCTGCCTCTTCATGCATTACCTCAGGTTGATCCGACTCATCCTGAGGTATGAAGGTGGATGGTTTAGACTTCTTCTTCTTTTAATTTGGTCTAGAAACCATCCTCTTCCTTATTTTTGAATGCTTTAACTGAGAACACTGGTCTACAACACCTTGTTGATCAGTCTTGTGTTGCTCAGTTGGGTGTTCCTCCCTTATAGGTTCAGAAGGAGAGGGAGTTTGACCCAGCTGTAGATCAGAAGATGAAGCTTGCTGAGGCTCAGCAGGAGGTCCGGGTTGTGTTGTCTCAAAAGGTTCAACCTTAACATCCACTTCTTGAGGGACCTAACTTAGTGGGTAGTGTAAGTCAAGTAGCTCTCCTCTTTTGATCTTCTGCTTGATTACCCTGATGTGCTCATCCATTATGGATAAAGACATAGGGCCAAGTCTCCTTCCAGAGTATCCATGCAGCTTCAAGAAGCTCATCATCCTTTGTCTGTCAGCAGACTTCTTGACCTTGCTCTTCTGGATGATGGCTCTTGACCTTGCATCATCTTCCCTCATCTTTCTTTTGTTGCTTTTTGTTCTTTGAGTACTTGAAGCTTAGTCTGTTTGAAATACTCAAACTCTATGTACTCAAAGTACAAGGGAAGAAGTGCATATGCCTGGTAGAGACCTGTGCCACTCAGGTAATTGACCATATTGATCCTATGAGTTTCTTTGTCTACCTGAGGTTCTTGTGGAGCCACAGCCTCTTGTTCAAGACTTTCTTGAACTGTTGAAAGGGTAGGAACATGTTTGTAGAGCCTTTTCAGTCTCTTTTCTTCCTTTATTTGGAGAAGCAATCTTGCATCCTCTACCTCATTCCTTTTTTTCGACATCTCCATGTCAACCAGTTCATTGACTTCCTTTAAAGGGAGAGATGTAATCTCATCAATGTCATAGTTCCTAGTTTGCAGGTAAGTAATCTTGACTGTCCTCAACTCATCATCTTAAGTGTTTGGTCTGGGGGCATCCATGATTGTAGTTTCGATGAATCCTGTAGACCAGAGGAGCTTTCTCCCCTTCGATTCCTCTTCCTCTATCTCTCTCCTCCTCAATCTCCTTAGGAGTTAGAATCCGTTTCCCTTTGTCACCCAAAGACCTTTATGACACAAGGTGAAGAGAGCTTTGGCCTTTATTGCTTGGTGTAGCATCTACGCTCTGGCCAGAGAGAGGTTATGATACACCTTCACCAGCAGGTACTTCACTAAGGAATGAATTGCTGAAGTAGTTTTAGGTTTGACAGGGCTCTTAGGCTCTACCATTGGGCCTTCAATCAAGATTTCCCCTTCGAAGCTAATCTTAGGGTTTGCCTCAACATCCAATTGACCAATAGTATTACCTAATTGCCTTTGCCTCCTTCTTAGACTGAACTCTTCAGTAATTCTATCTTTAATCCTTTCTGCCAGTCTTTCAACTTCTCTAGATTGGCTTTGATTAACAAGTGATATGTTGACAAGGTCAAGACCTTCATAGTAGTTCAAAGTTTGAAAATTTAAGACTTCTTGCTGCCTTTGAACTCTTTAAAGAATAAGGGCTCTTCTGTTTGCATCATACATCCACCCTATGATGTAGTTTGAAGTACCTTGAGGTGGAGATGACACTGTCCTTGGTATACCTTCCTTAAAAAGACTTTGAATGAAGGAGTCTATAAAGTCCACATCAATATGAACTTGAGGAAGTTGCTTAGTATATATAGTTGCAAGTGAAGATGGTGAGTCCTAAATGTCCATGCTTTGAAGAACTCCAAGGTTCTGTGTCTATGATGACTTTCTCCCCCTTTTTAGTAGCATCCCCACTTGCATAGGTGAGCTAGAGGTTAGATCAATCACATTCACAGGTTCTTGTGTTCCTGGTTGAGCTCTTCTTAAAGGTCTCCCAACTAGTTTCTCCTTGAGATAAGAAATCTCAAGTTGCTTATCATTGACCCTATTGTGTAAGTAGTCACCTGAGATTCCAAGTGACTAACCTTAGAGACAAGGTAGGTGCATGTTTTTGATAGTTTTTAGTCTTAGATTCCCCTCATCTTCATCAAAAGAATCATGGGGGGATGAGAGAACCAGACCAAAGTTTGCTCTCTCTCACCACCAGCTTGGAGTTCTTGGCTGCTGGTTTTCCATTGCTCATTGCCAACCTCAATTGAAGTGTGAATGGGCTGATTTGCCATGGTTGAGATCTGATGATGTAATCACTTGTTGAAGTGAGAGCCTCTTCCATATAGATTTCCTGAACAGGTTCAGAAGGATCCACTTTAGTAATAGGTGACTGATATGGGCTAGACATAGGTGACTCAGGAGCACTCATCTCTCTTTGAGTAGGGGTGGAGTAGAGAGACTCATGGTACTCATTGAAACCTAAGTCTTCATCACTATAGAAGTCAAGGTTGGGAATTGGGTGGTTTAAGTCTAAAGGCTAGGGATGGTAACTAGCCCTAGAAGGTTGTTCACCTAAGTGATGAGACTCAGAGTGAAGGCTTAAGGTAGTTGTGCTTGTGAGCTCATCAGGCTGAGCATGAAGAACCTCAGCACTCATCCTTAAAGAGATGGGAGTGGTTTGCTACTCAGGGAAGTGGGAGCTCTCGTATCCACTTCCTCCTATATGGGTGAGTGTATGGGGGCCTGCATAGTCTCAATAGCTTGAGTAGGGGTTTGTTTGGATTTTGTTTTGTAGGTATGGGTGATTGAGGTCTTTTTTGTGGTTGGGAGGTAGAAGGTGTGGGTTCAACACTAGCTTGTGTTGCTAGGTTGTCACCTTGAGCAATGAGCTTTAACATTTTTGGTAGAAGGGCTATTTTTGTCCCAATTTAAGAATATTACTTGTTTCCCTCAATTGTGTGCCTATTTCACAGTTAAGAATGTATTGAACATATCTAGGAAACATATAATACTCCAAGGATTCCAAGTTAGCAAGTAAATTGGTATAAACAAACTAAGAGTAGCTGAACTTGACCCACTAAACTATTCCATGCACTATGAAAGCGAGATCCTCAGGAATCTGGTCCCACCCTCCATGCTTGTGGGACAAGTTGTAGATAAGCACATGAAATATGTATTTCCACTAGGATGAGACCTTCCCTTTCCTGAAGGTCTTTATAGAGAAATCCCCCTCATAGCCCATCTGCTAAAATGAATGATTGACAGCTTCCTTTGGGAAGGACAACTCACCTGCTTCATCATATAGCTGAAGATGATTGTTGATGATGGCTGGAGTGATAAAGATATCCTTCCCTGCACTGTGGTAGATAGTGGCTTCTCCCTATCTATAATGACCTCATGGTAGGTCTTCCAAAATTCAAGCAAGTTATCCTCATAGAGAGTAGGATCAATGGTGAGGGAGGTGAAGTAGTTTGACAAAGCCGGAAAATGGCAAACCTATAAGAAACTATCAACTTTCTCAGAGTTCAACAAAGCAACCTAGTTGTGTTGCTTATGAAGTTGCATGGAGAAATCAGTTTTGTTTATGAGATTTAGATTGACCATTTTAAGAAGCTTAAGGGTGAAGGAAGGTGAAGAACAAAGGCGGTTTGAGAGAATTTAGGTCAGAGGAATAGTGCAGATGAAGAAGAGAGTGAAAAAGAGGGGAATTGTTGGGTTTATATATGAAATGGATTTAAGACAAAGTTAATGAAATAAGCTAAACTTTTAGATCTGGAAGTCGGTCCCACCTCTGAAAAAGTACTTTGCTTTTTGCTCAAAAAGTAGTTTTCTTGGAAGTCGAAAATCTTGCAAAGGTAAATTGTCTTCGGAAGTTTTAATGAAAAAGCTTCCGAAGCCAAAATGACTTAGGAAGATATTCTTGAGAATTTTGAAAATTTTGCTTCTGAAGAGAATTAAGACTTGAATGCTTTATTCAGTAAAGCTTTCGAGAGTTAATTTGCTTCGAAAGACATTTCAGAATTTTCTTCTGAAGACAATTTTACTTAAACAGTTGTTTCTTTTAAAGGATAAATTTCTTTCGAACATAAATCCATGTCATCCGAAGGACAAAAAGATCAATATTTTCAAAAGTCTAAGGAATGTCTTCTAAAAAGATTTCCATCCAAACAACTTAGGACACACAAATTTTAAGAAATAATATGAATTAGTTTAAAAAAAACTACTCAAGGTTAATCATCCCAATAGTTGATATAAGATATTTAAATCTCTGCTCATCAAAGGCTTTAGTGAACAAATGAACATATTGTTCATTTTGTGATAACCTTGACTAGTTTAATTAATCCATTTTCAAAGTTATCTCTAATCATATTATACTTTATATTGATGTGTTTTGTCCTTGAGTGTTGCACAAGATTCTCTGTGATAGAGATAACACTATTGTTGTCTATGTAATGGAAGTCTCCTTGATGTTTATCCATAGTCAAGCATCTGATTCTAAATCCAAAGCACTTGAGCACAACATTTTGCAGCAACAATGTATTCGGCTTCAACAGTTGATGCAGAGACACAGGATTCTTCTTGCATTGCCATGAGACAACCCTTCCACCAAGAAACTGACATCCCCCAAATGTAGACTTTGCATTCATATTGCACCCATTATAATCACTATCTGTATATGCATACAGATTAAAGTCAAAATACTTTGGATACCAAAGGCCAAGTGTTAAGGCACCTTTGAGATATTTGAAAATTCTTTTGAAAGTGATAAGGTGTGACATCTTGGGGTTGGCTTGATATCTTGCACACACACATGTGGCAAACATGCTATCAGGCCTGCTAAGTGTAAGGTACATAAGATACCCAATCATAGCCTTGTAGAGATGTTCATCCACACACTCCCCCTCAAGGTCAGGCCCAAGGGAGTGATTTCTTGCTATGGGTGTCATAGAAACCTTGCAATCAGTCATGTTGAACCTTTTAAGTATGTCCTGAACATACTTTGACTGAGTTATGAAGATGCCATCTTCAACTTGCTTCACTTGAATTCTTGGAAAGAAATTGAGTTTCCCCATGGCACTTATTTCAAATCTATCCTTCATCAGCTTCTTAAAGTCTTTGCAGAGCTTTAGATTAGTTGAACCAAAGATGATGTCATCTACATATACTTAAACTAGCATCGAGTCATTTCCTTGTTCAATGATGAAGAGAGTTCCATCTATAGTACCCCTTCTGTATCCATGCTTGTAGAGATACTGAGATAGAGTCTCATACCACTCTCTTGGTGCTTGGTACAGCCCATAAAGAGCCTTATCAAGCTTGCAGACATAATTAGGATGATCAAGATCTGCAAAGCCAGGTGGTTCTTTGACATACACCTCTTCATCAATCACCCCATAAACAAAAGCACACCTGACATCAAGTTAATAGACCTTGAAGTTCTTGGGTGTAGCAAATGCCAAGAATATCCTAACAGCTTCCAGTATTGCCACAGGAGCAAAGACATCTGTCTAGTCAATTCCTTCTTCTTGTGTATACCCTTGAACAACTAGTCTAGCTTTGTTCTTGATGACAAGTCCTTTATCATCCTTCTTATTCCCAAACACCTATTAGGTTCCTATAGTAGTCTTCCTATGAGGAAGAGGACATAAGTTCAAAACCTTATGCTTATTGAATTGAAGCAACTCCTCTTGCATAGCTTTAACCCAACTTCCATCCTTTAGAACCTCATCAATCCTCTTTGACTCAGTTTAGGACAAGAAACAAGAGTGAAGACAACATTTGCATCATGGGTTTGTCCTCTTGTTCTTAGCCTCGTGTCAACATCTCCAATGATGTTTGTGGAAGGGTGAGACTTATGGATCCTTAGCTGAGGGATCACAGCAAGTTGCTTAGAAAAATATAAATTAGAGAAATTCAGATCTGGAAATGTGGATTCATCCTCCATATCAGCACAGTTATCAAGATTAACTTGATCGAATGAGTGTTTGACATCATTGATGATGTCATCAATGGAGTGGTTATCAGTATCAAGAAACTTCTGATCACTATCACCACCACCATGCTATCCAACATTTGAAGCTCCTTCTTTTGAGTTATGTGCCTCTAAGCTGGAATTTGAAGGCACCCTAGAGGTATCAGCAGTATTTATCATTAATGTGCTAGTAGAAGCTTTATTTGCAGGATTGGTTACCACTGGAGCAGAAGATGTGTAGCTTGATGGTCTTCTTAGCTCAAATCTTGGATTAGAATCACCTGTAGGTAATTATCTGTAGACCCTGAAACATGCTCACAAGATTTGTTAAAATAGTTGGTAACTAAATCAAGATCAAATAGCCAATTCGAACAGAAACCTTTCACACTGGGAGTGTGCTCACTGAAAGTCACATTGGTTGACTCCTCAACTATTCTAGTTTAGAGATTATGTAATCTATAAGCCTTAGCTTGAGAAGTGTATCCAATGAAGTGTTATCATTTGATTTCTTAGCAAACTTGGCAACTTGATCTTTGGTATTCAAGATGGTGCAAGGACATCCAAAAGACCTGAGAAAACCAATGAAAGGTTTCCTCTTGTGCCAAAGTTCGTAAAGAGTCTTACCATGTGTCTTAACTACTAAAACTCTATTTTGCACATAGCAGGCAGTGTTGACTGCCTTTGCCCAGAAGGTGATGGGCAGTTTACAGTCAGAAAACATAGTTCTTGAAACTTAAATAAGCATCATGTTTCTCCTCTCAGCAACACCACTTTGCTGAGGAGTCCTGGGAGCACTTATTGTCCTGTAATACCTTTTTTATCACAAAATGTATCAAGGATTTGGTTCTTGAATTCAGTTCCTTGATCACATCTTATGGTTTCGACCATGTGATCAATTGGTTCTCAATCTTTACGATGAAATTCTTCAGAATCTTAAGATTCTCATCCTTAGTTCTAAGGAAGAAGACCCAAGTGAATATTGTAAAGTCATCTGTGATCACTAAATAATAAGAGTTCCTTCCTAGACTCATTACACTGGTGGGGCCAAAGAGATCCATATGTAACAAGTGTAAGGGAGTAGTGATGGAGTTTCTTTCCTTTGGCTTGTAACATACCTTGTGTTGCTTCCCTTTCAGGCATGTAACACAGTGATCATCACTTGTAAACTCTTTCTTTGGTATTCCAATAACCAAATCATTCTTAATCAATTTATTCATGTTCTTAAAGATTACATAGCACATTCTTTTATGCCAAAGGAATGACTCATCACTATTTGCTTTAGATAGAAAGCATAGAACTTCTCATGAGGGAGATGTTTCTTGCAAATCCATCTTGTACATGTTCCCTTTCCTTGGGGCTCTAAGCGGGATATACTCATGAGGAATGACCACCTTGGGCCTAAGAACAATGCACTCATGCATAGTGAGACATGTTATGACTCTAATCACAAAATTGGGATACACTCAAAAGATTGTACCCAAGCTCCTTGACAAAGTTTACCTTCTCAATGTTGTCCTTACCATTTGAGACCTTGCTCCTTCCTGTAATTTAACCCCCTGCATCTCCTCCAAAAACAACTAGTCCTCCATCATTCTTTCAAACTTTTGGAGTAGTGACCTATTGCATGTGATGTGCCGGGAACAACCACAATCAATGATCCATACATTCTTGTTTGTCTTGAACTGTTCCTACACAAAGAGATGGTTAGTTACACTTGAATCCCAAGCCTCATTGGTCTTGGGTTCATTAAAAGAAATTGAAGACAATGCAACAGTAATTGATTCTATAGTCATGCTAGAATGATCATTTGCTGAAGTTGATGAAGAACTCTTAGCCACTTGGTCTTTCTTTGACTTCCACACCACCTTTGTGTAATGTGAAAACCCCAATCAAATGGTCATTCAACCATCCCAAAACCTAATTACAATTAACCTATTTATAGTCTAGACTAATATCCACTAATTGCACTTAACCCCCGTAGACTTAGGCTAATTAATAGAAATTATATATAAAGCATAAAATGACTAAAACAAGATAAAATATATTTTGTTCACACAAAATATATTTATTACAATAAAACTCCTAGTCATCTAAATCTTCAACGTCTCGTCTCGGTTCTTCATCTCGAACGTGTTGGGTTTGACTTTTGTTGACTTTGATTGTGAGGTTGACTTTTGTTGATTTTGACTATGTTGATAATATAGACTATCTTGTACAGCTCCAATAGTTTGAGGTGAGGATGATTCTTTTGAAGTTGAGGTTGTTGAACTGGGTTTTGGTTTCCCATTTTCTTCTTTATTCTTCTTATCTTTGTTGGTTTGTTATTTGGAGTTTGATAATGACCCTTGATTGTGGAAAGTTTTATCTTCTTTTAATTTTGAATGAGGTACATGAGTTCCTTGTTCAAATTTGTCAAAGAAAGCATCATCAGCATTTGTTTCTTTTTTAGTCAAAACCACCTTTTTGTGAGGTGTTTTGGATTACTAAAATGCAGTTCTTTTCTTCATAGGTTAAACATCAGTGAATGTTTTCTCCTTTGTTTTGGCTTTTGTTTTTCTTGCTGCTTCTTAGTTTTTGAACCTTTTTCACTATCAGCAGATTGAGAATTTGAATCTGCTTTATCAGATTGTTTCTGCTTTGTGCTTTTTGACTTGTTCTTTTTATTGAAATAACATTCCTGAGTTGAATGGTTATTTTTGTTACATATAGCACAATGTTTGTTGAATTAACAGTCAGATGTCATGTGATTTTTCATATTGCAAATAGAACAATAACTACTAAAGTAACACTCTTTAATATTATGATTTTTCATATCACACAACTTGCAATACATTTCCTCTTATTATTTGTCAAAATCAATTACTTTCTTCTTCTTTATCAACTTTTGAGGCTTTGCATCTTCTCCAGTTTTATAGTTGATTTTTCTTTTTCAAGCTTTTGAGACTTTGATTTATTGTTTATTTCTTTTTCCTTCCGCAGATCATTACTGATTCAGTAGATTTCTCTTTTTGCAGATTTGTTACAAAGATGTTTTCTTCTTCCGCTGAAGTTTTGCTGATTGTTTCTTCTTTGCTTTATACACGGATGATTTGTGTACTTCTCAGTATATGCACATTTTTCAGTTTCTTCATTTAAAGGTTTTTGTTGCTGATGTAATTCTTGAAGACCTTCATTTAGTTGAGCTATTCTCTTGCAGATGGTCTTCAGCACGTTTCTTTGTTTTGGTGGATATGGCAACATTGATTCTTCAAGAACTTTGGGAATGACTGTTTCAAGAGTAATATTCATACCAATGTTCATTGGATCATCATCATGTTTAGAATCATCCAAGTCATCACAATCATCAAAGTCAAATTCTGAGTCATTTTGTTCAATGTTTTCGGATTCAGAAGACTCAGTTTCATTCACCTTAGTTTCATTGTGATTAATTAGTTTAGAATTTTTTTCAAACTTGGTGGCACAAAATGATTTGACAAGTTATTTGTCATTGATTCAGGTGAAGGTGAGTAGTTATCATTTATAGGAGGTGTGTTAGGATCTCAGCCCTAGTTTAATCGATTGAACAGATATAGCAGCGAAATAGCTCAGAATTAGACAAATTCAAGCAAGAACATTCGATATAAAGCGATAAAAGAATTTTGTTATAGAGAGAGAATATCAGACAAAAGGAATATTGCATTAAGATTGTCGGCCTCAATGGCACGATAACAGGTGAGTCATCTTTCCTTATAAAGGAAAGAATGACGTAGGCTGATGTCACTTGAAAGTGACATGTAACCGTTTTATAACTACTGATGTTTAACAACTACTGAAGATGTCAACAATGACATCCTTACAAATGTTCCTAAGTGTTAAACATCTTATTTACAACTACTGAAAAACATAAAACTACTGATACTACAACAACTGAAGAACAACCTCTTCAGTTGTTTACAAGTACTGAAAAGGAAACAACTACTGAAAGGAAAAAAACTACTGAAAGGAAAAGAAAACTACTGATGAAGAAAAACCATCACAAAAACTGAAGAAGCCCTCTTCAGCTGTTGTCATCAGCTGTTAACATCAGCTGATGTCTTCAGTACTTGAACATCAGACTTTGTCTTTCAGCTGTTGATCTTCAGTCTTTGTCTTCAGTGCTTGTTGAAGTCTTCAGACTTTAGATCTTCAGCTGTTGTCTCAGTCTTTGTCTTCAGTACTTCAGAAATACTTCAGCAGTTGTATTCTTCAGACTTTGTAGAACAGCTGATCAGGTCTTCTTCAGCTGTTGTGATGTCCTGTGGGACTTAGAGATTTCTCTGATCAGGCTCATTGGTTCTTTTGGTCCAACAAACTCCCCCTGAACCAATGCAGCCAAAACCTCTAAGTTATTGACGAGTCCCACTTATTTTGGCAGATAGATTGGTCTTTTTATCCTCTTGATCAGATGAGAAGTGACCCTTTTTCAGCACCGGCCTGGGAAGAAGTCTCTGATGATCTGTTTTGCATGATATGGTTGGGAGCTCTGTATTGGGGACTTGGACACTGAGCTGTTACCCCAACCATGAGATCTACTTCCCGTGTATCAGCCTATATGATTCCTTGGTGTAAGCCCTTAGAAACATGATCTGCTCATCCATTGTCAGCACCTCGGGCACACCATCAAACAATCCTTCTCGGCCATACACTTCAGAGATGTACTTGGCCTGTTTTCCATTCTTGAGCTCAACCGTGGTTATTTGTCTGTAAGCAAACTCATCTGGATGAGTCCCTTCTAAGAGCAGGTTGAGCTCATCTTGTTTGAAGTTTTCAAGTCTTTTGTAAACCAATCCCTTCTTTATGATTTTATTCTCCAACATCTTTTGGGGTGGTTGTTTGGCTTCATAGGCTTTCTTGAACTCTTCTACAATTTCCCAAGGGGACACTACAAGAACCACAGTGATGTCTTCGTCGACAACCCTCTTCACTTGGCCCTTGTATTTTAAAGGAATTTCTTTCTTGACAATCCGGTGTGCCACCCTAGGATCAGGCCATATCCTTACTTTTTCCCTTTGGTATTGAAAGGTATTAGCAAGGGTGTACAATCTTAAGACTTCTTTCTTCATGCTAATCATTGAAGAGGATGTGGCATATGCTTTGTCAATGCTTTTCAGCATTTCCTCATCATGTCTTTGCATCTGTTCCTCTTCAATCTTTATCATCACATCATGCATTTGAGAAGCAGGAGTGATGGACATTGGATTAGCCTTAGGCAAAGTGATAACTGCAGAGAGTGGCAGTCTGTCTTCATCCTCCTCTTTATCTTCATCAGCCCTCAGTACCTTTCTTTTCTTTTGTTTAGGTACATCACTGGCAGTGGGTTTTGGGGGTAAAGGATTTGGTTTTGTGGGTGGATGGTTGGTTTAGAGGGTAAAGGGGTTGTTTTAGTGGGTTGTGGAGGTAGTGATTTTGAGGATAGAGGCTCTTCAGACTGTTTTAGCATTTTGGCTGTAAGGGAGGCTTTAGTAAATTTTGTCAGTTCTTTTCGGTTCCCAACCCCAGCTTCATTCAATGCCTCAATCACTAAACCTTTGGAGTATGCTTCAGACGAACAAATCTTGGTGGTTATTGCCAAGATGTTGTCCCTGGTCCAGGCCCTTATTTCTATCAGAGATCTTCCAAGTATTTGGCTATAAATCTAATCATTATCTCCAGCCTTTCTCTTTCTAAGGCATCATAACTAGCCCATCTTGAGTTGATCTCCTCTGTCTCCATCCTTCTGATCTCGGAGTCTAGTTGTTGGATGTCAAAACCCTGCCTATATAACTGATCAATGATTTTATCCATTGAACGGTTATGGTTGGCATCAGCTTCTTTCACCATATCATTCAGCTCCTTCTCCTTCTCAGACTCTCCTTTCCTCTTTTGATATGTGACATGAAAGTCTTTTTGACTTTCATTCACTTCAGCTCTCTTCTCACTCTCCTTCTCCATCTCATTTACCTTCTCTGATTCTTTCTCCTTCTCACCATCTGTCCTCTTCCTTTTTCCTTTAACTGACTGACTCTCCCCCTTTTTGGTTGCATTGGTGCAAGGGTTTGAGCAGTAGAAAGTGATTTGGTCACCAACTCCTCCACCAGGGTTGTATTATTGTAGGAAGCCTCTCATCAATGGCTTTGATCACTATATCTGTGATCATGGGAGTGATGAGAGGTAGGGATTTTTGAAGGTTAGCAACTGATTGATCAGGATGGTTCTGTTCCTGAGAATCAGTGCCAAAAGCAGAGGCTGGTGGCTTGGAAGTATGTATTGGCTCTGTGTTTAGGGTACCTTCAGAAGAAGGTGCCATCTGTGGGTGTATTGTGGTGGCAGATGGACTTTCATCCTGAGACATCTTGGCCAGCAGCTCTTTGAGTCTGCTAACCTCATCCTCTAGGAGGTGTTTTGAGCACTACATCATAGAAGAAGCTCAGGTCATCATCAGTTGATACTGAATCACCTGACCTCCTGACAGAGTCAGGATTAACATGCCTTGAGTGTAGATCAAGTATAGCATGTGCCCCTTGTTCTTGGTTCTGGGGACTTCCAGCCTCAGGACTATGTCCTTCATCAGCTGTTGCCGCTGGTGAGGTCTTAGAGATGTTACCAACTGCACCCTGGTCATTTGCTGAGTCAGAGGCAGTGGCAGCCTCACCAGAAGTTCGCACCTCCTTGTCTACACCAGGAGATGGAACATGATAACCCCTGTGCTGTGGGTTGACAGAAGCATTGTGATCCTCCCCTCAGGTGTTGAGGTTATCCCAGTAGTAATTGGTGTCTGGGTGGGGGGTGAGGAATGCAACTGCGTCAGCACTTTTGCAACAATTATTGTAGGGCTTTGAGGGGCGGTTGCATCAGGAGAGGGTGTGGAAGCAGTGTGCACCCGGGAGAGTGGTGCTCTTCAATGGTAATCCCCTCAAGTGAGGAGGATCCCAGCAGTGTGGCTTCCCTTGAGTGGTTGCATCAGGTTCCTTTTGAGAGGAAACCTGAGCGGCTTCTGGTGGTGGAGTCATAGTCTCTAGGGGGGTTATTTCCAGTAGAGATAACCTGCTTTGGTGCAGCAGGAGCATCCTCAGGGGACTCAACTCCCTGAGTAGCCTTCTTAGGCTTCTTCTTGTGGGTTTGGAGGGGACTTTGGATGTGGAAATGGAGGCTGTGGGTTCCAGCTGCGTGGGTTTGCGCAGCTTGGCAGCCTGTTAAGAGTTTGGTCAGTGTTGTGTGTGTCGGAGATACCTCCGGCAATACAACCAAAGCAGGGACTCCCAGACCAACTAGTCCCTCAGCATGAAGCTGATTCTCTATTATGGCCATTATAAACGAGGATATAGTATCCAACGGTTAGAAAGTGGTTTTGTGGCCTATCCTTGATTTCAAGAAAAATTATTTCAGAAAAGTTTAGTGGTTCTTGTTCAAGGATAGAGAACAGTACCTGTTGCCATCTGGAAGACAGTGATCCCAAGAAGAAGTCTTCGAGGCCAGGCAAACATTTACCATATGAAAATCAAGCGTTCAGCATCTGGAAAATGTTTCTTCAGGATGGTCGAAGCACTAAGATCGCCTTGATATCCATGTTGTCCAAATGAAAGATCAAGTTGGCGCTTAGGATATCCAACAGGGTAGGCAGCATCATCTAATAGTAATATTGGCGGATGGTAGCAGTAGAGATGACCACCTTATGAGAGTTGATGGACGAATGGATAGATTCTCCATTAACAGTTGCATTCGTCCAAAACTGATGTAGCGAATCGGCATAAATGATTGGATTTAGGAGGAAAGCCGTTTTCAGTGGTGATTGGACCATAAGATCTATAGCATTATCGAATTTGGTCCAGAAGGGCGATTTAGTGAGGTACGCGACACAGTTGTGTCGAGGCTTGAGTTGCATGGTTGCCATTAATGAAGGTGAAAGATTTTCAGAGCTTTTGAAATTTTAGGTCGAAAGAATGAAAAACTCTGAAAGAGGGATCAGGTATATATAGGGTACGGGTTATGAAACGACTGAAGGTTTTCGTGTTAGTCATCAGTATTTGAAACAACTGATGACGTGGTATTAACTTTCAGAGGTTTGAAACGACTGATGGTATTGGTGTGGTCAGCAGTTTAAAAACAACTGAAGACATGATGTTTACAATCAGACGTTGAAACAACTGAAGTCTCTGATTTGGGCATCAGTAGTTTTAAAAACTACTGAAGACAAGTTGGACTTCAGATGTTGAAACAACTGAGACTTGGTATTAGTCATCAGTAGTTGTGAACTACTGAAGACCCTGTTTGTGCCATCAGTTGTTGTAAACAACTGAAGACTTGGTGTTAGTCATCAGTAGTTGTGAAACTACTGAAGACATGGTATGCTTCAGTTATTTATGAAGAAACAGCAGTTTGTGAACTACTGAAGAGAGAGTACTCATCAGTAGTTGTCGTCAATTCATAGCCTTTCAGCTGTTTCATACTGTCCTCACACTTCTCATCAGCCTTTTTGCTGTTTTTAGTTGTTTCATAGGACATCAGTACTTATCTGTTTCTACTGATTTCAGTAGTTGTAACTACATCAGTAGTTTAGAACAGATAAAGTACAGTACTTAAAGCATTTAGCCTTCAGTAGTTATAAAAACTACTGAGGGTAAAATAACTCTCAGTACTTATATGTGACATGGTTCCAATGATCATCAGTAATTACTGAGATCATCAGTAGTTGTCACTTATTCTAGCTGCAGCATACCAAGCCTTACACCAGGTTGTGGAAAGTTGAACTATCCAAAGGCTTAGTAAAAATGTCTGCAAGCTCATCAGCACTAGGCACAAACATAGGATTAATTAGACCCTTTTCAAACAATCTCTTATAAAATGATGTCTAATTTCTATATGTTTGGTCCTAGAGTGCTGGACTGGATTTTTGACAATGCAAAGAGCTGAAGCACTATCCATAATAATGGAGTCTTAGTCTCTGTAATGCCATAATCCAAAAGTTGATTCTGAAGCCAGTATTTGGGATGTACAACGCACAGCAATGTACTCGGCTTCAGCAGTGGATGTAGCATAGATGTTTGTTTCTTACTCTGCCCAGAAATCAAACAGTTGCCTAGGAATTGACATCCACCAGAAGTTGATTTCCTGGTCAACTTACACCCTGCATAGTCACTATCAGAGAAAGCACTAATTGCAAGAATGTCCAGTGGAATACCATAAGCCTAGAGATTGTGTACCTTGCAGATATCTAAAGATCCTCTTGACTGCAATCAGATGAGACTCCTTAGGTGCAGCCTGAAATCTAGCACAAACACATGTAGCAAACATAATATCTGGTCTAGAAGCTGTTAAATACATCAAGGAACCAATCATACATCTGTAAAGAGTTTCATCACATCTTTACCTTTCTGATCAACATCCATTGTGTGGTGTTGCACATGGGAGTAGAACAGGGTTTACAGTTTTGTAAATCAAACTTATTCAAAAGATCTTTTGTGTATTTAGACTGATGAATAAAAATTCCATCAGCTTTTTGTTTGATTTGCAAACCTAGAAAGAACTGCTTCTCCCATTGCACTCATTTCAAACTTCTGTTGCATTAAGTTTTGGAATTCCTCACACAATTGGGGATCAGAGGATGCAAATATAATATCATCAACATAAATTTGAACAAGTAGCTTATGCTGATCCACCTTCTTAATAAATAAAGTTTTATCTATGGAGCCTCTAGTGAAATTATTCTGTAGAAGAAAGTTTGATAAGGTCTCATACCAGGCTCTAGGTGCTTGTTTCAACCCATAAAGAGCTTTATCAAGCTTATATACCCATTCTGGGTGCTTATTTCCTCAAAGCCTGGTGGTTGACACACATAAACTTCTTCTTTTATGTTACCATATAGAAAAGCACTTTTGACATCCATTTGAAAAACTTTAAGATTGTGGAGTGCAGCATAGGCTAAAAACAATCTAATTGCCTCCAGTCTGGCTACAGGGGCAAAGGTTTCATCATAATCAATACCTTCTTCTTGTGCAAACCCCTGCACAACCAGTCTGGCCTTGTTCTTAACAATTAGCCCATTTTCATCAGTTTTATTCCTAACACCCATTCAGTGCCTATTGCACACTTACCTGGGGGTAGAGGAACAAGCTCCCACACTTGCTGTTTTTTGAACTGAAGAAGCTCAAGCTGCATGGCTTCACCCCAACCATTGTCTCTCAAAGCTACATGATAGTTCTTTGGCTCTAGCTGACTGAGAAGAGAGCATAGAAGCAGAAATTGGACAACTGGCTTCTGGTTGAAACACCAGCATTGATATCACCAAGGATTTGAGACATTGGGTGATTTTTCAGCTCTTGGTAAACAATCAAATCTGTGCAAGTGTTTGTAGGACCTTCAGCAGCAGCAGATGTTGATGCAGATTCTTGAAACCATGAAGATGGTGGCAACTCAATGAAGTTGAGGATGCAGAAATCTCATCAGCATTTGTTTGGATGGTGCTGCTGGAGCTACAGGAGCATCAGGTTTAGAGGACTCAGGCAGTTGGTCACTAAACCTGAAGAGGTGATTACTACTATCATCATCATCTTCAGCAGTAACACCAGGTGGTGAACTGTTGACAGGAGCAACAGCAGGAGATTGATAAGGAACATATTGCAGTATGTCCAAATCAAAGAGCTCCACAGGGCTTTGTGGAATCTTGTCCTTTGGAGATTCATTGAACTTGACATGTAGAGTCTCTTCAACCATCTTTGTTCTGCAGTTGAAGACTCTGTATGCCTTGCAAGTTGATGAATAACCAACAAAGTACCCTGCATCCACCTTAGGATCAAATTTCTGGAGCTGATCCTTTGTGTTGAGAATGAAACAGGGACACCCAAATGCTCTAAAATGAAATGAGAGGGGCCAAATGATGTAGAACTTCATATGGAGTCTCATCAACCTCTGATTTATTAGCACTCTATTCTGCACATAGCATGCTGTGTTGACAGCTTCAGCCCAAAAGTCAATGGCAGTCCAGAATCAGCCAACATAGACCTTGCAGCTTCAATGAGGGTCCTGTTCTTTCTCTCCACAACTCCATTCTGTTCAGGAGTTCTTGGAATACTAAACTGCCTCTTTATTCCCTTGGAAAGGTAGAACTCATCAAGTGTATTGTTCCTGAATTCTGTTCCATTGTCACTTCTAATACACTTGACTGAGAGGGAATACTGCTTCTCAGCATACAACCAAATTTTATGATCTTCTGTGCAGCTTCATCCTTTGAATGTAGAAAGAAAGTCCATACAAATCTGGAGTAATCATCCACAATTACCCGATAGTATTTCTTCTTTGCCATGCTCATCACTCTCACAGGACCAAAGAGATCCATGTGAAGAAGTTGTAAGCAGGCAGTGGACTTTGGTTCTTCAATAGGTGGAAAGAAACCTTGCTGTTTTCCTTTCAAACAAACAGTGCAGTTGTTTTCACACTTGAACTCCTTCATAGGCATTCCCTTACTAAACTATGGTGTATCAGCTGATTCATGTTTGAAGTTAACATGTCCCATCCTTCTATGCCATAGATTAGATTCTTGAGGAGAGGCCTTGGAAAATAGGCAAGGATGGCCTTTGAGATCTATTTTCTTGGAAAGATCTAAGGCATACACTCTTCCTGTCCTGTTGGCCTTCAGGAGAGTGTGAGCATCCAATACCTTATCAATCAAACTCAGAACTTTGGATGACAGAATCCTGCAGTTCTGGCTTGTGAAAAGGGCAACATGGCCTTTGTCACACAATTGACTGACACTCAAGAGGTTATACTTGAGATTTTCCACATGGTTGACATCATCAAACTTTATTTCCCCATTGGAAACAAAGCCCTTCCCGATGATGTAACCTCTTGCATCATTGCCAAAGGAAACAAAACCCTCCTTCCTGGAGAGTAGTCATTAAGAAGTGAGTTGTTCCCAGTCATATGCATAGATCCCCCACTGTCTACATACCAGATGCTACTTTGGCATGTTGAAGAAACCTGCATTAAAAACAATCAGTTAGTTTTGGAGACCCAAACCTTTTTGGTTTTGGGCCTGGTCTCATCAATAGATGGTAAACTAACAGGTTTATTGGGCCCAATAGCTTGAGGTGAAGGAGATGGTGTAGAAGAGGAATCCTTTGGCTTGGATCTCCTTTTCTGGGGTTTCAACACAGGGCCATCAAGTTGGTTAACTCTTCCCACAGATGTTGAACCATCATTACCAGCTGTGTCTGATTCTGGGAAAGAGCTTTCAGCTCTTCAGACACGGTATTGGTGTTTGATGATGAGTTCTTGTGTTGCACCATCTTCTTTTGAGCAACCTCAGCTGTTGCCTGTTGCACTCCTTCCCTTTTAGATTTCTTTTTGAACATAGGAGTAACAGGATTTGATGCTGCTGGTACAAACTTGACTCAAACTCATTTTCATTTTAGCCAAGTTTTCTTTAATTTTCTCCTTGTTTGAGTTGGATCCCTTTTTGTACCAACAATCATCTATGAGATGATTGAATAGACCACATATTTCACATGGTTCTTCTTCTCTTCTGTTGATCATCAACTGAAGGAGATGAAACTACTGAAGACTTGCTCTTCAGCAGTTTAGAAGCACTTTTTGCCTTCTTGTCAACTCCTTAGTAGCTTCAAATCCTTCCTACTGATAGTTTTCTTCTCTTTAGTGCTGTCAGTTATTGGGATTTGAACTCCAGATGTTATCCCCTGCTCTCCAGTACCCTTAGTACTTCTAGGGATAACACTTGGGTTGATCAACTCATTGATCATGTGAGTGTCAGCAGTTGAACCATCAATATCAGCTGATAGGTTCACAGAGGGATTACTACTGACTTCAACTACTGATGGTGCTTTATCAAGTAGTGAATCACATGATGAGGTGGATTGGTCATTACTTTCTCCATCAGATTCTACTCCTGCTCTTGAAGCAAAATCTGTAAGAGGAGCAGTGTGATTATAACCAATTCCAAACTTCACATTGGAGCTGTTTGCTTACTAAGAAGCATTTCAAATCCCTTGCAAGATTGTACCCATCGATCACACTCTACTTGGGTGACAGCAAGAGTATCTTTGAGGTCTTTGTACTTCTCTAAGAGTACATCCTCCCTAGCCTTATCATCAGAGATTTGGCATTTTAATTATAAATCTCATCAGTTTTCTCTTTCAGCACAGACTCAAACTCAGCTTTATTTTGGAAATTATTTGTTCTAGCTCTACATTTTTATTGATTAAAGCCACATTTGCTTCTCTAATAAAGGCAAATGCTGCTATGCAAGTTTCAGAACATAATTTGGCCTTAGCCTCAGAGGATACCTGTGATACCTGTGTTGAAGAGGTACTTGAGGATGATCCATCAGAGGATTCCAAGTCATGAGAGCTAGATTTCCAAAAGGATGCTCACCACCATGTTGATCAGCACCTGAGAGCAGTTGTTCATTACCAGACACATCATCTGGTAAGCTGCTCCAGTCAACAACTCCTGGTGTGAAGAAGCTGTGTTGTTGAAGTTGATTAGGTTGATGAGATTGGGATGGTTGAGGCTCAGGGAGTGCATGGGGTTGCTGAGCAGTGGGTGCTTGAACCTGGCCTGGTTGTGTGCATGTAATAGCAGGGGTATGGATATGGCATTGGCCCCTGTGGAACAAAATATGCAGGAGATTGTGGTTGATGATGATAACCAGAATTGACAGGTTGTTGCCCTCTGTTTTGTAGACTATTGCCAGGAGAAGTCACAAAAGGTACAGGAGAGTTAGATCCAGATGATCTACATTCTCTTGCAAAGTGTCCAAGCCTGTGGCATTTATGGCACTTCAACTTACTCTTGTCAAAACCAACTTTGGTTTTGCAGAGAGTCCTGGGAATTTCCTTCCATTCTTTTGTAGAACTTCTGAGATCTGATATTTATCAAGGCCATTTGGCTCAAAATATCCATCTCTTCTAAGTCATCATCAGCAATCCCCTTGAGATCATCCATGATGAAACATAGATTGTCACTATTACTACCAGCAGAATAACTATCAACACTCACAAATGCAGGCTCAGAAGTGTTTGTAGAGAAATCAATAGCTCATCATACTGGCTTTCAGATGACGCATATTCTGACTCTTGATGTCCAATCAGGGCAGTGTTCCTTGGACAAAATCCTTAGTGAGCTTGCCAGATGAAGCCAATTTTCTTTTCTGCTCTATCTCTCTCTCGAATGTAAGCAGTTTCCCATGAAGTTGGGTGAGAGATAGGCGATCAACATCAGCATTTGAGCGTAGAACAATGGTATGTGTTCCATCTCTCAGGCAGTGATCTTAGGAATCTATGGTTCATCTGACTCCTGGTATATTCATGTTTAACCATTTTCAATTCAGAGATTAAACATGAAAACCGCTCAAATTGTTGAGTCAGAGTCTCACCCTTTCTATGAGAGAAAGTCTCATATTGTTGGGCGAGGATTTCCCGTTTTTGCTAAAACCTCATCAGTACCACCAAATTGTTCTTTGATGGCTTTCCAGAGGTCATGAGCAGACTCACAATGCAGAAGCCCAGAGTAAATCTCATTAGGAATAGCCATAGCCAAAATCCATGGGCTTTTGCATCGATTTCAAACAACTTCTTGTCCTCATCGGAGTATTGCTCCTTCTTCTTTGGAACCAACTGGTTTGTTTCCGGATCATTCACCATTGGCTTATGTCATCCATGTACCACAGATGTCCAACAACCTGATCTATGGACAGACAGGTGATGGAGCAATCTTCTTTGCCAAATGTTATACTCATTCCTCACCAAGATCGGAGGCTTGGTAGAGGATCCAGTATTGAAAGGATCATTCGAAGAAGTAGTCATTGTGGAAATTCAGACAGATTCAAGTAAAATCACAATAATTTAGCTCAGAACCACACAGAACCTCAAATAAAACGGCCAGAAGCGACACTCTCAATCTCTATAACAGATCCTTGCGAATTTGCTAATTCGATCAAACTTAGAGCGATTGAACAGTTTCAATGATCAATTGTTAGATCGATCAATGATTAACCTGCTCTGATACCATTTGTTAGGATCTCAGCCTCTAGGTTTAATCGATTGAACAGATATAGCAGCGGAATAGCTCAGAATTAGACAAATTCAAGCAAGAACATTCGATATAAAGCGATAAAAGAATTTTGTTATAGAGAGAGAAATATCAGACAAAAGGAATATGCATTAAGATTGTCGGCCTCAAAGGCACGATAACAGGTGAGTCATCTTTCCTTATAAAGGAAAGAATGACGTAGGCTGATGTCACTTGAAAGTGACATGTAACCGTTTTATAACTACTGATGTTTAACAACTACTGAAGATGTCAACAACTGACATCCACTTACAAATGTTCCTAAGTGTTAACATCTTATTTACAACTACTGAAAAACATAAAACTACTGATACTACAACAACTGAAGAACAACCTCTTCAGTTGTTTACAAGTACTGAAAAGGAAACAAACTACTGAAAGGAAAAGAAAACTACTGATGAAGAAAAACCATCACAACAACTGAAGAAGCCCTCTTCAGCTGTTGTCATCAGCTGTTAACATCAGCTGATGTCTTCAGTACTTGAACATCAGACTTTGTCTTTCAGCTGTTGATCTTCAGTCTTTGTCTTCAGTGCTTGTTGAAGTCTTCAGACTTTAGATCTTCAGCTGTTGTCTCAGTCTTTGTCTTCAGTACTTCAGAAATACTTCAGCAGTTGTATTCTTCAGACTTTGTAGAACAGCTGATCAGGTCTTCTTCAGCTGTTGTGATGTCCTGTGGGACTTAGAGGTTTCTCTGATCAGGCTCATTGGTTCTTTTGGTCCAACAAGGTGCAACAGCATTATACCCTAACCCATACCTGTTTTTGATTCAATATGAGAATTTAATATTTCTCATATTGCTAAGATGAAAGTTGAAACTTCTGAAATTTCACTTTAGTTGATGCATGATCAGCCATGGATTTTGTTAAGGAAGTGGTCAGATGCTAAACTTGTGCTTTTAAATTGTAATTTTTTGAAACAAGTTTATCTAAATCCTTTTGTAAAGAGTTGATTTTGATTTGATATAATTTATCTTCTCTCACATGAGATTCGTTCAAAATCATTGTTTCTTTAACTTTATCATCTAGTTGTTGAGCATGAACTGTGTATCTTTTAACATCCTCAACACATATTGATGAACGTAATCTATCTCTTGCCTCTCTATACATGGGTGGAACTTTGTTTTCCATGTGAGCCATTAAAGCTTTATTTTCTTCAAGACTTCATTCTCATACATATTCCAGTCACAAGTTCTACCTTGAAGCATGATCAGCCCAGTCTTTTTTGTTTCTACTGATGTATTTGTGGCTGGTGGGGATGAGTTGGTCAGTTGTGATTGTCTGAAAGATCTTTGAGATGATGATGGTTGATGAGACTGATGTCGTTGTTGTTGTGTTAAGTCAGTATTTGATTGTTGATTACATTCTCTATAGAAATGTCCATAGAGATTGCATTTAAAGAATCTTACTTTTGACTTATCAACACCAATCTTTGATAATTTACTTGCTGCAACCAAATTTTTATGTCTTCTTAGATATTGTTTGGCTCTATAAGCAATCATTGTCGTTTGCCATTATAGATCCATCTCCTCTACTACATCTGGATCTAGTTCTTCCAGGTCTTGCTGGCAGATGTTGGCAAATGTTAATGAGCTTCCCAGGTAAGCTTGAAAGCTTGTACTAAAAGATGCAAAGGCTGCTTTTTGTTCTTCAGAGTCCAGAATGACAGTAATAGGCTCTATTTGATTGTTATTCGATTATCAGTTCTTCCTTTTTCTTTTCCTAACTTACTTTGAGAAGATTTCTTTGAAGGTTTTGATGCATAGAAACTTACTTCCTCTTCATCTTCACTCAAATTACAAGTGTTGTCACTATCATTGTTTGAAATAAAGGCACTTCCAGCACTTTTTGATTGTTTAAAATGATAGTGTGAGACATGTGTTCTCACACTCTTGTTTCTTGATTTTTCATCCATTTCAAGATCCTCAAATTTAGCTATCAATGTATCTAAACCTATTGTTTTGAGATCATTGGTGTTCTTGAACATGGACACAATTTGCATCCAACTTTCAGGAAATGTATGGAGCATCTTTTTGTTTAATTCCTCATTTATATATTTCAACTCCAAGATATTCATCACTGTTACAAGTTGCATGATCCTATGGAGTTGTTGAGGAATTGATTCACCCTCAATATGATGAAAGGTTTCATATTGTGAACGAAGGGTGTCCTTCCTAATGCTTTTGATCTTATCACTCCCTTCGCAAATTGTATGAAGAATCTTCCACAAGGAATTTGTTGTTTTATAGTTCTCACATCTGATTAATATTTCTTTAGGTATGGCCATACTAAGTAAGTTATATGCTTTAATATCAACTTTAACCTTTTAATATCATCAAGTGACATATCCTTAGTACTAATGGGTTGATTATTGTCATTATAATCAGGCCCAAGAGTGGGTGGAATATAAGAACCTTCGGTTATTGAAACCCATAAGTCAGAATCTGTGTAATTAACATGATTCCTGAACTTCATTTTCCAGGACTTAAAATCTGCTTTTGTTTCCAACTTTGGAGGTTAGTATGATGATCCACCAAAGTTATTCATGATTAGTTAAGATCTAAGATTTTAACTATTACAGGATTTCTTTTAAGTAATGAACTAATTAGTGACAAAAACTTAATCAACAAAAATTAAGCAATCGAGGTCACGAATAAGTCTATCCTTTTAATGATAATTACTTATCAAATCAAGGATTTTGTTAATCTATTTGTTTAAATAAATTTGAACAGTTAATGAATATCAATCAATAAACTAGATCAACTATTCAATTGACATAAGTATTGATCTAAGTTAGTCGAGCAATGGAACAGTACTCGTTGAATGATAATTCACTGTTTTCAATGTTCACACAAAACGATTTGATTAGAAACAATAGATCTAATCAGCAAAAATGACAAATCTAGTTAAACAAGCAAACAATTAAACATTATTAACACTGATAGATCAATCGATCTAAATCAATGAGCACTTGGCTCTGATACCACTTGTGAATCTAAGGATCGCAATCAGGAATTATCAGTGTAAAGTAAATCAAGTTACTATTTGCGGAATCAAAATTAACCTGTGTTAATAGTTTGATGTAAAATATAATGATTGATGAGTTGAAGAACACAATGATATGAACATAATTAATGTGAAAACAAGATTTAATTCAAACGTATTTCATTAAAACTGATTAATGATTACAGATGAACAAACAATGCATACTATAAACAATAAATGCTTTGATTGTGTTGATGTTGATGTAACGGCGGCTAGGGTTTATGTTTGTGTGAATTGACGTGATGTTTTTGTGTTGATCATCTAATGTTAGTCGCTACCTATTGTGTGTGTTCATCTTTCCTATCTCTTTGATGTGAAACCTAGGATCCATATTTATAGGTATGTGTCTTTCAGTTAAGGAAACACCGTATCTCTTGGGATTTGCACAACTGTCTTGTAGACATGTTAACTTATTGACTTGTAACACTTGTATTATTTTAAATACAAGTGTTTGGACTCCACAGCTGCATAGTCTTCCGTAGATGTTTGTTCTTCCGAAGGAATCTTGTTCTTCCGAAGGTAGTTTTTTCTTCCAAAGATACTTTGTTCTTCTAAAGATATCTTGTTCTTCCGAAGGCATTTGTTCTTCCCAAGGTATCTTGACATGTACTTCAGAGTTGTTTGTTCATCCGCAGAAGATATTCGGATGACTGGTTTTGTAAGAAACATATCTACGGAAAAACAAAAATGTTCATCGGTAGATGTTTATTAAACTTAGTCAATTTCACAAATTGACCAAGTATAATGTTTTACATGCAAACATACATAAATCAACACAAATAAGGGTTAACCTATATACATAAAGCATACATCAAAATAATGAATTATAATCATTCATTACAAGTATTGATTAAAGTTCTAAGCCTATCCAAAATGATCTAGACCTATTTGTTCCTAGATCTAACAAGAAGATAGTACATCTAAGGCTGGAGAGGAAGCTGGAGTAGGTGGTGCTAAACGAGATGATCCAGTGGATGAGGTCCAACCTAAAGGGAGTATTGAAGATCAAGATTAGGTTGGACTCATCTTAGATTTGTGTTTATATTAGGTTTAATTGTAATAGGACAAATGTTAGATTAATTTGGTTGTATTTTATGTCTTCTGATTTTGTAGCCCAGTGAAACTAGGAGCGAAACTATAGTTTTGCTCATAGTCAGCATGCCTAGTTCACCCGGCAAAACTGTGTTTGGTCACCGAGCGAACCAGGCCTTGGGCCAGACAGTTTCGCTGTCCAGTTTCAGTGAAACTGATAGCGAAACTAGGTTTAGTATAAATTCAATTGTTTCTATCATTGTAATTCAATCTTGAAAAACCCTAATACAAAATATCTTTGTTGCAACTATGTTTTGTGGCTGGAATTCAATAGAAATCATATTTAGCATTTGTTCTTTGTTTGTGTTTGCATTCTTTTAATTATTATTGAACACACTTGATTCTACAACATCATTATGTGATTATGATGAGTGTTTGTTAGTGATTTTGTATTATTTGGTCAATCAATTGTACTATTATTTGATCATATGGACCAAAATTATTGGAATCTTTTTGATGGTTGGAAATTGTCCACAGTTACATATTTTTTGATGGTTGAATATAACCAAGATAATCTTCACTGAATTAATTTATAAAAGTAGTGACAAGTCATAACCTACGTCCTCACTTGACCAAATGATCTTTTCCATTCCCTTATGAGCTTCCAAATGACCTCACCATGATTTTTCAACATAGGCTACAACCTATAGGCCATAAGTTATGACCTCCACCAAAACAAAGGGATTGCGTCTCATTTGATCCTCATTTCATACATATGTATTCTAATACTCAAATACCTTCAAATTTACATCATTTAAGCTCTAAATGACCAATATTTTAAATACTTAACAAAGTAAATTTGTTCAACTCAAAATTTAAACTATAACAGAATTATATGCATTTATTACGCATACTAAAAACAAACACATCACATTCCTCCTTCGATTATTAAACAAGACATTTAGAACATGTCCAAAAAATAGGGAGGGTTCATAATGGGTTTATTACTGGTAAATTTAATAAAAGTGGAAGAAAGTTTAGTTTTATAATATTCGTTAGGTACAAAATTCTAATAGACACAATCAACAATTTGGTTTTATATGGTTTGGGTGTTGTAACACCCAAAATTTTAATAATAAAGCAAAGATTATATATTTTAGTATTAAAAGTGCAAATGTAGAAACTTAAACGGAAAAAGGTGTGTAAGGGGGAAAGTGACCCTAAACCATAACATAAAAGGAAAGGTGGTCGCACCACCCTGTTCAACTCAAAATGTAAACTATAACATAGTTTTATGCATTTAAAACACATGCCAAAAACAAACAAATCAGATTCCTCCTTTGATTATTAAACAAGACATTTAGAACATGTTTGAGAAATGGGGAGGATTCATAATGTGTTTATTACCACAAATTTAATAAAAGTGAAACAAGGTTTAGTTTTATAAGATTCGTTGTGTACAAAATTCTAATACACACAATCAATAATTTGGTTCTATATGGTTTGGGTGTTGTAACACCCAGAACTTTAATAATAAAGCAAAGTTTATATATTTTGGTATTAAAAGTGCAAATGTAGAAAGTTAAACGGAAAAAGGTGTGTAAGGGAGAAAATGACCCTAAACCATAACATAAGAGGAAAGGGGATTGCACCACCCCACCCCACCCCTCTTATACATTTATTTAACTACAAGTTTTATATAAGAGAGAGGTAGAGAGAGAAAATAAGAAGGAGAGACACAAGAAGGGTTTGATTCTCCATTTCTTTCGACTACTTGGTCATCATCACCATTTAACGAGTAAAAGATGTTAGAACCAATTTCATTTCAATATCATCGGTTTTGGTGAGACCAAGGTATTTTAATTAAACAAGGAAAAAGGAGAACTTTATGTTTAAGTTTACATGTTGATAAAGATATAGCCTTTGAATGATGTGATGAGAGGTTTTATTATGACCTTCCTATGCCAAATATTGCCTCAGCAGGATCGGTTTTGTCACTTAACACTTGGTTTTTCTCTCAAACTCACTTATGTTACACTCAGATCAGATGAAGCAGAGTCTATTCTAAGAGTTGATAGTAATATAATAAGTCCCAAAGAACACAAAGATACTTTTTCAAGGTACTTGCGTAGATTGCTTCTGTTAGGGACCGTGTACGTATGGAGTACTAACAGATTCTGCGTGAAACTAGATCAAATAGTGCGGAATCCTATTTGACTGGCGATCCAATCAGTGAGAACGATAACCCGATCGATATAAAAATGAACTAAACGTTAAGAATGATTTGGAATCGATCAAGATCGCACTATGAACTTGGATTGGCTATTCTGGACGCTCTGGACGGCTAGGGTTTATGTGTATTCGAAGTATCTCTCAAAGTGTTCTATTTTTCCATGAATTAAGTGATATTTATGGGTATGCAGTTTCCATTCGCACGACTGAACCATTAGCATGGTTTTGTCGTGTGACTGACTCATGCGATTGATCCATACGCATGACTGAAGGTTCAGTCATGCGATTGAGTTAATCTTATGTCTCAATCATACGACTGGTCTAGTCTCCTGGTTCAATCATGCGGCTAGTCCATAAGCATGATATATTCATGTGTATGGCCATAAGTATGGGTCATTAGCAAGAATAATCACCCGACTAGGATGAACATAATTCTCAATCATTATTGACTTATAATTGTGTACAACAACCTCAAACCTATATAAAACGTTCATACATAAGAATCAAATATAAATAAACATCAATGCATATATCATACTTCATTACATTATCACATTACACATATGTAAGACATGAAAGAATTTTACATTTAAGCACATAAACTAGGAACACATGTATCAACAAACTCGCCCTTGGACCTAGTTTACCCTATTGTCTAACAGTCTTCATATGCTCTTGAAACTTCTTGTACTTCTCTTCTCTGGTGACTCCCGTGTGTATCTCAAATGCAAAGCAGAGCCATATAACGTGTTGGAGTTAAAGAGCTTGTACAATGTCTTACATGTCATAGAATAGTGGCCATTTGCAAAGAGTGTAAACATCTTCTGCAGACAAGTTGGTAAGCCACATTGTTAATGCGCTGGATCGGTAGAAATCAGAGCCTCTTCTTGACGGAAGGAAACAGAACCAAAAACCAAGAGACAAACAATAACACGAACTATCAAATATTGGTTTCATTGATAAAAACCTAACGATTACGAGCTCGTTACAACATAAGAATCAAGACTGTTGGCAAGGGGAAGATCGAGCATGATCTCCCCTCTCATCCGGCAGCCCTAGGCTCCGGGCAGACTTCCTCTCAATCCTTATTCTCTCTACACATTGAAACTAGTATATATAGGCCTCGGCCCATATTAGATGCGACTGGGCCCATTCGTGCGATTGGACCATGTGTATGGTTCAATCGTACGACTGGACCATGCGTATGGTTCAATCGTACGACTGGACCATGCGTATGGTTCAATCGTACAACTGGACCATACTTATGGTTCAGTCTTACGAATGTCCCAATCGCATTTCTCAGTCGCACGGCTGGTCCATTAGCATGGCTCAGTCGTACGACTGAGTCTCATTCGCATATGCTCCTGCGAATGACCCAGTTTCATGTGTTTACAACATATCATATGTATAACATTAATCCTAGACTATTCGACAAGTGACGGACACACTATATATGACTATATATGCTCCAAAAAATCCCCCTTGTACGTTGCTTGTGAATAGTAGATAACACCTCTTACAATCTTCAGTCAATCTTTGCTCTGGTTGCCAATAGAATCAAACGAAAACCATATTAGCCAACGTTGTCGATCCGTCAGGTTACTACCACATCCCTGAAATGAATTTAGGCACAATAGCTTTCGTTTACTTTGCAGAACACCATCACAGCAGCAAGATTCCCCATATGACTGATTTTTCCAGATAATGATACAAACAATTTTCCATTGCTTCAATCTTCACATAGGCTAACCTGATTAACATCACCACCTGCAGAAATTCCCCCTCACATTCAGCATATCCCAATATATAGACATTGTGCTCTCCTTGATCAGAAAAACCTCTAAGTCCCACAGACATTGCAACTGCTGAAGAAGATCACAACAGCTGAAGATATTAGCTGATTACAAGGTCTGAAGACAAAGTCTGAAGACAAGATCTGAAGACTTCTACTGAAGACAAAGTTTGAAAGTAAAGTACTAAAGACAAAGTCTAAAGCTATCAGCTGAAGACAAAGTCTGAAAGTAAAAGTCTAAAGAACAAAGACTGAAGACAAAGATTGAAGACCAAAGTGATCAGTAGTTGTCACAACAGCTGAAGTTATTAACTTCAGTAGTTGTCACAACAGCTGAAGTTATTAACTTCAATAGTTGTGATGGTTTCCTTTTCAGTACTTGTAATTTACTTTTCAGTAGTTATAATTTCAATAGTTTAGTTCAGTAGTTTTATGTTTTTGTACTTGGCATTCTCTGAGATGTAATCAGTAGTTGAGAACATTCTCAGTAGTTTGCATAGTTTCAGTAGTTTGAATAATTTGTTAGATGTCACTATCAAGTGACATCAGCAGACGTCACATTCTATATAAGGGATGTTGACCTAGTTGTAATGTGTGACATTAGCCACTACAAAAGCATATGAATTGTTAAGTGCTCTAAGAAAGATTAACATGTTGTCTTTATTTGTCTTTTGATATTTTGTAATAGTATAGGGATTATTTCTGTATTTTGTTAGTTTCTTTACTTTGTGTTTTAAGTATAAATAGCTTAGATTTGCAGGTAGATAAAAAAGAATACACAAGATATTCGAATCTGCTTTTCATACTTGTAATTGTCTTAGCTTGATATGAATGAAAACTTGAATTTTATTGATATCTTGTTTTGATTTGATTACTTGTGTGAATTTCATTGAATTGTGTTACAAATCATCACAGATATATTCATTTGATCCTATCAAATGGTATCAGAGCTTTGGTAAGCTGTTAGTGATTGATTTTTGTTTTAAGTTCATCGAACTTGAAAACCTAAAATCTCACTGAATCTGTGATTGAGATACAATTCAAGTGAAAATTGTGAATTCAGTTGTGTTTCATCATCAGAAATGATTTGAGTCACAATTAGCAGATCAATACATCAAATTCAAGTAAATTGTTGAATTTGTTATTCGAAAATGTCTTGAAGTTTCCATCTGAAATTTCAAAAATTGAGTGATTTGTTGTTGAAATTGAAGAAATTGATATTAAGAAGATATTTATCGGCATAAAACTCGTCTAATTGAAAAGTTTCAATCGAATTCATCAACATTTGAAGAATTCAGAAGATTTGAGTTGTTACATTCATTTGAAGATGATGAATGTGTCGCATGAGCTGAGATTGACTGAATTTGTCTAAGTGTTAGACGCATTAACACTGTGTAGATGTTTTCAGTTCAGACGTTTGATCACTGTTCGAGTGTCCAAACGTATCATTGTTGAGAAGTTTTTGAACTGTTTAGATGTTTGATAACTGTGTAGGCGCATCAACACTGTGCAGACGCATCAACACTATGTATACGCGTCACAACTGTTCAGACGTTTTACAACTATTCAGACGCATCAATTTTAGTCGTCTTGGAAAAAATTTCTAAGGCATTCCCTTAGACGTTTCTCAACTTAGACGCATCAACTATTGAGACATTTGAATACTGTTCAGACGTTTTAACCTTGATACTTAGAATTTTTTTAAAGAAAATTCTTTGAAAAACTTTTTCAAATTTTTTTAAAATTCAAAATATAAGAAAACAACAAAAATATAAGAATGGTAAAATCAGAAGATTCTGAAAACAAAGTTCCAAAACTTAAAAATAGAGTTGATTTCAAAAATTGGTCTCTTAGACTAAAACAACATTTTAATTCCATTGACACTAATCTCTGGAAATCTATAGAAAAAGGACCATACATTCCTATAATAACTGATGGACCAGACAGAGGATTTGTGTATACTAAAGATTCTCCAGAACCTTATCTAGAAGATGATATTCAAGGAGATGATCTGAAAAGAGTTAAGAATGATATTAAAGCCTATGCATTGATGTGTAAAGGACTACCTTTGGAAGTTCTTACAAGGCTTGATACATATCAAACTGGATATACACTATAAAAGCATTGAAGATCATTTGTGAAGGAGGTAAAGAGATTCAAAATTTAAAGAAACAAAAGCTTAAAAGACAATTAGAATTATTTCAACATTTGTCTGGAGAGACAATAAATCAAATGATGAATAGATTTGTTCAACTCATAACTAAGATGTCAACAGCTGGTATCAAACCTGATCTTGAAGATTTAAATCTCAGACTACTCAATGCTTACCATCTCATGGAAACAAACTGTAACACTACTAAAGCATACTGAGAAGTTTCCAATGGATCTAGATCTTCTTATTGCAAAAATAGAATCAGTGGAGATTGATGAAAGCTTAAGGAACAATGATAGAGCAGCAAGCATGTCTCAATATCAGTTTGTTGCTTCACCTGCAACCACCATAGAAAATGCATGCATGGCAAAGAATGAGAAAAGTCCTGAAGAAGAAGGAGACTTTTGTAGGAGCAGGATTTTTTACTTACTCATCATTTACCAGTGCACCTGCATATATACAACTCAGTCTCATTCTCAATCTCCTCCTAAACCACAATCACAATCATCAAATATTCAGACAGAGACTTCTTCATCATCTAACTCTGCTAAATCTAGCAAAGTTAAAGATGTGATTAACATCCTATAAGAGGATGAAGAGTCCAAAACTGCATTTACTGCTTTTATGGCCAGCTTTCAAGCATATCAAGGTAGCCATTTAACTCAACTAGATTTTGTTTTACAGGATTTATTTGAGATGAATCCTGAAGATGTTGAAGAGATGGACCTGAACTGGCAGATGGTGATGATTGCCTACAGGACTCAAAAACATTCTTATGTCAATAAGAAATACAAGCCTAGTGCAAACAAGACTGTTGGATTTGACAAGTTAAAAGCTAGATGTTTCAACTGCAACAGTTATGGACACTTTTCAAGAGAATGCAAAGCTTCAAGGAATAATAGAGGAAGTGCTCATTCAAGCACAAATAATCAAAGGTTTCAACAAGCTCAAAAGACTTTTCAAAAGCCTTATCAAAGTCCTCCTATGTCAGAGCTTAAAGATGAAACCAAATCATCTGATGAAACAAAGAAAGCACTAGTCAACATAAAAGATGGATATGATTGGAGTGCATATGCAGATCAATTTACAAATGACTTAACATCAAGTTTGTCTCTTATTGCAGAAATTCAAGAGGAAGATTGGTCAAAAAACAATGACCCAAAAGTGGAAAGTGATGAAGAGGAAGATAACTATGATTGGAGTGATAAGTCTGATCCTAAAAAGGATACAGAGGAAGTAGCTCTAATGGTTCAGTCTGATCAAAACCAAGGTTAAATCTTCTACTTCATCATCTGAAACCATAGTTCCAAAATTTCCTGAAATACCATCAGAAGTAAGAGAAAAGCTTTGCACCAAATCATGCTTAAACATGTTGAACACTACAGAAACTATTCATTTAAAATCTATGAAAAGCTAAAACAAGAGGATATGCATAATCAACTTAAATCTGATCATAAAACTGTAGATCAAAAGATTATCTCTCTTCAAAATTGATGGAATAAAAAAATCAAAAATTTAGAATTGTTACAAAACAACTAGAAGAGATGACCAAGAATCTTGAACTAAGAGAAAATAGCACATGCTACTACTCAAGTTAATCTAGCAAAAGTAAAAAGTTCAAAACTGATAGTAGAAAAACTAATCAGTGAAAGGAAAGATAAACAAAAAGCAAGATTAGGTTTCACTCAGGAACCTATGTTTGAATCTATCACAAACACACTACCAGAGAATTTCAATACTCATGATCATTCACCTGAAAATAAAGCAAAGCTTAAAGCCTTTCAGATCAAAACCAAGAATGCAGAAGAAGAAAAAGAAAATGTCCAAGTGTTTGTTGAAAAAGATCAAGAAAAAATCAAAAATGGACATCCAATCAAGATAAAATCATATGAACAAAAACAACCAAAACAAAATATCTCTTCTGATCAAATTCATAATGTAATGGAAGAAGTTAGAGTTCAAAACAAGGATAAACAACAGATAGGAACATCAGAAGATTCAAACACCATCAACATGAAACAATTTCAATCAGAAAAGGAATCTTCTTCTGATAATGTTCAATCTGATAATAAACCAAGCTCTTCCAAATCTAAGAATCAAAGAAGAAGAAAGAAATCTGCAAAAGCAACATCTGAACAAAACAAAAGTTCAGAAAATTTGATTAAAGCAACAATTCAAACATCAAAAAATAAAACCAATTAAATTTGTGTCAGCACGTATGTTAAATATGAATTATCTTTCAAATAATAAAGCAAATGCTATGAACAAATCAAACTCTGATCTGAAATCTAGTTCAGATTCAAAGACTTCCGCTGTAGCAAAAAGATTTGTTTCTAATACATTCAAGAAGGAAGTTCATGTTAAACAAATGAACAATAGTCTGACACAAAATCAAACTGTGAAAAATGAAATACAACAGTTTAACTATATGACACCAAAAGCAAACATTATGTTATTGTTAAAAGTTAACAAAAAAGTTGTTTTTAACACCACAAAAGTACTGTGAAATTTGTGATATGAAAAATCACAATACTGCTGAGTGCTACTTCAACAAGTACTGTCACATATGTGACATGAGAAATCATTCAACAGCAGATTGTTATTATAACAAATATTGTACTTATTGTGATGAAAAGACTCACAACTGCAGATTGTTACTTTAGAAATAGATCTCTCACTAGAAACTTTGCAAAATCAAACATGAGCAAAGGATTTGCTAATCCACAGTATTTGAGAAATCAAACTAATGGATTTCAAAGAGACATTAATCAACCTAATGTAGGTTTGAGATCTTTTCTTAAGAACAACTAATCAGTTCCACACATAACATGCAAGAACACTTTATACCAAGATCTGTAAGGATGACTAATAAAAATGTTGAACATCAATACATTTCAAAAGATGATCAATCGAATGGTATGAATGTTCACAAAAGTAAATCAAACAATTTTCAGAATAAAATTGGTAAATTCATCAAAAAAGATGATCTGAATAATCTCCATTAAACAATTTACATTGTGATAAATTTGGAAAGCCAAGACCATTTCGGCTTGGTAGATATTTCAACTTACTTTCTTGTAGTGCATGTACGCCCAAAAAGACAATCAATACATGGTATGTGGGAGTGGGTGTGTAGTCGGCACATGACAGACAATACTGCCTTGTTACAAGATTTTAAATCAAAAGATGGAACTCACGTCGCCTTTGGTGGTGATGCTGGAGGAAAAATAACTAGAGAAGGAACAGTATCCAATGGGATAATAAGCTTTGATAAAGTCAACTTTTGTTCACAGTTGAACTTTAATCTGTTAAGCGTATCTCAAATTTGTGATAAATTGTATTCTGTTCTGTTTGATAATTCATTATGTTATGTTTTGAAACCAGTTTCAAGATAAGCAAAGATTGGGTTATTGTTACAGCTGAGAGAGATAGAGATGTATACAATTGGATGTGTCTCAAGTTGATCCTTCTACTGAAACAACATGCCTAATGCTAAAGCATCGAATGATGAAAGCCAGCTTTGGCATAGACATCTCGGTCATTCAAATTTCAAGAACATGAACAAGCTCGTAGCAGGAAATCATGTCATTGGACTTCCATCAAAGAAGTTTGCAACAAATGATCACTGCTCAGCATGTTTGAAGGGAAAGCAACAACAGAGCGTCTTATAAGTCCAAGCCTATAAACTCAACATCCAAACCTCTTCAGATGTTACATATGGACCTTTTTGGACCAACAAACATCAAGAGTATTGGACGAAAATCATATTGTTTAGTTATCATTGATGACTTTACAAGATTTTCATGGGTTTTCTTTCTTTATGCCAAATCTGAAACAGCTGAATTATTAAAAGAATTATCATTAAAGTTGAAAACCAATAGACAACAAAGTGAAAATTTAAGAAGTGATAATGGAACAGAATTCAAAAATGCTAACATTGAAATGTTTTGTGCACAGAAGGGATAGCTCATCGTTCAGTGCTCCCAGAACTCCTCAACAAAATGGAGTTGCTGAAAGGAGGAATAGAACACTCATTGAAGCTGCTCATTCTATGTTAGCTGATGCAAAAAACTATCACTTTTGGGATGAAGTAATATCAACTGCGTGTTTCATCAGAATGAATCTTAATTGTCAAAGATAAACTGAAAACTCCATATGAGTTCATGTTTGGCAGAAAACCGAACATAAACTTTTTAAAATCATTTGGTTGTCCTGTTATGATTCTTAATCAAGTGATCAATTAGGAAAATTTGATGCAAAATCTGATAATGGATTTTTCGTTGGATATTCATCAGTTTCAAAAGCCTATCGAGTCTATAACTCTAGGACAATGTAATCTTGAAACATTCAACGTTAAATTTATGGAAAATTCTTTTCCATCAATTTCAAATGGTCCTGCATGGTTATTTGATCTAGATTCATTATCAAACTCTTTTCAATCCAATTTGTTTGATCAACAAATTGTCTTAATTCTACAGATAAGAAGATCTCAAGAGGAGATCTTGGATCTTTCAGTAAAGATTCAGATTCTGATGACCCAGATGATTCAAGCTCATACTACCCATTTTTATCATTTGTCAAGGATTTAACAATTCAAAACCATGAAAATACAGTTTCAGATCATTCAGAGTTAATTAATCAGGAAGAATCACAAAATATCCTAATGATGGTAATGAGTTTGTGATACCTGAGTCTAGACATCATCCATTTCAGGTGATGTAGTTGATACAGGTAACTTTGATTACTTTGTCAATTCACCTACTCATGTTCCAAACTTCAATCCACATTCTTCTACTTTGATACATGAGTTTTCCAACTTGAATCAAACAAATCTGGATGTTAATGTTCAATGTGATGAGATTACTACATCTCGTATTCACAAGAATCATCCAATTTCTCAGATTATTGGTTCATTGTATGAGAGAACAACAAGGAGTAAATCAGAACAAGCAAACGTATGCTTATACTCTGTTTTCTTTCTCAAATTGTTCCTAAAATGTTACCGAAGCATTAAAGGACAATGGTTGGATAGAAGCCATGCAAGAAGAATTACTTCAGTTCCGCAAACAAGAAGTGTGGGATTTGGTGGATCTACCTGAAGGAGAAAATGTAATTGGCACGAAATGGTTATTTAGAAATAAACTGATGATCGTGGGTTGTAATAAGGAACAAAGCAAGACTTGTTGCACAAGGATACACACAGAAGAAGGTATAGATTATGATGAAGTGTTGCACAAGTTGCAAGACTTGAATCTATTCGAGTTTTTCTGGCTTATGCTTCATTCATGAAATTTAAGGTGTATCAAATGATGTAAAGGGTGCATTTTTTATGGTCCAATACTGATGATGTATTGTGAAGCAACCTCCAGGCTTTGAGGATGCACAATTTCCACATCGAGTATATAAACTGAGTAAAGCTTTATATGGACTTCATCAAGCCCCTAGAATTTGGTATGAGACGTTATCACAACACTTAATCCACATGGATACACACGAGGGAAATTGATCCTACTTTATTCATAAGAAGGATAATAATGATCTTTATGTGTACAAGTGTATGTTGATGATATCATATTTGGTTCTACATGTCCAAAATTATGCAATGAATTTGAAGAAATAATGAAATCTTGATTTCAAATGAGTTCTATGGAGAGATTAACTTCTTTCTTGGACTTCAAGTCAAGCAAACTACAGATGGAATCTTCATCAATCAAGAAAAGTTTGTTGACAAGCTCTTAAAGAATTTAAGTTGCAAGACGTCAGTCCATACGAACTCCAGCAGATGTTAACACCAAGATTGAACCTGATCCAAAAGGAAAATCTATTGACCAAACGTTATACAGATCAATGATTGGATCTTTGATGTATCTTACTGCATCTAGACCAGACATTATGTATGCTATTTGTGTATGTGCCAGGTATCAATCAGACCCGAAAGAATCCAACTTATTGCTGTCAAAAGAATATTCAGGTATCTCAAAGGTAAACCAGCCTTAGGGCTTTGGTATCCTTACGAGGGAAACTTTGAATTATATGGATATACTGATAGTGATTATGGTGGATGTTGTCAAGATAGAAAATCTACTTCGGGTGGGTGTCAATTTCTTGGTCCCAGATTAGTCTCATGGCAATGCAAGAAACAAACAAATGTCTCTATTTCAACTGCAGAAGTTGAGTACATTGTTGCATCAGCAGGATGTTCTCAAATCCTTTGGTTGCAAAATCAATTACTAGATTATGGATTCAACTTTCTTAAAACACCAATCTATATTGATAACACAGCTGCTATGTTCATAACAGCTAATCCTGTTCAACACTCAAAAACAAAACATATCAAAATTCGATATCATTTTCTTAGAGATAACTCTGAAAAAGGATTAATCATATTGATTCAAATTGCAACAGAAAAACAATTGGTAGATCTATTTACTAAAGCCTTCCTACCAGGACGGTTTGAGTACTTAGTAGAATCAATTGGTCTTATAATCATATGTGATCTCCCTAAATCAAAAGATCATAATAAGTGATACTATTATTGTGATTGCCTGTTTATATTTGTGTGTGTGTGATTTTATGTTTTTCATAGAAAAATCAAATACAAAAATATATATCAAAAACAAAATATTTTTTTGAAAGGATTATGTTTTGCAATATGTGAGAAATGATAGTACATTAGTGAGATCAGTTGCATACTTCACTCATTCATAAAGTCTAGACATGAAGATATGATGTGTATCTAATATCTGACTATTATGCTGAAAAGTAAATTCTTTTGATCAAACTAAACACACATGCTTGTGTGTATTCATCTGAGTACTTTTGAGTTGCTTTAGCTTTTCAGAATGAATGTTTGTTAAGATACATCTCTCACACCTGTTGAAACTATGTGAAATCATGAGATCTGTTACAAAGCATCATTTCACTTCTTTGTTATGAGTCATCATAGACATGAAGTATGAGATATCCTCTGTTGTAAGTCATTACAGACCTGGATTCTCTTTTTGATGCAAAAAGATGCCAATGTGCACAACCTATTCAAAAGAATAGTCAGAGCTGATAAATGGTTATCCATGATCATCCTCTATTAACTAAGTAACATGAACTCTGATGATATCTATGTTTCAGGTAATAAGTTAAGCAAGTGTTCTTTTTACATTTCATATGATAGTTGAATTCTCTTAGTCTCTGTATGTTTTACATCATGTCATATCTAAATCAACACTAATCAATCCAAGAATTGAAAAGTAAGTGAGTTGATAGTTGTGTCAAAATCACTCATTGTCTGTCCTTAGATCTTGTATCTCCTTTGCTGTGATATCACTGACCTGGAACATACTTGATCAGGATTTATTCATTGTCTATGACTATCCACATTCATTTTATTTTAATGTGCTGATCTTCATTAATATGATCTCTCTGTAGACATTTATTCTATGTTTATATTAGAATTTAATTTAATTCTATTTTCATTTTTCTTCTATGCATGTCTTTGTGTGTGACGGCAATGTCTCAATGTGATGTGTGATCTTATTCTCTTTCATAAGAAACTTATAAGTTTTTCAAACTTAAAAGTTTAGGGGGAGTAATAAATGAAAGAGTTGTTCTCAGAAAATATTCAATAATCATAATCAAAATTTGAAATGTTGAATTGAAAGGATGATGCTTTATGTTCAAAGTATTTGTGTAAACTGAAAATAGAATGTGTTTGACAATTACAATGTGAATATACATAATCTTTACAAATAAATGATTTTTAAGTTGAAAATTAGAGATATTTGATGTTATGATGAGACTAAAATGAAGGGACAAAAGAAATTTAAAAAGAAATTAAAAAGAAATGCAAAATAAAAATAAAAATAAAAATTAATAAATTGAAAGTGTAAAATGCAAAAAGTTCAAAATTTGGGGATCTAAATGGTAAAAAATGTGAAAGTGAAGAAATTGGAAATCACAAGTGTTTAATCATGAAATTCAACTCATGCACCTAAACAGTTCACATGCGCCTCAATAGGAGCATGATGAAATTTTCAGGATTATACAAGTGTTGGACGTTTCCCATGCGTCTAAACAGTTGTAATACATCTGAAAATTACAAGGGTTGGGCGTTTGTGATAATCCCATGCGTCTAAATAGTGTGTTAGACGTATGTGATATCTCATGCGTCTGCATAGTTTCAAAACTTCAAGAGACGTTTTACAAAGTCAATGCGACTGAACAGTGCAAAAGCGCCTAAACAGTGCTTATGCGACTGAACATTTCTCATGCGTCTGACTTAAAAGGCACAACAGTGCTCATGCGTGTAACAAAATAAGTGAATTCTAGGTTTTCATACGCCCAAACAGGGACCATACGTCCAAACAGGGCTCATTCGCCTAAAATTTCACTTATATATATTGAACACTTAAGCGTATTTCTCATTCACTCTTCAAAATTCTCAGAACCAAAACCCTTGACTACGACTGTCGAGCATCATTACATCCGTATTTCATCTGAAATCGAATCAAATCATTTGAGTATACATTGCATTTGAATATATAAACGTAAGTTTGTGATTCAAATACATAAATTTTGGATTAAATCAATGATTTGTAAGAGACGGTTGAATGCTATTGGGCGTTCGAACCAATATATCCAAGTTTAAACAGATCAAATATATTATCAAAAATTGATACTGGATTAGTGATGAGAACACATTTGCGAGTCTGATGATGTATTGTTTTGATGTTAAAGTGAAATTTTTTTGAAATCAGTCGACTCTGTATAAGTCGAAGAAGAAGAACATGAACAGACAGTCAGTTTTTAAACAAAAATAAATAATAAAAAAATTAAATTAAATCAAAATTGAAATGTTAAATAATTAATTCAAAATGAATTAAGATAAATTTCAAAAGTCAAATAATACAAATTCGAAAGTAATACAAATTGAAATCTTAATTCATAAGTAAAAATTAAAAGTAAAAATAAAAAGGTCAAATTCAAAGGTTAAAAATTAAAAGTCATATATAGAAATAAATTTCATTAAATCAATATTCAATGTTTTCATAATTCTTTTGTTGTGTTTTGCAGATGGCAGAATTAAAATTTGAGCCAAAACACAATGTAGCTGTTTTTTTAGATGATGAAAACAGAGAAGCTACGGGATATGAAGACATTATCAGATTTTTACTCAGAACAAAATATGTTTATGCCATGTGTGCAAGGCCTATGATAATGGAAGAATGATTAAAAAATTCTGGAGAACTGCTCAAGTTGAAAGAGATGATCAAGGAAATAAAGTTTTAAGAGCTTTTATCACTTCAGAAAGAATGCTTGAATTTTCTGAAGAAGCAATTAGACAAGCTTTAAGACTGGGAGATAATGATCCTGAAGATTTATCTAAATATACATTTAATGAATGTAGAGAAGTGTTTCTACAGATGGGGCATCCAGATCATTTCCCTAAGAAACAATTTTTCAGAACTCGTGTATTTAAGCATTGGAAGCTTTTATGCTATATCTTTTAACATTGCATGTCAAAAAGAAGTGCGGGTTGGGATTCATTCCCTGTTGACATTGCATCTCCAATTGTAGCATTATCCATAAACAGAAGATTTGATATGGCTAAATGGATAATGAATGGATTCATTTTTAATCTGGAAAGAGGAGTAAGGAATAAGTATCTGATGTACCCAAGATTTCTTCAACTTCTCATTAATGATGCAAATCCAGATTTGTATGCTGTTGAAGTTATTGGTGATAGGATTCAGTTAGTGCACATGTCAGAGAGTGTGTACAAAAGACTGGCAATGATAACAGGTGCTGAAAACATTCCAGTTTTTGATTATATCAGGAATGTATCAATGGATGAAGTTGATATTACTCAGCCACACTTTCATCTAACTGAAGAAGAACCAATAGATCCAAATGATCTGATCGAAGATGTAGAAGTTGATGAAGAAAGTGATTATGATATGTCAAAGTTTCATCAAGTGAAGAAGTGATGATGATGAAAATGATGATGTACTGAAGTAAATCAAGAAGGAAATGAAGAAGGGAATGTTGAAGATACTGAAAATGAGCCATGGGCTATGATTGAAGAAAATGTGAAGGAAGCTATAACAGAAAAAAATTCTCAAAATCAAACATCTGATTCTGATTTTATCAATGATATTTCATTCAATCCAGTATTTGAAATTGATGAAAATGAAGGAGCAGAAGAAATACCTGTTAGTATGTCACAAAATGTGTCTATACAAACAGAGGAAATAGTTGAAGTTGATGTGATTGAAAGATTGAAAGAAGAAAATGTAAACAAAGAAAAGGAGATTGAAAAGTTGAAAGTTGAAAATGAAAGAATGAAAGAGATAATCAATGCTTGTGAAAAAGAAATTCAAAAGCTCAAAGATGAAAATTTAAAGTTGTCTGAAGAAAATGTGTTAAAAGATGAAAAGATTGTTAGTTTTGCCCAAGATAGAGAAGATGTGATAAAGAACTTTGAAGTTATGATTAAAGATTATGATAGTCTTGAGGAGAAATTCAAGAAGTTATCTGAAGAAAATGAAAATCTTAAAGATGAATTGATAAAGGAAAGAGAAGCTCAGAAAGCTATATCTCCAATACATGTGCTTAGTAGGTGCAGAGTGAAGAAACTTGAACAAAGAAAAGAAAACAGAAAGTAAATGAATTAGAAGATGTTGATTAAACTGAATCCTCTTCTAAATTTCAAAGAACTGAAGAATTGGTTGAAGAGCAAAATGTTCAAGAACAGATTGATGCTTTAGATGATATTGAAGAAATATATAATGATGATTGGTATGATGAAGTTCTTGAGAATGAAGATATTGATGAAGCTAATTTGTATCACAGTTCTCTTCACAAGACATATACAAGAACAAGATGAAGTACCACAGGATTTTGAAGAAAAATATAACTATCTTGTGAACATGAAATACAATAGAGTGTATTTGGATGGACTGACTGTTTCTCAAATTAATGATGAATATGAGAAATGCATCTATGCTGAGTCAGTTGCTTCAATAGATCCAAATGAGATAGTGGTTGAGCATGGTGAATGGATAGAACACAGGAGGTTATAAATGTAGAAGAACTGTCTAGTTCTGAGCTGCACCATCCTGATCCTGATGATATGAGTATTCCTGCTCTTAGATCATGGTTGCAAGCTAGAAATTATCCATGGAGGAAGCTGAAGAGATTACAATCTGTATCCCTAAGAAATCTTGTAAGAAGCTTTCAAGAAACTGAGAAACAAATGAAGAAGATGATAGTGCTTGATACAGATTATCCTCAGTATCTTGAGATAACAAAAAGAACAAGAATGTTGAAGCCTTAGGAAATAAAACAAATGTCAAGACTTGATGATGCTCACACTCATAAAAAGAATTGATGGAAATGTTTGCTGATCCTGAAAGACAAACCTATAAAACATCAACTCAAGGAATATTCTCGATAGTTCCAGAACAACAGGAGATTTAGTAAGAAATATATTACAGAAAGGACAATCAGTTGCTGAACTGTTGAATGCAATGATTGCTCTAGATTTTACAAACCAAGTAAAGATCATTGCATGGAAGTATGATGAAGTGTTTGATGCCTTCTTGATAAAGAGAGTAAATGCTGTATGTGACGTTTATCATTTTTACTCTAGTATCAAAACTTCCGGTGCAAGACTTAAAAGAGCTAATAGACTACCTCTGATCAATCCTACTGATTCAAAGCGTGGGAAGATGTTTGTAGAATTATTAAGACGTGGACTGGATAGATTAAGTAATTTTCTTATCACAAGATGCGATCAAGAAGACAAGGAGTATTTTGTTACTTTGAAGAAAAACAAGAAACTTAAGGGAGTTCAATCAGAAGAAGAACATTTGTTGATAGAATCTCTATAAATATTTTGAAAAAGTTACAACTCCTGACTAAAAGTGATTGAAGGTAATCAAAACTCAAAGCCAATTCTCAGATGGTTTTATAACACTGAGACATTTGAGCTGAAGTTAGTCCGAAATCTAGAAAGATGGGATGAGGACATGATTACTTTATTTGGAGTTTTTGAGCTAATTTGTTACATCCAAATTATATCTCATTTTTGTCAGTACAAAAATTTGATAAAGTATCTCCTGAAGTGGCTGAGCAAGACAAGAAATATTTCATTTCTATTATCAATGTGATGAACGCTGCCATGGAAAGAATTTCTTTGAGAAAGCGCTTGCGTATGCCAACATTGTTAAGAAAGATATTAAAGATATTGAATTCATGAGAATATCAAGAAAGGGGTCTTAGAAGTGTATTCAAAGGAAAGTAACAAACCCATTGATTATATGCTAACATTGATATTTCATGTCTTTCAAAAGATACATTGGAAAGAATGGATAAGATGGAGATTAAACAAATGAAGCTAAACCAGAACAAGGCATTCTTGCAAGTAAATTCAAGTCGGCTATATCAAAAGCTTTGAAAGAGTTAGAAATTACAAACAGAAACCAATGTTCAAAGTCAAGAAGAACCAGCAGATTTCTTTGAATGATGAAGTCAAGGCTGAAGATAGAATTGAAGATAGAGTCAGCAGTCAAGCTTGAAGATTTTGAAGTCTGAAGACCATGTCAATCTTAGGGGGAGTATTGTTAGGTGCTCTAAAAAGATTAACATGTTGTCTTTATTTGTCTTTTGATATTTTGTAAGTATAGGGACTATTTCTGTAATTTTTTAGTTCCTTTACTTTGTGTTTTGAGTATAAATAGCTTAGATTTGCACGTAGATAAAAAAGAATACACAAGATATTCGAATCTGCTTTTCATACTTGTAATTGTCTTAGCTTGATATGAATGAAAACTTGAATTTTATTGATATCTTGTTTTGATTTGATTACTTTGTGTGAATCTCATTGAATTGTGTTACAAATCATCACAGATATATTCATTTGATCCTATCATGAATGAAATATTCCTTTTGCAGAATTCTCTCTCTCTATAACCGTTTACTTTTCATTGAATATCAATTGTGTTTTTGCTAATTGTCTAATTCATTGTTCGAATTCCTCTGCAATCTACTCTAATTAATCAAACTTAGATCACTGATCCTAACAAATGGTATCAGAGCTGGTTAATCATTGATCGATCTAACAATTGATCATTGAAACTGCTATTTCGATATCTAAGTTTGATTGAATTAGCATATTTGCAAGAATTGGTTATAGATCATTGAATTTCTGCTGCTTTCGTTTATTTGCTTTGAGTTTTCTCTTGGTTCATATTGAGTTTGTTGTGTTTTGCACTAAATCTGTTAAAACTTAATTGAATTTGGTTGAATCTGAGAATGACTACTCCTTCTAATGACCCTCACAATACCGGTTCCTCAACCAAGTCTCCGATGCTGGTTAGGACTGAGTATAACATATGGCAACGAAGAATGCTTCATCACCTGTCTGTTAACAGTTCAGGTTGTTGGACATTTGTGGTACATGGTCCACACAAGCCTATGGTGAACAATCCGGAAATCAACCAAATGGTTCCGAAGAAGAAGGAACAATACTCAGATGAGGATCGAAAACTGTTTGAAATTGATGCTAAAGCGCATGGTACTCTGGTCATGGCTCTGCCTAATGAAATCTATTTTGGGCTTATGCATCATGAAACTGCTCATGACCTGTGGAATGCATTGAAGGAACAATTTGGTGGAACAGATGAGGTCTTAGCAAACAACAGAGAAATCCTTGCCCAACAATATGAGACATTCTCTCATAGGAAGGGTGAGTCACTGACTCAACAGTTTGAGCGTTTTTCCTGTTTGATCTCTGAGCTGAAAATGGTCAAACATGATTACACTAATACCCAGATGAAAAACAGTTTCCTCATATCACTGCCTGAGAGATGGGACACATATACCATTGTCCTACGCTCCAGTGCAAATCTAGATAGCCTATCTCTCACCCAACTCCATGGGTAACTGCTTACATTTGAAAGAGAGATAGAGCAGAAAAGGAAACTGACATCATCAGGAAAGCTCACTAATGACTTTGTACCAGGGAACACTGCCTTGGTTGGTCATGAGTCAGAATATGCTGCATCAGAAAGCAATTATGATAAGCATATAGATTTCTCTTCAAACAGTACTAATCATGCATTTGTTAGTGTTGATAGTCAGTCGGGCTGTAATATTGACAATTTGTGCTTCATCATGGATGATTTGAAAGGTATTGCTGATGATGACTTAGAAGAGATGGATATTCTAAGCCAAATCGCCATGATTAATATTAGATCTCAAAAGTTCTACAAGAGAACTGGCAGGAAATTTCCAAGACTCTCTGGCAAAACCAAAGTTGGTTTTGACAAGAGTAAGTTGAGGTGTCACAAATGCCACAGGCTTGGACACTTTGCAAGATAGTGTAGATCAACTGGATCTAACTCCTCTGCACCCTTTATGACTTTTCCAAGCAATAGTCCACAAAACAAAGGGCAACATCCTGCTAGTTCTGGTCATCATTCACAACCTATATCTCCTGCATATTTTGTCCCTCAGGGTCCAATGTCATATCCATATCCCTGCTATTACATGCCACAACCAAATCAAGTTCAAGTTCCTATTGCATAACAACCTCAAGTCTTACCTGAGCCTCTACCATCTCAATCACAACCTCATCACAGCTTCTTCACTCCTGGTGTTGTTGACTGGAGCAGTTTACCAATGATCTCTCTAGTAATGAGAAATTATTTGCTGGTGATGGTCAACATGGTGGTGAACATCCTTTTGGGAATCTTGTTCTCATGGCCCTGGAGTCTACTGAGAGTTCATGCTCCAATGCATCTTCATCACAGGTAACCCAGATATCCTCTGAGGCTAAGGCCAAGATATGTTCTGAATCTTGCATAGCTGCATTTATCTCTATTAGAGAGGCAAATGTAGCTTTAATAAATCAAAATCTTGAGCTTGAGCAAACCCTTTCAAAAGAAAAGCTGAGTATGAGTCTGTCCTTAAGGATAAAGATGGTGAGAATTATAAGCTTAAATGCCAATTAAATGATGAAAAGGCTAAGCTAGAGGTCATTCTTGAGAACCACAGAGAACTCAAAGAAAAACTTGCAGCTACACAAGTTGAGTTTGACCGCTGGGTATCCTCCTGCAAGGGATTTGAAATGCTGCTCAGCAAGCAATCTGCTTCGAATATGAAGTTTGGAATTGGTTACAATCACATTGCACCACCTACAGATTTTACTCCAAAACAATAGTAAAACCTGAAGGTGAAAGTAATTTCCAACCACATCATCATGTGTTCATCTCAAGTGATCACCCAAGATCAGAAGATGAAATCAGTGTTAATACCTCAGCAAATCAATTGCCTGATGGGTTAACTACTGATAAACACATGAAGTTGAGTACTTCAGATGTTGTCCCTCAAAGTACCTCAAGTACTGAAGGGCAATCACAACATCTGAAAAGCATTTCAAATCAGCTGAAAAAAAGGATTAACAACTGCTGATGAATCTATCATACGGTCTTTCAGGATGGATAGAGAACATCTGAAGAACAAGTCTTCAGTTGTTACAGATCCTTCAGTACTTCACACAAGTACTGAAAGGAGGAAAGTACTAAAGATCACACCTTCAGTAGTTTCCACTTCAGCAGTTGATCAATCCAAGATGAAGAATAAGCCATGTGAAATATGTGGTAAATTCAATCATCTTTCTGATGAATGTTGGTACAGAAAGGGTTCCAAACTCAACAAAGATAAGCTTATTAAAATCCAGATGGATGAAATGAAAAAGAGTTTGAGACTAAGTTTGTACCACAGTCATCCCATTGTGATAAACCCAAGCCTTCACCCAAATCCAAAAAGAAGGATAGGGTTTTCCATAAAACAGCTGATAGTGCTCCTCATGATAAACATCACACTAAGTCTGTGAATTTCAAGGAGGAAATGGTGGGCCACAGGAACTCATCAAAAACAAGTACTGATATGTCCAAGAGCTGAAAGCTTTAGCTACAAATCAGACACAACTTGTTATGATGGTTCAACATCTGTTAGGGAGAGTTAACCAACTAGATGCACCTGTGATCAAACCACTGAAAAGGCATTCCAAGCCAAATCCAAGGAATCCATTTCAGCACCATCTCCACCTTCATAGCTGTTAATCATGAGAACAAGTTATGGTTAAATCTGTTGATAAACAAACCAAAACCAAAAAGGTTTGGGTCTCAAAACTAACTAGTTCTTGTGATAATGCAGGGTTCTTCAGCATGCCAAAGGAGCATCTGGTATGTGGACAGTGGAGGATCTATGCATATGACTGGGAGCAGTTCTCTTCTTAATGACTACTCTCAAGGAAAGAAGGATTTGTTTCATTTGGAAATGATGCCAAGGGTTACATCATCGGGAAAGGATATGTGTCTAATGGACAAATCAGGTTTGATGATGTTAACCATGTGGAGAATCTCAGTATACTCTACTAAGTGTCAGTCAGATGTGTGATAAAGGGCATGTTGCACTTTTCACAAGCCAGAACTGTAGGATTCTGTCTTCCCAAGTTCTGAGGCTGATTGACAAGGTATTGGATGAACATACTCTCCTGAAGGCCAACAGGATTGGAAGAGTATATGCCTTGGATTTGTCAAAGAAGATTGATTTGAAGGGTCATCCTTGCCTGTTCTCCAAAGCCTCTCCTCAGGAATCTAAACTATGGCACAGAAGGCTGGGCATGTAAATCTCAAAAACATGAATCAGCTGATCCACAATAGTTTAGTGAGAGGTTTACCAATAAAGGAGTTCCAATGTGATGAAACCTGCACTGCTTGTTTGAAAGGAAAACAGCACAAAGTCTCATTCCCTCTTATTGAAGAACCTAAGTCCACTGCCTACTTGCAGTTACTGCACATGGATCTATTTGGTCCTTTGAGAGTGATGAGCATGGCAAAGAAGCAATACTGTCTGGTAATTATGGATGATTACTCCAGATTTGCATGGAGTTTCTTCTTGCATTCAAAGGATGAGGTTGCTCAGACGATTATAAACTTTGTGTTGTATGTTGAAAAGCAGTATTCCCTATCAGTCAAGTGTATAAGGAGTGATAATGGAACAGAATTCAGAAACCATACACTTGATGATTTTTATCTCTCAAAGGGAATCACGAGGCAGTTTAGCATCCAAGGACTCCAGAACAAAATGGAGTAGTGGAGAGAAAGAACAAGACCCTAATTGAAGCTGCAAGGTCCATGTTGGCTGACTCTGGTTTGCCATTGACCTTTTGGGCTGAAGCTGTCAATACAGCTTGCTATGTGCAGATAGAGTGCTAGTAAATCAGAAGTTGATGAAGACTCCATATGAAGTTCTACATCATCTGGCTCCTCTAATTTCATTCTTCAAAGCCTTTGGGGTCCTTGTTTCATTCTCAACACAAAGGATCAACTCCACAAATTTGATCCTAAGGTGGATGTAGGGTATTTTGTTGGTTATTCATCTACTTGCAAGGCTTACAGAGTCTTCAACTGCAGAACAAAGATAGTTGAAGAAACTTTGCATGTGAAGTTTATTCAATGAATCTCCTAAGGATAAAATTCCACAAAACCCTGTGGAGTTGTTTGATCTGGACATACTGCAATATGTTCCTTATCAACCTCCAGCTGTTGCAGATCATGTGAATAAATCATCTTCTATAGCAAGTCTTCCACCTAGTGGTACTGAAGATGATGATGATATCAGTACTCACCTTTTCATGTTTAGTGATCAACTGCCTGAGTCTACTAAACTTGATGTTCCTGTAGCTTCTGCAGCTCTATCCACAACAAATGCTGATGAGATTTCTGACTCCTCTACATCATTTGACTTGCCATCTCATACTTGGTTTCAAGAGTCTGGATCAACATCTATTGCTGCTGAACCTGCTACAAACACTTGCACTGATCTTATAGTGTACCAAGAGCTGAAGAATCACCCCATGTCTCAAATCATTGGTGATATCAATGCTGGTGTCTCAACCAGAAGTCAATTATCCAACTTCTGCTTCTATGCTCTCTTCATCAGTCAGCTAGAGCCAAAGAACTATTATGTTGCTTTGAGAGACAATGGATGGGTTGAAGCCATGCAGCTTGAGCTACTTCAGTTCAAAAAGCAGTAAGTGTGGGAACTGGTTCCTCTACCCCAGGTAAGTGTGCAATAGGCACTAAATAGGTGTTTAGGAATAAAACTGATGAAAATGGGCTTATTGTCAAGAACAAGGCTAGACTGGTTGTACAAGGGTTTTCACAAGAAGAAGGTATTGATTATGATGAAACCTTGCCCCTATGGCCAGACTAGAGGCAATTAGATTGTTCTTAGCCTATGCTGCATTCCACAATCTTAAAGTTTTTAAATGGATGTCAAAAGTGCTTTTTATATGGCCAATAAAAGAAGAGGTTTATGTGTGTCAACCACCAGGTTTTGAGGACAATAAACATCCTGATTGGGTGTATAAACTTGATAAGCTCTTTATGGGTTGAAGCAAGCTCCTAGAGCCTGGTATGAAACACTTTCCAATTTTCTTCTTAAAAATAATTTCACTAGAGGCTCCATAGATAAAACTTTGTTTTTAAGAATGTGGATCAGCATAAGCTACTTGTTCAAATTTATGTTGATGATATAATTTTTGCATCCTCTGATCCTCAGTTGTGTGATGATTTTACAAGTTTAATGAAACAAAAGTTTGAAATGAGTGCAATGGGAGAATTACAGTTCTTTCTAGGCTTGCAAATCAAACAAAAGGCTGATAGAACCTTCATTCATCAGTCAAAATATACAAAAGATCTTTTGATAAGTTTATTTACAAAACTATAAGCCTTGTTCTCCTCCCATGTGCAACACCACATAACTAGATGCAGATCAGAAAGGTAAAGCTGTCGATAAAACACTTTACACATGTATGATTGGGTCCTTGATGTACTTAACAGCTTGTAGACTAGATATCATGTTTGCAACTTGTGTTTGTGCTAGATTTCAGGCTGCTCCTAAAGAGTCTCATTTGATTGTAGTCAAGAGGATCTTTAGATATCTGCAAGGTGCATAATCTCTAGGTCTTTGGTATTCCACTGGACACTCTTGCAAATTAGTTGTTTTTTTCTGATAGTGACTATGCAGGGTGTAAGTTAACCAGAAAGTCAACTTCTGGTGGATGTCAATTCCTAGGCAACTGTTTGATTTCTTGGCAGAGTAAGAAACAAACATTTGTTGCTACATCCACTACTGAAGCAGAGTACATAGCTACTGCAAGTTGTACATCTCAGGTACTCTGGCTTCAAAATCAATTATTGGATTATAGCATTACAGAGACTAAGACTCCATTATTAATGGATAGTGCTTCAGCTCTGTGTATTGTCAAGAATCCAGTCCAGCACTCTAGGACCAAACATATAGAGATCAGACACCATTTTATTAGGGATTGTTTTGAAAAAGGTCTGATTGATCCAAAGTTTGTGCCTAGTGCTGATGAGCTTGCAGATATATTTACTAAGCCTTTGGATGGTTCAACTTTCCAAAACCTTGTGTTAAGGCTTGGTATGCTGCAGCTAGAATAAGTGATAACTATTGATGATCTCAGTAAACAAGTACTGATGATCATTAGTAAACATGTCACAAATATGTACTGATTCTATTAAAAGAAACTGATAGGTACAAAACTAAGATGTAGTTATAAACTACTGATGTCAGTAAAAATAGATAAGTACTGATGTCCTATGAAACAACTGAAAACAGCTAAAAAGTCTGATGAGTAAGTGTTGAGGACAGTGTGAAATAGCTGAAAAGCTTAGAATTGACGAAAACTACTGATGAGAATTTTCTCTTCAGTCGTTTCCACAAACTGCTGTTTCACCTTAAACAACTGGTGACAAAACCATGTCTTCAGTAGTTTCATAACTACTGATGACTAACACCAAGTCCTCAGTTGTTTACAACAGCTGATGACAAAACCATGTCTTCGGTAGTTTTACAACTACTGATGACTAACACCAAGTCCTCAGTTGTTTCCAACACCTCAAGACAAAACCAAGGTTTTCAGTAGTTTCATAACTACTGATGACTAAAACCAAGTCTTCAGTTGTTTTTAAACGTCTGATAGTTAAAACCAAGTCTTCAGTTGTTTTCATAACAACTGATGACAACACCAACACTTTCAGTCGTTTTCTTTTCAGCCTTTTCTTAACCTATAAATACCTGCACTTATAGCCAAACGTTTCATTAGCCATTTTCTATCCTTTTCTCTCTCACAATGGCGACCATGAAACTCAAACCCTGACACAACTGTGTTGCCTACCTTTTGAAATCGGCCTTCTGGAACAAGTTTGATAATGCCATCGATCTTATGGTGGATTCCCAATACCGAACAGCCTTTCTTATGAATCTACCATATACCCCGATTCCTTAACCCAGTTCTGGACCAACGTCTCTGTAATAACTGGTGAGAATGATAGCCAAATCACTCTCCAGTCGTTGGTCAACCAGAAACAGGTGCTCATCACCCCCGACATCATTCGCAAAACCCTAAATTTGCATGATGGCACCTATATGAAAGAATACCCGAAAGGCACCACTGATATGTCTTTCATCAACAACGGGTATGAAGGCGACTTAAGTGCCACAACCATTCTAAAAAGCACTTCCATGATGCTGAACGACTTATCTTCCACATGGTGAATGTCTGCCTTGCTTCAAAGACATCTTCTTAGGATCAGATGTCTTCACGATGGCAACAGGTGTTGTACTCTATCTTTGAACGCCAAAATCTAAATTTTTCTGAGATAGTGTTCATGGAACTAAAGGATCTGGCTCAGAAACCTGTGGCAAACAGATGGCTACTATATCTTAGGTTTCTGATGGCCATAATTTTAAATAAACTAAAATCTGATGGCCTTGTTGGTCTTGGAGTCCCCGCTCCACTGTTTTAGCTGAGGTATACTCCAGACATAACTCTGACCCTACTCTTAAAGGGGCTGCCCGGATGCTAAAACCCAAGCAAAGGGAACCCACAGCCTCCACCTCTAGATCCAAAGTCCCCACCAAACCCAAATCCAAAAAGCCCAAAACGGCTACTCAGGGAGATGAGTCCCCTGAGGATGCCCATGTACCACCAATACAGGAAACACATACTGGTTCTAACCCCCAGTTATGTCAAAGACTCAAGCAGCTGAAGCCGCACAGGTATCCTCTCAATAGGATCCTGTTGCAACCACAATTGGGGATCCCACATTACTAGAACCTATCTCAATTGAGAGGGTTACCATTGAAGAGCACCTCTCACCCCGGGTGCAATCTACTTCTGACCAATCCATATGCAGCCACCCCTCAAAGCCAACACTTATAGTTGCTAAAGTGCTGAGTCAGTTGCATTCCTCACCCCCTCCCCAGAAACCAATTAACACTGGTATACCTCAACCATTGAGGGGGAGGACCAAAATGCTTCTGATAACCCACAGCAAGGGGTTACAATGTTCAATCTCCAAGTTTAGAAAAGGAGGTTAGAACATCTGGTCAGGCTGCCACTTCTACTGATTCAGCAAATGATCAGGATGAAGTTGGTAACATCTATAAGACCTCACCAGAGGCAACTGCCAATGAAGGACATAGTCCTGAGGCAGGAAGTCCCCAGTACCAAGAACAAGGGGCACATGCATATTCTAATATACACTCAGAGCATGTACATCCTGATTCAATCAGGAGGTCAGATGATTCAGCAAAGACTGTTGATGACCTGGGCTTTTTTATGATGTCTTAGCCCATAACACCATCCTAGAGGCTGAGGTGAGCAGACTCAAAGAGCTGCTAGCCAAAATGTCTCAGGATCAAAGTCCATCTACCCCAATAACCCCACAGATGGCACCTTCATTTGAAGGTTCACCAAACACTAAGCCAACACACTTAACTAAGCCACCAGCCATTGCTTTTGGCACCACCTCTCAGGGACAGAACCCCTCTGAGCAGATGGTTGCAACCTTTCAACACTCCTTACCTCTCATCACTCCCATCATTACTGAGATTGTGCATAAAGCCATTGATGAGAGGATCTCCTCAAATCTACAAACACTCATTGATGATGTTGTTCAAAATCTCTTTCTGCCTTTCAAACCCTGATCCCAATGCAACCGAAAAGGGGGAGACTACTAAGTCTAAGGCAGTGAAAGAAAAGAAAAGGAAGAGAGTGGATGATGAGAAAGAACCTAAAAAGGAAAAGGAGTTGGAGAAAGAACTGATCTCAGAACAGTTGATCATAGTGCAAGAGCTAAGCACAGACAAAGAGAAGAAAGATCAGCTGATAACATACAAAAGAAAGAAAAGTGCTGAGTCAAAATCTAATGAAGAAAAATCCTTAGAAGATCTTGTCAAAGATGCTGATGAAGCTCACAGCAGATCTATGGACAAAATTATAGATCAGCTCTTTAGACAAGGTCATGACACAGCCATATTAGATACTGAGATCAGAAGGCTAGAGATAGAAGAGATTCAAGCAAGATGGGCCAGTTGTAGTGTGATGGAAAGGGAAAGATTGGAGATAATGATTAGATTCATTGCCAAATACCTTGGAAGATCATTGATAGAGATAAAGTCTTGGTCCAGAGACAGTATCTTGGAGATAACCAAGAAAATCTGCTCTGCTGGAGGCTACAATAAAGGGTTGATCATCGAAGCACCGGATGAAGCAGGTGCTGGGAAGAGAACTGAAATGGCAAAGCTCTCCAAAGCCAAACTAACCACCAAAATGCTAGATCAGCCTTCTCATACTCCCACTCAAAAACAACCCTCATCTCTAATATCTCCCAAATCTATCCCTAAACCAAAACCACCCACAACTCAACCCACAAAACCAATCCCTTTACCCCAAAACCACCTCAAACCTCACCAGTGATACACCCAGAAGGAGGAGAAGGGTGTTGAGGGTAGAAGAAGATGAAGAAGAGGATGAATGAAGATAGTCTGCCAATCTCTGCTGTTCTCAAACTTAAATCACCTGAGCCTAGAAGTCAGCAGATGATAACACCTGACTTGCAAATGCAAATGGTGAAAGTAAAGATTGAAGAAGCAGAACAGCATGATAAGCAATTTCTCAAGATGGTTGACAAGGACTACCCTTAGTCCTCATCCATTCAAGAAATGAAGAAACAAGCTGAGGTTGTACACTCTTAGACATACATTCCAACATCAAAGAGAAAGAGTGCGGATTTGGCCAGATCCCAGGGTAAGTTCTAGAATTCATAAGAAGAACATACCTAGTAGATATCATGGCCAAGTGAAGAAGACTTTGAATGCTGCAATTATGTTGGCCATGGTAGTCTCACCCTGGGAGATAATTGAAGAATTCAAGAGAGCTCACAACTCCAAAACAACCCCTCAATCTATTCTTGAGAACAAAATGATCAAGAAGGGGTTGTTATACAAAAGACTTGAAGATCTTCAAAAGAGGGAACTCCAGTTGCTGTTAGAAGGCTCTCACCCTGATGAATATGCATACAAAGAGATCACAACTGTTGAGTTAAAGAATGGGAAGACAGTGAGATATTTGTCTGAGTATTATGGCCCAGAGTTCTTCTTTGAGGGAGAAGCTGAAGAACTCACCAAGGAGGAACAAGTTGTTCTCCTTGAGGCCTATGCTAGTGAGTCTTACAGACTCATTAATGGGAATTAGGTTTCATGGTTGGGATAAGACTCTGTGTCTAGTTTCCCCAAGACAGAGTTCCCTTCCATACTTAGCCAATCAAAAGATTAGAAACCTTTCCCGGCCTGTGCTTATATGATTACCTCTGAAGCTGATCAAGAGGGGATTCTGCCAAGAATAAGTGGGATCATCAATAAGTTTAGAGGTTTTGGCTGCATTGGTTCAGGGGGAGTTTTTGGACCAAAAGAACCAATGAGCCTGATCAGAAAAACCTCTAAGTCCCACAGACTTGCAACTGCTGAAGAAGATCACAACAGCTGAAGACATCAGCTGATTACAAGGTCTGAAGACAAAGTCTGAAGACAAGATCTGAAGACTTCTACTGAAGACAAAGTCTGAAAGTAAAGTACTGAAGACAAAGTCTGAAGCTATCAGCTGAAGACAAAGTCTGAAAGTAAAAGTCTGAAGAACAAAGACTGAAGACCAAAGTGATCAGTAGTTGTCACAACAGCTGAAGTTATTAACTTCAGTAGTTGTGATGGTTTCCTTTTCAGTACTTGTAATTTACTTTTCAGTAGTTATAGTTTCAGTAGTTTAGTTCAGTAGTTTTATGTTTTTGTACTTGGCATTCTCTGAGATGTAATCAGTAGTTGAGAACATTCTCAGTAGTTTGCATAGTTTCAGTAGTTTGAATAATTCTGTTAGATGTCACTATCAAGTGACATCAGCAGACGTCACATTCCTTATATAAGGGATGTTGACCTAGTTGTAATGTGTGACATTTAGCCACCACGAAAGCATATGAATGAAATATTCCTTTTGCAAAATTCTCTCTCTCTATAACCGTTTACTTTTCATTGAATGTCAATGTGTTTTTGCTAATTGTCTAATTCATTGTTCGAATTCCACTGCAATCTACTCTAATTAATCAAACTTAGATCACTGATCCTAACACTCCTTGCGTCTGACACGGTGTATTGGGCAAAGGTTGAAGGTTCCAATCCACAGCTGACAATATCAACCAAATCAGCATGCATGAAGATTCTCATCGGAAAACCGGTTCACATCATCACTTTCTAATTGCGTCTTCACTTTCTATATACAAGGATCCCCCTAAGAAGCAGAATCCTTTCTGTGCGGATAAATATAACTTGATTGGCCCATAAGTAGTCAGATGCTCCTGACTACCCCACAAAATCCGCACCAACTGCTAACATCTTCTCTTCTCCCTTTCGTGTTCCAGTTACATTCACCTATTCTGGAAATCCGATGAATAACGGGGTACACATCGAACTTATTTGACAAACGAACCTCTGGGTGAATATGCCTTGCTTATCTTCAAACCTGTGCAAGAAGCTGTTCTAGACTCTTTTTTTTGGTCTGGAACAAATGCGGATGAGTCAATGCAGATGGCTAATTCGTGCGATTGAACATACGACTAGTCCAGTCGCACGACTGAACATACGACTGGTCCAGTCGTACGAATGGCTCATTCGCATGGTCCAGTCGTACGAATGGTCCATTCGCATGGCCCAGTCGCATGAATGGGTCTGCACGCAGATTTTCAGATCTGCAGCTGTCAGGACTGCCCAAAACCCTAATCTAACGAATTCAACATGAACCGAAACAAAGTAGACATCATCAAATTTGAAAGGTGATAGAAACGTGGTTTCAAATTCAATTTCAACATAGAAGCAACACACGTAACAAGATCTGAGCAAAACACGAAGAACACGAAGTGGGTTTTAACGTCAAGATCGAAATTCAATCCAGAAATCAAGAGCTCGGGTTGCTAGAATGATTGTTAGATCATTCGAGCAGTAACCGGCTCTGATACCAATTGTTAATGCGTTGGATCGGTAGAAATCAGAGCCTGTTCTTGACGGAAGGAAACAGAACCAAAAACCAAGAGACAAACAATAACAGGAACTATCAAATATTGGTTTCATTGATAAAAACCTAACAGTTACAAGCTCGTTACAATATAAGAATCAAGATTCTTGGCAAGGGGAAGATCGAGCATGATCTCCCCTCTCATCCGGTAGCCCTAGGCTCCAGGTAGACTTCCTCTCAATCCTTAATCTCTCTACACATTGAAACTAGTATATATAGGCCTCGGCCCATATTAGATGCGACTGGGCCCATTCGTGCGATTGGACCATGCGTATGGTTCAATCGTACGACTGGACCATGCGTATGGTTCAATCGTACGACTGGACCATACTTATGGTTCCGTCTTACGAATTTCCTAATCGCATCTCTCAATCGCACGGCTGCTCCATTAGCATGGCTCAGTCGTACGACTGAGTCTCATTCGCATATGCTCCTGCGAATGACCTAGTTTCATGTGTTTACAACATATCAGGTGTATAACATTAAGCCTAGACTATTCAACAAGTGACGGACACACTATATATGACTATATATGCTCCAACACACATTGAGTCAAATACCCTAATAGTCTTTATCTTTCCATATTTGTTCAACACTATGACCTCTTCTTTCATCCTCCAATCATAATACCACCATTTGAAATATGGAGTGAAGTCCCTAAGGCATCTCCCATAAAGGAATCTTAGACATTATGCATGGGAACTCCACTTCAACACTACCGTAGGTCTTCCAGAGATAGGATCAACTTCAGTCTTATGAATAAAACGTTTAGGTTGTTGAGGCTTAAAGTTGACCCATATATTGTGGTATTCTTTATTTAGAACTGTCTCAAACCATCCCGACATCTTCCTCGGGTTGGCATATAATAGATCTAAGTTAGCCAATCTATTAAGTACTCAATCCCCTTCTCTCTCTTTACTGCATAAACATTTAAGTCTTCAAAATAAGCCCATGCTATGATTTTGCCAGACACTTTTTGATGTTTCTTGATTGTGTATAGTTTAGTGTAGGCATTCTGCTTTGGAGGTGCGCGCTAGGCTTTCATTTCAGCAAAACAAGCTGCCCATTCATCTTTCTTAATATCAACATTCATATCTAAAGCTTGGGCTGTACTTTCATCTTTCTCTTTTTCTTTCTCCATCTCCTCCAACTTATCAAAACTATCACTGCCAAAAGTTTCACCCAAGTGGGGATAGCATTTCCCTCATGGTCAGTGTACTCAAGATAGTGGTCAGCTGTGACATCTTCAATCTCTATTTCATCCACATCCCATAGCTCCTCATCACTTAAGACATCAACTTCTGGAACATCTTTGACAATTTCATCTGGATTTAATCTGAACATATCAGCTAGTTGCTCATCTGTCAGGTCGTGGATGATCTCTCCTTCCTTAGGAATGTAGCTCACAAATCATCTTACGATCCCTTTCAAGTCAAGAATCATAGTTAGTTGCGTCTTGACTTGCTTAAGGGGGACGACATCATATTCATCTGGCTGTTGAGCTTCATCTATTTGATTAAACATCAATACATCACACATAAATCATTAATCAAGACATTGAAACATAAATAATCATTAATTACATTAATCTAATACACAATTCAAGTACAAAAGTTTCAAATACATAAACATCTAATCATTACTTTTTCCTTGATCAGGTATCTCTTTAGCTTGAGGAGCTGAGGACGAGGCTCTTTGATCCTGATTTCACTTGGTGCACCTCTCCTTAGCTGATGGATTAGATGCTGATGCAGCACCATCACCTTCTTGCTCATCATCATCATCTTTATCATCCTCTTTACCTTTCCTACTAGGCCTGCTTCATCATCATCTTCTTCTTCTTCTTCAGATTCATCTTCAATGAGCTCATCTTTATCATCCTTATCATCACCATCTTTAATCTTTAAAGGCTCACTCTTAGATCCCTTCAGCTTTAGCAAAATCTTTTTGTTCTTTTCTCCGGTCCCTCAATCCTCTTTACTAAAGCCAACACCAACTTGTTTTGACTCTTTAGTGCATGGTGGGCTCGGCCTAAAGCTCTCTCATACTATGCATTCTTCTCATTGAGTTGAGCTATTTGCTTGGCTTGAGCTGCATTTACTGCCATCAGCTAGTTCATCTGAGTAGCTCTCAGATCATCAGTAGCGATCAGCTTTAGCATAATGCGGTTTAGGCTTGCAGCTATTCTCTAACCCAACCGTGGGTAGAGTAGAGCCATGTGTCATTGGGATTGGGTGGATGTACCGACTTGTTAAGTGGTGGTTGTGGTGGTGGATGTGGTGAAGATAGGAGGAGGAATGGAAGTGGATTGTGGTGGAATTTTGTTGCGTATTGTGGGTGAGGTGGAGGTAGGTGTATGAGTGGTGGTGGTAGTGTCAGTGGTTGTGGGAGTGAGAGTGGGTGTTGTGGTGGTAGTGGTGGTAGTTGTGGTAGTGGTGGTGGTTGTAGTGATTAGGGTGATCCTCTTCCTCTTGCTCTTTTTAACGTGGGGTTGGGCCATCCTTTTTTTCCTTGAACCTTTCGAAATATGGGCCCCCTGAGCTGATAGGCTAATCAGGTGTGTATGTGGGATCAGTGACCTCAGAATCATCGCCTGTAGTCCCAGCTAGGCGTCCACCAACCACCTCTTTCCCTTTCTTGGTAGCCAACCCAGCTACCGGCTTGCTTGACCAAAGGGCATCATCTGACTCTTCCTCTTCATCTAGACAAGAAGTCTGGTGGAAAGCAGCTTCTTTGATCCACCTAGAGCATCAGAAGTACCAAGTGGAGATGGTGGAGATATAGTAGAAGTGACAGTGGCCCTTGATTGACTCGAACCAGCATCTCCACCACCTTGACTGTCATCAAGGTCGTCATCATCATTGTTGTCTTCATCGTTGGGTACCACAATAGGCTCCACATCGGAATCACTATCATCGTGACGCCATTTCTTGCAAGCAGGTGCCACGTAGTCTGCATTTGCTAGATGCCCAAACAATCGCCTGACTAGAGGCTTCACCTGCTTCCCCTGGTACACCTTCATTCTACCCAAGGTGGTATCATCCATAACATCATCTCTTTTTTGGCAGCAGAGGAAGCTTCTCGTCTATGATCATCTGTAAGAACCTTGGATACATACAGAAGCCTTCCTTGCCCTTGGCCTCGATGTTCTCGATCATGTAGGAGAACAACATGTGGGAGAAACTGAACGGGTGGTTCAGTACCAGTGCAACGTATGCATTCTGGATTTGGTCAGACATCTCATCGAATCCTCCTCTCCTTGAAGCTATGCACTTAAGGATAACATGAGCCAAGTACTTGAACCATGGGCACATGTTGCTCTTGTTGAGCACATCTGCATTGATGTCCCCAGCATTCTTTATCCTTATAAAGCATCGACGCACAGTCAGTGCATGAAGCTTAGTAGGATGGGCTCCGTCTTCCGCCAAGTCTAGGGACTCTCCTTAGGTCTTCTTCAAGGACCTCAATGTCTTGTCCGAAGATGGATCTCCGAATGCAACGGGGCTCAACGGACCTGTCAATCGAGGCACTTTCCCAGAAGGCATGCTGTATAGATCTGTATGGCGTGCATGGTGTAGAGATGGCCTAGTAGATTCTTGATCTCTGTAGAAAGCCTATAATCCCAATGAACTTGGAAGCATTCCAAGAAGTAACATATAAATGAGCACAAATGTTGTGCTTCGTGCTCATCATCCATCTATCAGCCATGTTGCTTCAACACAAGAAACATATACATTAGATTGTGCATAAGAGATGACAGTTGGAACTTAAACTGTTTTGATCAACTGGTTTAATCGTGCGATTGAACTATGTGACTGAGTTAGTAATGCGATTGAATTCAGTCGTACGATTGAGCCTGCGTCTGAGCTTAGTCGTATGCTATGCCATTAGTCATGCGACTGAATCCATACGCATGATTCATTCATGCATTTGAGTCATACACCCAGCTCAATCGTGCGACTGAAGTTCATCAGCATGTCTATTCGATCCTCACTCACTGTTGAACCCATGGATTTGAATCTTTGTTAAAACTTTATATTAGACTTCGTGCTTAGACTCATTAGATTTGTAGGGACTCGAAATAACACTTAATGTCCGTTAAATCAACTTGTATGTCCATGAGAGTGATCTATTTTAGGGTATTGTCCCGGTTATTGATCTTAATAGGTTAGGTCATTTAGGGTTCGATTAATCCATTCATTTTGGCCGATTTTAGTTGCAAAGTACCTATAGATGAGTAGAAAATATGTTAGGATCACAATCAGGCAGTAATATCAGTTATACAAAATTTGAGCAGAGTGTCGTCGTATGAGCGGTTTTAGAGAGTTTTGAAGGGGTGATGAGGGTTACGACCGATTGACCCCTTTATTTATACTGTTTTAAATTTCAGTGTGCAACTGGACCCATACGCATGCTTCATTCGTGCGATTGGGGTTCATTCGTGTGACTGGCTTATACACTTCATCCATTCGTACGATGGTTTAGTCTTGTGGTACAAATTGCATGGGCTCATACTCATGGTCCAATTGTGTGACTGGCTCTATAGAGGCTCAACTGTGTGATTGTCAGCTTATGATTCAATTGTGTGATGGGTCATACTTCAGAATCAATCGTGCGATTGGCTAATACTTATGAGTTGACCTCATACACTTTCAAACACTTAAAATTAACTTGATATATAACATTATAACCTATGATCATCTCAGACATGACCCTTTTAATTTAACATCATAGATCACCTTAGACTATAATTTTAGTTTAGAACTGTTGGTTATCTCGACACGTGACCCCTTTTTTTTTACACCGATTGGTCACCTCAGACATGACCCCTTTTAGTGAGTGATTCACATATTTCATCTAGTTATATAGTCCGACATCTACGCAACAAATGACTAGAAAATTGTTGGACCAAAAGAACCAATGAGCCAAGATCAGAAAACCTCTAAGTCCCACATGATATCACAACAACTGCTGAAGGCTTCATCAGCAGTTCGACAAGTGCTGAAGACTTCAACAGCTGAAGATCAAGTACTGAAGACTTCAACAGCTGAAGACTAAAGTGCTGAAGCTCAACAGCTGAAGAACACAAGTGTTGAAGCTGAACAGCTGAAGAACACAAGTGCTGAAGCTGAAGACCAAAGTACTGAAGTACAACAGCTGAAGAGTCTACAAGTGCTGAAGATCAACAACTGGTGTACAAAGTCTGAAGACAAAGACTGAAGACATCAGCTGATGATATCTACTGAAGTCATCAGCTGATGAAACGTCTGAAGTTCAAGTCTGAAGACCAAGTACTGAAGTTTCAGTAGTTTGTCACAACAGCTGAAGAGTACTTCTTCAGTAGTTGTGATATCAGTAGTTTTATGTTTTTACTTTCAGTAGTTTTTAAACGACTGAAGAGCTTGTTCTTCAGTCGTGTAGTATCAGTAGTTTTGTTTTTCAGTAGTTGTAGTAACTGATAACACTTAGTATTTTTGTAAGAAGATGTCAGCTGTTTTGACATCTTCAGTAGTTGTGTTTCAGTTGGAATAATTCTGTTAGATGTCACTATCAAGTGACATCAGCAGACGTCACACTCTTATATAAGAGGTGTCGACCTAATTGTAAGTGTGACATTCCGTTACCACGAAAGCGAATATTGAATGAAATATATCTGCAGAATTCTCTATCTATAACCGTTTTGTTCTTCATTGAATATCTTTTCGTTCTTGTGGATTGGATTCATTGTTAGAATTTCGCTGCTATACTCTCTAATCAATCAAACGTAGATCACTGATCCTAACAAGTGGTATCAGAGCTGGTTAATCATTGATCGATCTAACAATTGATCATTGAAACTGCTAATTGATATCTATGTTTGATTGAATTAGCATATTCGCAAGAACTGGTTATAGATATTGAATTTCTGACGCTTTGTTCATTTATTCTGAGATCTCTCTTGGTTCAATTGGTTGTTGTGTTTTGTTCTAAATCTGTTTTAGCTTAATTGAATTTGATTGAATCTGAGATGACTACTCCTTCTAATGATCCTCACAATACTGGTTCCTCAACCAAGCCCCGATGCTGGTTAGGACGAGTATAACATATGGCAGCGAAGAATGCTTTTCACCTGTCTGTTAACAGTTCAGGTTGTTGGACATCTGTGGTACATGGACCACATAAGCCTATGGTGAACAATCCGGAAACCAATCAAATGGTTCCGAAGAAGAAGGAACAATACTCTGATGAAGATCGGAAACTGTTTGAGATTGATGCTAAAGCCCATGGAATTCTGGCCATGGCACTGCCTAATGAAATCTATTCAGGGCTTATGCATCATGAAACTGCTCATGATCTCTGGAATGCCCTGAAGGAACAATTCGGTGGCACAGATGAGGTCTTAGCAAACAACAGAGAAATCCTTGCCCAACAATATGAGACATTCTCTCATAGAAAGGGTGAGACACTGACTCAACAGTTTGAGCGTTTTTCCTGCTTGATCTCTGAGCTGAAAATGGTGAAACAGGAATACACCAATAGCCAGATGAATAACAGGTTCCTCAGATCACTGCCTGAGAGATGGGACACATACACTATTGTCCTACGCTCCAGTGCAAATCTGGATAGCCTATCTCTCACCCAACTTCATGGGAAACTGCTTACATTGAAAGAGAGATAGAGCAGAAGAGGAAACTGTCCTCATCAGGAAAGCTCACTGATGACTTTGTACCAGGGAATACTGCCTTGGTTGGTCATGAGTCAGAATATGCTGCATCTGAAAGCAATTATGATGAGCATATTGATTTCTCTTCAAATAGTTCTGATCATGCATTTGTTGGTATTGAGAGTCATTCTGGCAGTAATAGTGACAATCTATGCTTCATCATGGATGATTTGAAAGGAATAGCTGATGATGATCTAGAAGAGATGGATATTCTGAGCCAAATGGCATTGATTAATATCAGATCTCAGAAGTTCTATAAGAGAACTGGCAGGAAATTTCCTGGACTCTCTGGCAAAACCAAAGTTGGTTTTGACAAGAGTAAGTTGAGGTGTCACAAATGCCAAAGGCTGGGACACTTTGCAAGAGAGTGTAGATCAACTGGATCTAACTCTTCTGCACCCTTTGTGACTTTTCTAGTACTAGTCCACAAAACAGAGGGCAACATCCTGCTGGTTCTGGTCATCATTCACATCCTAGGTCTCCTGCATACTTTGTTCCAGGGTCAAATGTCATATCCTTATCCCTGCTATTATATGCCTCAACCAAATCCTGTTCAAGCTCCAATTGCACAACAACCACAAGCATTGCCTGAACCACAACCTTCCCAATCTCATCAACAAACTCAACCTCAACAACACAGCTTCTTCACCCCAGGAGTTGTTGACTGGAGCAGTTTACCAGATGACTTGTCTGGTCATGAACAACTGTTCTCAGGTGCTGGTCAACATGGTGGTGAAAGTCCCTTTGGAAATCTAGCTCTTATGGCTTTGGATTCTGCTGATACTTCATCCACTAATGCCTCTACACCAAAGGTATCACAGGTATCCTCTGAGGCAAAAGCCAAATGTGTTTGAAACATGTATAGCAGCATTTGCATCTATTAGAGAAGCAAATGTAGCTTTAATCAACAAGAACATTGAGCTAGAACAAATAATTTCCAAAAGCAAAGCTGAATTTGAGTCTGTGCTTAATGATAAGAATGATGAGATTTACAAACTTAAATGTCAAATAACTGATGATAAGGCTAGGGAAGAGATACTTCTAGAGAAGTATAAAGATCTCAAGGAAACCCTTGCAGTCACCCAGGTAGAGTGTGATCGATGGGTACAATCATGCAAAGGTTTTGAAATGCTTCTTAGTAAGCAATCTGCTTCCAATGTGAAGTTTGGCATTGGTTACAATCACACTGCTCCACCTACAGATTTTACTCCCAGAGCAGAGGTAGAATCTGATGGTGAGAGTAATAACCAATCCATTTCATCATGTGATCTACTTTCTGATTCAGCACTATCAGAAGTAGAAGTCAGCACAAGCCCTCTCAGAACCTATCAGCTGATGTTGATGGTTCCACTGCTGACACTCACATGATCAATGAGTTGATCAACTCAGGAGTTAATTCTGAAAGTCCTGAAAGGACTAGAGAGCAAGATTTAACACCTGAAGTTCAAACTCCAACTACTGCCAGTACTGAAAAGAAGAAAACTCAGTAGAAAGAGTTTGAAGACTACTAAAGAGGAAGTCAAGAAAGCAAACAATGCTTCCAAAGCACTGAAGAGCAAGTCTTCAGTTGTTTCATCCTCTTTAGTTGATGATCAAACTAAGATGAAGAAGAAACCATGTGAAGTATGTGGTTTGTTCAATCATCTTACAGATGATTGCTGGTACAAAAGAGGATCCAAACTCAAACATAAAGAGGAAATTAAAGAGAAAATGGTTAAATGAAAACTGAGTTTGAGACCACATTTGTATCAGCAACATCAATCCTGTAACCCTTAAGTCCACAAAGAAATCCAAAAAGGAAGGGGTTAAACAGGTAACAGCTGAGATTGCTCAGAAGAAGAAGGTGCAACATAGGAACTTATCAAACTCCACTGGCAATGTGTCTGATGAGCTGAAAGCTTTATCACAAAATCAGACACAGCTGGTTATGATGGTTCAACATCTATTGGGAAGAGTTAACCAATTAGATGCTCCTATGTTGAAACCACAGAAAAGGAGGTCCAAGCCAAAGGATTCCTCTTCTTCACCATCTTCTTCCTCTCAGGCTGTTGTTTCCAACAAACCTGTTAGTTTACCATCTGTGATGAGACCAGGCCCAAAACCAAAAAGGTTTGGGTCTCCAAAAAACTAATGATTGTTTATATTGCAGGGTTCTTCAACATGCCAAAGTAGCATCTGGTATGTAGACAGTGGGGGATCTATGCACATGACTGGGAACAACTCTCTTCTTCATGACTACTCTCAAGGAAAGAAGGGGTTTGTTTCTTTTGGCAATGATGCTAGGGTTACATCATTGGAAATGGCTTTGTCTCCAATGGAGAAATAAAGTTTGATGATGTTAATCATGTGGAAAATCTCAAGTACAATCTCTTGAGTGTCAGTCAAATGTGTGATAAAGGCCATGTTGCTCTTTTCACCAGTCAGAACTGTAGGATTCTGTCATCCAAAGTTCTGCATTTGATTGATAAGGGTTGGATGATCACACTCTCCTGAGAGCCAACAGGACAGGAAGAGTGTATGCCTTAGATCTTTCCAAGAAAATAGATCTCAGAGGCAATCCTTGCCTATTTTCCAAAGTCTCTTCTCAAGAATCTAAACTGTGGCACAGAAGGCTGGGTCATGTTAATTTCAAAAACATGAATCAGCTAATCCACAATAGTTTAGTTAGAGGCTTACCAATAAAGGAGTTCCACTGTGATGAAACCTGCACTGCTTGTTTAAAAGGAAAACAGCACAAAGTCTCATCCCTCCTATTGAAGAGCCTAAGTCCACTGCCTGCTTGCAATTACTGCATATGGATCTATTTGGTCCTGTGAGAGTAATGAGCATGGCAAAGAAGAAATACTGTCTGGTAATTGTGGATGATTACTCCAGATTTGTATGGACTTTCTTTCTACATTCAAAGGATGAGGTTGCTCAGAAGATTATTCACTTTGTGTTGTATGTTGAGAAGCAGTATTCCCTTCCAGTCAAGTGTATTAGGAGTGACAATGGAACTGAATTCAGAAACCATACACTTGATGACTTCTATCTTTCAAAGGGAATCAAAAGGCAGTTTAGCATACCAAGGACTCCAGAACAAAATGGAGTAGTGGAGAGAAAGAACAGGACCCTAATTGAAGCTGCAAGGTCCATGCTGGCTGACTCTGGTTTGCCACTGACCTTTGGGCTGAAGCTGTTAACACAGCTTGCTATGTGCAGAATAGAGTCTTAGTAATCAGAGGTTGATGAAGACTCCATATGAAGTTCTCCATCACTTGGCTCCTCTAATTTCATTTTTCAAAGCATTTGGGTGTCCCTGTTTATTCTCAACACAAAGGATCAACTCCAAAAATTTGATCCTAAGGTGGATGCAGGGTATTTTGTTGGTTATTCATCTACTTGCAAGGCATACAGAGTCTTCAACTGCAGAACAAAGATAGTTGAAGAGACTTTGCATGTGAAGTTTAATGAATCTCCTATGGACAAGATTCCACAAAACCTGTGGAGTTGTTTGATTTGGACATACTGCAATATGTTCCTTATCAACCTCCAGCTGTTGCAGATCTGTGGATAAATCATCTTCTGCAGCATGTCTTCCACCTGGTGGTATTGATGATGATGATGATAATATCAATACTCACCTATTCAAGTTTAGTGACCAACTGCCTGTGTCTGCTAAATTTGATGTTCCTGTAGCTTCAGCAGTTCCATCCACAACAAATGCTGATGAGATCTCTGATTCCTCTACATCTTTTGAGTTACCATCTAATTCTTGGTTTCAAGAGTCTGCATCAACATCTGTGCTGCTGAAGGTCCTACAAACACTTGCACAGATCTCATTGTTTATCAAGAACTGAAGAATCACCCAATGTCTCAGATTATTGGTGATATCAATGCTGGTGTTTCAACAAGAAGTCAATTGTCTAACTTCTGCTTCTATGCTCTCTTCATCAGTCAGCTAGAGCCAAAGAACTACCATGTTGCTTTGAGAGACAATGGATGGGTTGAAACCATGCAGCTTGAGCTACTTCAGTTCAAGAAACAGCAAGTGTGGGAACTGGTTCCTCTTCCCCCAGGTAAGTGTGCAATAGGCACTAAATGGGTGTTTAGGAATAAAACTGATGAAAATGGGCTTATTGTAAAGAACAAGGCTAGACTGGTTGTACAGGGGTTTTCACAAGAAGAAGGTATTGACTATGATGAAACCTTTGCCCCTGTAGCCAGACTAGAGGCAATCAGATGTTTTTAGCCTATGCTGCATTCCACAATCTTAAAGTTTTTCAAATGGATGTCAAAAGTGCATTTCTATATGGTAAAATAAAGGAAGAAGTTTATGTGTGTCAACCACCAGGTTTTGAGGATAATAAACATCCTGAATGGGTGTATAAACTTGATAAGGCTCTTTATGGGTTGAAACAAGCTCCTAGAGCCTGGTATGAGACACTTTCCACTTTTCTTCTTAAGAATAATTTCACTAGAGGCTCCATTGATAAAACTTTGTTTATTAAGAAGGTGGATCAGCATAAGCTACTTGTTCAGATTTATGTTGATGATATCATTTTTGCATCCTCTGATCCCCAGTTGTGTGATGATTTTACAACATTAATGAAAAAGAGGTTTGAAATGAGTGCAATGGGAGAATTACAGTTCTTTCTAGGCTTGCAAATTAAACAAAAGGCTGATGGAACCTTATTCATCAGTCAAAATATACAAAAGATCTTTTGAATAAGTTTGATTTACAAAACTGTAAGCCCTGTTCTACTCCCATGTGCAACACCACACAACTGGATGCTGATCAGAAAGGTAAAGCTGTTGATGAAACACTTTACAGATGTATGATTGGGTCCTTGATGTATTTAACAGCTTCTAGACCAGATATTATGTTTGCTACATGTGTTTGTGCTAGATTTCAGGCTGCTCCTAAAGAGTCTCATTTGATTGCAGTCAAGAGAATCTTTAGATATTTGCAAGGTACACAATCTCTGGGTTTATGGTATTCCACTGGACACTCTTGCAAATTAGTTGCTTTTTCAGATAGTGACTATGCAGGGTGCAAGTTAACTAGAAAGTCAACTTCTGGTGGTTGTCAATTCCTAGGCAACTGTTTGATTTCTTGGCAGAGTAAGAAACAAACATCTGTTGCTACATCAACTGCTAGCCGAGTACATTGCTGCTGCAAGTTGCACTTCTCAGGTACTCTGGCTTCAGAACCAACTTTTGGATTATGGCATTACAGAGACTAAGACTCCATTATTAATGGATAGTGCTTCAGCTCTGTGTATTGTCAAAAATCCAGTCCAGCACTCTAGGACCAAACATATAGAGATCAGACATCACTTTATTCGGGATTGTTTTAAAAAGGTCTGATTGATCCTAAGTTTGTGCCTAGTGCTGATGAGCTTGCAGATATTTTACTAAGCCTTTGGATAGTTCTACTTTCCAAAACTTGTGTTAAGGCTTGGTATGCTGCAGCTAGAATAAGTGACAACTACTGATGATTTCAGTAAAATTACTGGTGATCATTGGTAACCATGTCACATATAAGTACTGATGAGTCTTTCCCTTTAGTATTTTATAACTACTGACGGCTAAATGCCTCACAAGTACTGAAGTACTTTATCTGTCTAAACTACTGATGTAGTTACAACTACTGAAATCAGTACAAACAGATAAGTACTGACGTCCTATGAAACACCTGAAAAGCAGATGCAAAGTCTGATGAGTAAGTGTTGAGGACAGTATGAAACAGCTGAAAGGCTATGAATTGACGAAAACTACTGAAGAGAACTTTCTCTTCAGTGTTTCTACAACTGCTGTTTCATTCTAAACAACTGAAGCAAAACCATGTCTTCAGTAGTTTATAACTACTGATGACTAACCAAGTCTTCAGCTGTTTACAACAACTGATGACAAAACCACTGTCTTCAGTAGTTTCACAACTACTGATGACAAACACCAAGTCCTCAGTTGTTTCATCATCTGAAGTCAAAACCATGGTCTTCAGTAGTTTTCTAACTGCTGATGCCTAAAACCACGACTTCAGCTGTTTCAACGTCTGAAAGGGTAATACCATGTCAACAGTCGGTTTAAAACTACTGATGACTAACACCAAACCCTTCAGTCATTTTCTCACCCCTACCCTATAAATACCTGTCCTCTTCTCTAATGTTTCATTAGCCGTTATTTTCTGAACTTCTCTCTCTCAAACATGGCGACCATGAGTCTGAAACCACGACATAACTGCGTTGCTTACCTTACAAAGTCGGCTTTCTGGAACAAATATGATAATGCCATTGACTTAATGGTGGATTCCCCATATCGCACAGCCTTTCTCTTGAATCCGACCATCTACCCTGAATCCCTCAGTCAATTCTGGTCAAATGCTTTTGTTCATACTGATGAGTCTACCGGCCAGATCTCTGTTCGGTCCCTTGTCAACCAGAAACCAGTGGTCGTTACAGCCGACATCATTCGTCAGGCATTACACTTACACGACTCCACCGCTGTGACTGAATACCCAAAGGGCACAACAGATATGTCCTTTATCAATCATGGGTATGAAGGTGATCTTCGGGCTACAACCATTCTAAAGAAACATTTCCATGACGCTGAGAAAGTATTTTTCACATGGTAAATGTCTGCTTAGCCTCCAAGACATCTTTTTGGGATCAAATGTCATCCCAATGGCAACAGGTATTGTATTCTATTCTAGAACACCAACCGCTAAATTTTTCTGAAATCGTGTTTCTAGAAATAAAGAACTTGGCTCAGAAACCTGTGGCAAACCGATGGCCATTATATCCCAGGTTTCTGATGGCCATTATTTTAGATGAATTAAAATCTGATGGCCTTGTTGGCCTTGGAGTCCCTGCACCAGCTGTTTTGGCTGAGGTATACTCCAGGCACAACTCAGACCTTACACTCAAAGAAGCTGCCCGAATGCTAAAGCCCAAGCACAGGGAACCCACAGCTTCCTCCACAGAACCAAAGTCCCCACTAAACCAAAACAAAACACCCCAAAACAGCTATTCAGGGAGATGAGTCCCCTGAAGATGCTCCTGCACCCACCAACGCGGATATACTTGCTGGCTTTAACCCCACCATCAGACTACCAGCCATAGCCAGACCACCAGCCGCTCAGGATTCCTCTCAAAAGGAGCCTGCAGCCACCACACACAAGGGGTACCCACACATGGGATCTTCCTCATTGAGGAGATTGCCATTGAAGAGCACCATCCTCCCCAGGTGCACACTGCTTCTACCCCATCTCCCCATGCAACCGCCCCCAAAGTCCAACCATAATTATTGCAACTGCTGACTCAGTTGCATGCCTCTCCTCCTCCCCACAACACCACCAAAGGGGAGAACCCAGACATTGAGGAAGAGGATCATCATGCTTCTGACACCCACAGCACCGGGGTTTACAAGTTCTATCTCTAGTGTGGATAGGAGAGTAGAACATAGTGAGGAGCAGCTCTTGCATGCATCAGCACATCAGAAGGGCGTGGTAACATTGCTAAGACCTCACTAGAGGCAAACTGATGAAGGATAGATGATGTGAGTGCTGGAAGTCCCCAGTTCCAAGAAAAAGGGGCACATGCTAAAACTGGTCTACACCAGTGCATGTAAATCCTGCTACAAGCAGGAGGTCAGGTGATTCAGCTTCTGCTGATGATGACCTGGGCTTTTCTATGACGTCTAGCCCACAACACCATCCTGGAGGCTGAGGTAAGCAGACTACAAGAACTGCTTGCCAAGAAGTCTCAGGATGTAAGTCCATCTGCCCCCACAACCCACAAAGATGGCACCTCATTTGAAGGTCCCCCAAACACTTTACCCTCTCACTTCACTGAGCCTCCACCTTCTGCTTTTGGCACTATCTCTCTGGGGACGAACCCCCCTGAGCAGATGGTGCTGTATTCCAACAATCCCTACCTCTCATCACTCCCATCATCAATGACATTGTTATAAAGCCATTGATGAGAGGATCTCTCAAGTCTACAACACTCATTGATGATGTTGTGCAAAGAAAATTTTGCGGTACAAAACCTGCTCACAAGACATGCGGGAGGAGCAGTGAAGAAAAGAAGAGAAAAGAGAAAAAGAAGAAGAGAAGGACAAAGAGAAAAGCACAGGAGAGGAAAAAAGGAGGAAAGGAAAAGGAACAACAACTGATCACTTACAAAAGAAAGAAAAGTGCTGGTGATCAAACGAATGCTGAAGAAAAATCCTTGGAAGAGCTGGTAAAAGATGCAGATGAAACACACAGCCGATCCATGGACAAAATCATTGAGCAACTCTTCAAGCAAGGCTTTGATACAACCACACTAGACAGTGAGATCAGGAGGTTGGAAGTAGAGGAAATTCAAAACAGATGGGCTGGGTACAATGTGCTGGAGAAAGAGAGATTGGAGATCATGATTCGATTATAGCCAAATACTTAGGAAGATCATTGATGGAGATTCGTTCATGGACCAGAGACAGTATTCTGGCTATAGCCACCAGAATCTGTTTGTCTGAGCAATTTCATAAGGGGATTATCATTGAAGCACTGATGAGGCTGGGGCTGGAAAAAGGTTTGAAATGGCAAGACTCACAAAAGCCAAACTCACAACCAAAATGCTTGAACAACCTTCCCAATCACCCACTCAAAAACAGCCTACCCCTCAAATCTCCAAACCAATCTCAAAACCCAAATCCAAACATCCTCAACCTTCAAAACCAATTCCTTTACCACAAAAACCAACCCAACCATCATCCAGTGATGCACCTAGAAGGAGGAGAAGGGTGCTGAGGATAGAAGAAGATGAAGAAGAAGAGGATGATGATGATAGTCTGCCACTCTCTGCTGTTTAAAGCTACCAGAACCCAGGAGTAACCTCATGATCACACCTGACTCACAAAGGGAAATGGTTAGAGTCAAGATAGAAGATGAAGAACAGCAGAAGCAGCACGATGAGCAACTACTGAAGATGGTTGACAAGGAATTTCCTCAGTCATCATCTATACAAGCCATGAAAGGGCATGCTCAGAGGCTGTACACTCTCAGACACACATTTCAGTATCAGAAGGAGAGAGTGAGAGTATGGCCAGACCCCAAGGTGAGTTCTAGAATCAAAAAGCACAAAAGATCCATTCCACACAGATACAATGGCCAGGTTAGAAAAAACAATAGACTTACAATCATGTTGGCCATTGTAGTCTCACCATGGGAAATAATCGATGAATTCAAGAAGGCTCATCAATCAAAAATGACCCCTCAAGCCTTACTGGAAAACAAGATGATCAAAAAGGGTTATTATATAAGAAGCTTGAAGACATTAAGAAGAATGAGCTCCAGTTACTCCTTGAGGGCACTCATCCTGATGAATTTGTCTATAGGGAGGTAACTACTATGGAGTTGAAGAATGGCAGGACTGTAAAGTACTTATCTGAGTACTATGGTCCAGAGTTCTTCTTTGAAGGAGGAGTAGAAGAACTCTCCAAGGAGGAACAGGTTGTTCTCCTTGAGGCCTATGTTCGAGAGTCGTACAGACTCATAATGGGGAAGTAGATCTCATGAATGGGATAACAACTCTGTGTCCAGTTCCCCAAAACAGAGTTCCCATTCATACCTTGCCAAACAGATCTCTGAGATTTCTTCCCAGGCCAGTGCTTATATGGGTCATCTTCTCAACTGATCAAGAAGGAAAAAGACCAACCATTCTGCCAACAATAAGTGGGAAAATAAATCAATTAGAGGTTTTGGCTGCATTGGTTCAGGGGGAGTTTGTTGGACCAAAAGAACCAATGAGCCAAGATCAGAAAACCTCTAAGTCCCACATGATATCACAACAACTGCTGAAGGCTTCATCAGCAGTTCGACAAGTGCTGAAGACTTCAACAGCTGAAGATCAAGTACTGAAGACTTCAACAGCTGAAGACTAAAGTTGAAGCTCAACAGCTGAAGAACACAAGTGCTGAAGCTGAACAGCTGAAGAACACAAGTGCTGAAGCTGAAGACCAAAGTACTGAAGTACAACAGCTGAAGAGTCTACAAGTGCTGAAGATCAACAACTGGTGTACAAAGTCTGAAGACAAAGACTGAAGACATCAGCTGATGATATCTACTGAAGTCATCAGCTGATGAAACGTCTGAAGTTCAAGTCTGAAGACCAAGTACTGAAGTTTCAGTAGTTTGTCACAACAGCTGAAGAGTACTTCTTCAGTAGTTGTGATATCAATAGTTTTATGTTTTTACTTTCAGTAGTTTTGTAAAACGACTGAAGAGCTTGTTCTTCAGTCGTTGTAGTGTCAGTAGTTTTATGTTTTTCAGTAGTTGTAGTAACTGATAACACTTAGTATTTTTGTAAGAAGATGTCAGCTGTTTTGACATCTTCAGTAGTTGTGTTTCAGTTGGAATAATTCTGTTAGATGTCACTATCAAGTGACATCAGCAGACGTCACATCTCTTATATAAGAGGTGTCGACCTAATTGTAAGTGTGACATTCCGTTACCACGAAAGCGAATATTGAATGAAATATATTGCAGAATTCTCTCTATCTATACCGTTTTTGTTCTTCATTGAATATCTTTTCGTTCTTGTGAATTGGCTAATTCATTGTTAGAATTCCGCTGCTATACTCTCTAATCAATCAAACGTAGATCACTGATCCTAACAAAAATAAAAACAACTTGAATTTTTAAAAAGAACACAAACAGTAATTTGTGGTTTTGAGTTTGAGATGGATGGAAACCTTTTAGAATAATCTTACCGATTTACTTCCTGAGTAGAACATCCTCAATTAATTTGATCATTCCTGAAAAGGTTCATTATGGAATCATATAGGTATATCTAATCATTTAGGACTAATAAAATGCACTTGATGCTAGATTCTTGTTTGTTTAAAGTCAATAGCACTTTCAAGAAAATCATACTAGAGCATAAGAGGCATACAATGATTTGATGTCAAGAGTTGCAGCCAGATGATTGTCAGATATTTGTCCACTTAATTTATACACAATTTTTTTTACTCCCATGGTGATGAGTTAGGTTTAATATTTCAACAAACATTTGTGGATCCCACACTTATATGGTAATCAAGATTCCTTAGGAGATTTTGAGCGGTCTACAGGTTTTGACAAGAAGAAACTATTCTAAGGCTTTCAAAGAGATGTTAAGCCTCAGGTTGTGCCATCGCACATCAGAGAGGTGCACACAACGATGAATTCTAGAATATTAGGTTATGCTTATCCTCAGGTCAGTGCCATCACACAGTAGAGAGGCACGCAACCTATCTTCTGGTTAGAGCATTTATTTTTCTTTTGCACATAACGCACGAAAACAATCTCTAGCTTGATTGCTCTTATTAGTTTTTCCATGTGCTTTGCTCATTTTTATGGTCATCCACACACATTTGTGGCGTTTATTTGCTTGTCACCACTTATTGGAAATATGCGATTGTGGTTAACCAGGGATAAGATGAGAATCCACAGCAAGTTGAACAAATTAGTTTGAATTTAATTCACCAATGAAGTCTACTCATCTATTGTGTTGAATCTATCGACACATCATATAATGAACTAGCAACCTTTAGGTCTACTTTATTTATGTTACCTCAGTAGCAGACTAGTTTTACTATCACTTTTCTTTTGTTGTGCTTAGACTTCTTAGACTTGTAATTGAATTTAGCATGTTGAGCAAATTAGTTTTGAAGTCCCAACCAATTTGTTCCCTGTGTACTATCATTTTCCATAAACTTTGAATCAAAATCATAGATTTGTTTCATTTCTTTCAGCTAATCTGCCATTCCCCCTCATTTTTTAAGTAAATAAAATATACAACTAACTAAATACTAAACTAAACTATTCTCCCCCTAAAATTCTAAAACCAAAAATATTTTTGTGTTTTTGGATTTTAATAGACAGGAAAATAAAATAAAAGAAATAACTAATAAACTAAGAAAATAATTGTCGAACCAAGAACATTCGTCTTCTGAATTACATCACTTTTCTTTTTCATGCCATTAACCTCTAAAAGATATAAAAACGTGTTTTGTCAAATGCTTTTCTGTAGAGGTTGGCGCGTTGAAAATCCGTATTAATTTTAACAACATCGGTTAATGCTTTTCAAAACAGTCACGTATAAAGTGATATTTAATACCAATGTGTTGTTTTGGGGTGTTGGACCGGATTTTTGGTGACAGCTATTGCAGCAGAATTATCAACAAAGATAGGGGTGTTAGAAAATTGCAAACCATAGTCACGCATTTGCTATTGAATTCAAATGATTACGAACAGAAACTTGTAGCAGCAACATATTCAACTCACATGTTGATGGAGCAACTGATGTCTGCTTCTTACACTGCTAGGTGACTAACCGTCAACCAAAGAAGTGACATCCCACTGATGTTGACTTGTAATTCATCTTGCAACCACCATAGTCCGAGTCACTATATGCTGTAAGCTCAAAGTCATATCATATGAGGATACCACAACCCAAGTGTTGGAGTACCCTTCAGATAACGAAAAATCTTTTAACTCCAATTAGATGATTTACTTTTGGTTTTGCTTGATATCTAGAACAAAGACACGTGGCGTACATAATATCAAGATGAGAGGCTGTGAGGTGTATTAGAGCCGATCATTCCTCTGTACATGGTGGCATCAACCAGATCACCATTTTCGTCGGGTGCCACGTCATACTTCGTGGCAAGTGGAGTTCCAGTAGCTGTAGCATTCTCCATGTCGAATCGACTGAGGATGTCTCCTACATATTTGGACTTATGCCGGAAGATTCCTTTTGGTGTCTGATCCACCTGTAATCCAAGAAAGAACGTCATCTCCTCCATGGCACTCATCTCAAACTCTGCTTTCATTACAGATTCGAATTCTTTACATAACTCTTCATTTTTGGAACCGAATATTATGTCATCCACATATATCTGTACCAGGAGTAAATCACCATCCTTTTCTTTGATAAATAACATGCAGTCAATAACTCCTCTGCGAAAACCATGTTTCACAAGATGAGTTGAGAGTTTCTCATACCAGGCTCTAAGGGCTTGATGGAGCCCGTAAAGAGCCTTGTCCAGTTTATAAACACTATCCCGATGATAAGGATCCTCAAATCCTTCGGGTTGACTGACGTAGACTGTTTAACAGATTTCACCATGAAGGAATGCACTTTTCACATCCAATTGATAAACTTTAATCTTCATGTTGGATGCATAGGCTAAGAAAATATGAATTGCTTCCATCCTTGCCACCGGTGCAAACACTTCATTGTAATCTATGCCTTCGACTTGTCGAAACCCTTGAACTACAAGTCGAGCCTTATTCCTGATTATGACCCCTTGGTCATCTTTCTTACACTTCAGCACCCATTTAGTGCCAATCACCTTAGCAACTTTTGGTCTATCCACAAGGGTCCATACTCCTAACTTCTTGGACTATAGGAGTTCTTCTTGCATAGCACTAACCCATGCCTCATCATTTAAGGCTTCACTTACATATTTTGGCTCAAATTAAGACATAAAACATCGGTATGCACCATCGTGAAGATATCCTTTTTCCATGACTGAGGCATAATCAGCCGAGTACAGCTGATTTCGTATCTATACTCCCGATCAAACATCCCCAATGATGTTGTCCAAGGGATGATAAACATTAATTCGAGATCTGGGAGTGGTGGGATCAACTACCTCTGTATCTAGATTATGAATCCCAGGTTTAGTATCTATAGCTGTTGGAGTATGAGGTTGAGAAGTGTCAGAGGCATCAAGATCCGATACTTGTGTACTTTCATTGGTGGGAACCTGTTCCTCCTTGTCTACATGTTCAGTCTCAACTGCTTCATCATCAGAGGAAGAATCACTTACTTCAAGCTCTCCCTTTAAAGGGCTAGAAGTATCATCTAATGGAGCCGTGATGTTAAGTCTAGTAGAGGAGTGTTCAGAACATCGTACATCATCATGGCAGACAGCTCATCATCAGGATGAGAAGGTGGTAGATTGAAGGATTTAAAGAATCCATCATAGTCAAAGAAGAAGGAGGGTCCTTTTCTAGCAGGGGGTGGTGTATCTTTGAACATCAACATTGCATCACACTTCTACCTGACCCGTTAAGTTGTTATAAACTCTCTTGTCTGGTATGCTATATCTGAGAAAGATGCCATCTTCTGCCTTCTCAGTAAACTTCCCAGTATTAGTCTTCTTTAGGAACGTGCACAGTGCGCCAAACAGTTCTAGATACTCCAAGTTGGGTTTACGTCGCTGGAGCAGTTCATAACATGTTATATCACGACTTTTGACTACTAATACTTGATTGAGTGTGTAACATGCATTAGCCACGGCCTCATTCGAGAATTGAATAGGTAGTTTAGAGTCTGCTAGCATTGTTCTGGCTGTCTCTATCAAGCTCCTATTTTTCCTTTTAGCAACCCCATTCATCTGTGGAGTGTAGGCAGATGTAAATTGATGTACAATTCCTTTCTCTCTACATAATGCCTCCATCCATTGATTTTTGAACTCTATTCTGTTGTCTGATCGAATCTGCCTTACTTTTACTTGTAGAGTGATTCCAAACTAGTTACTAAATATTTGAATGATTCAAAAGTCTCTGCTTTGGATTTTAGAAACATCACCTAAGAGAATCTTGAGTAATCATCAGTTACTACAAAACAGTACAGATCTCCAGCAATGCTCTTTGTGCTTACTGGACCAAACAGATCCATGTGTAGAATCTCGAGAGGAATATCGATAGAATTAACTTTCTTAGCCTTGTGAGACTTCTTTGTATGTTTCCCTTTCTTACATGCTACGCAAAAATCCGGAAGCTAGAAATTCTTGATAGTTACTCCATTAACTAAATCATTCTGAACCAAATGATTCATCTTCCTTTGATTAATGTGTCCCGTTCTCCTATGCCATGAGACTGAATCCCTCTCTGTTGCCTTTGACAAGAAGCATTGAATAGTGTGATTAGTCGTGGAGGCTTTTGATAGATCCAAGATATAAAGATCATTATATCTTAAAGCTGACATTAGAACTTTATCCTCCTGGATAGCATATTCCTTCTTTAACATCTAGCATTTCTTGTTGTCAAACACAACTTTGAATCCTTTATCACAGATCTAGGAGACTGAAAGCAAGTTGTTTTGTAGTTGTTGAACGTAATTGATCTTGTCAAACTTCACTTTCTCATTTCCCACTTCTCCTTGAGCGGTTATGGAACCTCCTTTATTCCCAGCAAATGATACATGTCCCCCTTTAATTTGTTTGACGTTAAAAAGGAGAGACAAATTCTCTGTCATGTGCCTAGACGCCCCACTATCAATAATCCATGTATTAGTGATAGCGCTGTAGTGGACACCCTGTACATTCAAAGACATTTATTAGTTCAGATTTGGGAGCCAAGCCTTAGCTGGCTTGGGTGACCTAGAGGAATCACACATCCTTCTTCTTCTTGTCCTCACTATCAGACACATTACTTGATCTTTCTTTCCATAAACCAGTTTTGTGTAAGGCCTGTTTGTGGTAAACAAACGACTTGCTTATGACTTGAACTTTAGGTTCACTAATACTCTTTGTTAGGTTAGGACTATGTACGTACGTAGTACTAACTAATTCTACGTTTTGTTGGATTAGATAATGCAGAATCCTATAGTTCTGAACAAAGAAGGTAAGATCGAGACTATCAGGGTATTTGACCCAATGTGGCTAACAAACTTGTCTGCTGAAGATGTTTACACTCTATAGAAGTGGCCACTGTTCTATGACACGCAAGATATTGTACAAGCTCTACAATTCCAACATGTTATACGGATCCGCTTCGCGTTTGAGATCCACGCGGGAGTCACCAAAGAAGAGAAGTACAAGAAATTCCAAGAGCATGTGAAGAATGTTAGAAAATAGGATAAACTAGGTCCAAAGGGGAGTTTGTTGATACATCATGTTCTTAGTTTATGTTCTTAAATGTAACAGTCTTTCATTTCTTACACATATGTATTGTGACTACTTAATGAAATATGATATGCATCTTGATGTTTATTTGTCTTTGAGTATTTCATTTTATTATTGCACTTAGTATAATTCATATGTATGAACGTCATATATAGGTTTGAGGTTGTTGTACATAGTTCTAAGTCAATAATGATTGAGAAATGTGTTCAACTTAGTCGGGTGGTTATTTATGCTAATGGACCATACTTATGGACCATACGCACGAATGAATCTTACTTATAGACCATTCCCATGACTAAACCAGGAGACTGGATCAGTCATATGACTGAGACATAATGTTGATTTAGTCGCACGACTGAACCTTCAGTCGTGCGTATGAATCAACCGCATGAGTCAGTCGCACGACTGAACCATGCTAATGGTTCAGTCGTACTAATGAAACTGAAAACCTATAAGTACCACATAATTCATGGAAAAACTAGAGACTTCGAATATTCACAAACCCTAGCTGTCCAGAGCGCCCTAAGTAGCCTATCCAACTTCATAGTTCGTTCCTCATCGATTTCTACTCAATTCTTAACGTTTGTTTCATCGTTAGATCGATCAGGTTGTCGTTCTCACTGATTGGATCACCTATCAAATAGGATTCCACACTATTTGATCTGGTCTCATGTAGAATCCGTTAGTACTCCATACGAAAACAGTCCTAACATCCTCAGTCACCTATTTACTAACAACCTCAAACACCCCAATCCCAATCACCTATCAGCCAAAACACTCAACCAATATCTCCAATCCACCTCTATCACCAAATCAACCTCAAACACCCCAATCACAATCACTAGCTAGCCAAGACACTCAGCTAATCTCTCCTATTCACCCTCTTTCATCAAATCATTCTCCAACCATAGAAAAGCAATCCACTAAGAGCTTTTACACAAGGGAGACAGTCTTAGCCTCACAAGCTAGTACTATTCAATTGTCACTAACCAAGATAGAATCCCTTGTCCATTCAAACAATACTGAACTAGTCTCTCCAGTCATTGTCCATCAGCAACAACAACAACCACATCAAGAACAAGCAGAGCAAGCAGTTGAGTCAAGTTGAAGCTCGGCTAGTGTAGCACCTGAAGATGTGAATGATGACGAGTTTCCTACTCAACATTAGAAAGAAGAAGAAGAGGAAGCCAACTATGTAGATGTAATGCTTACAATGAAAACGATCTTAGTGATGATGATATACCAGTGACCAAAAGTTATCTAGTTGCTGAATACAACAAGCTTGTTGTCAAGTCAAAGTGTAGAAAGTAAAGGTTTCAAGAGTTGAAAGGGATGATTAAGGAAAAAGATGATCAGTTGATGCAGAAAGAAGCAAGAATCAAAAGATTAAGAGAAGATGCTCAATGCAATAATGAAGTGATTGAGGCTCTTCTTCAACAAGAATCTGAGTCAATGAATCAGTAAAGTTTGAGAGGGATAAAAATGAGAAGCTAATGCTGAAAATTGATCAAGTAACCGACTCTCTCTCTCTCTCTCTGCTCAATCAGCTTTGTTGAAAAGGAAAGAAGAAGAGCTTGAGGAACTAAAAATTAAAATCTGTGTGCTGGAATCAAATGTTGCTCCTACAACAAATCAAACAAAATAAGCTTCTAAGACCACAAAGCAAATCATACAATACAGAAGAAAAGAAGTACTTGGGTTTTGTGAAGAAGGAATTGATTGAAATACAAGATTCACCCGAAAGGTCAAAATCTGTTGAATCTTCATCCTTAAAGCCCATGTCTCCTGCTGAAACAGTAAGTGATGTTGAATGGAATGAGCTCACAAAGGATGAACCTGTCAAAGATTAGAAAGAAGAAAAGGCTGATGACCTACTGACCACTAAAGACATACTTGAAGAAAGGCAAGAATCTTCCATGTTCATGACCTTCATCAATCATGGATTCCCATATGACTTGGTGGAAAATCTGAACATGAATGAAATAAGGGATCTGCTGAAAGATTTTGAGCTTGCCAGATTCATAATTCCAATTGTGACTATGAAGTATTCACAACTTTTCAAGCCATTTAGAAAATCAAGAAAGATCTAGGATACTGTGATACAGCTAAGCTTAGCAAGTACAATATGGTCTGTTGGCTACAGGGTCACAACTACAAGACATATGAGCTTAAAGGAAAAAGTTGGTGAGTTGAGAAGAATGATGGATCATGTCATGGCTATTGAGCTTGACACTGGAGTAAGATCAGAAAAGAAGCTCCAAATCCTTCATATGAGCAACAAAGCAAACTCCTTGTTGATCCTATAACTGTTGAACCTAAAGATCAGCACAAAGGGAAAGAAAATCTAATCAGAGAGCCAAGAGTTGTTATCCCTAGTAAAGTGTGGCAATTGGGTACAACTGTGAGAGAGATTACTGAAAGAAAAACATCTCTAATCTAGTTGTTTGATCACATTGTAACTCCCACTTCTTCTGAGGAAAACAGGATTATGGCCTTCCGAGACTGATATGAAATCAATCGCTTCTTCCAAGACTAAAAACTCTTCCGAGAAGAAAATTGTCCTTGGAGAAATTTTGCTTCGGAAGATATGAAGATAACTTCCAAGGATTAATTTCTCTTCGAAAGAAATTTATATTTAGAAAATTTCAGAGAGATCTTTTGTAACAGGGCTTAATTTGTATTGACATAAGACATTACATATTAAAAGGTTTTCAAAAGAGGTAAGTTAATCAATGTTTATCATCCCAATAGCTGTTATAAGATACTTAAATCTTTGTTCATCAAAAGCTTTGGTGAACAGACCAGCATATTGTTCATTTGAATCAACTTTGACTAGCTTAATTAGATTTTTCTCATGAATATCTCTAATGAAATGGTACCTGATGTCAATGTGCTTTGTCTTGGAGTGCTTCTTTAGATTTTCAGTAATGGAGATAGCAGTGTTGTTGTCAATATGGATAGGAGTACTCATAAGTTGAGTCCATAGTCTAACATCTGGTTCTGAATCCACAACAACTGAGCACAGCAGCTAGCAGCAGCAATGTATTCAGCTTCAGCAGTTGATGTAGAGACACAGGATTGTTTCTTGCATTGCCATGAGATGATCCTTCCACCAAGAAATTGACATCCTCCAGATGTTGATTTTTTGTCAATGTTGCAGCCACCATAGTCACTATCAAAGTATCCATAGAGATTAAAATCACTATTTCTTGGATACCAGAGACCTAATTTAGGTGCTACTTTGAGGTATCTGAGGATTCTTTTTGCAGCAGCTAGGTAAGACACCTTTGGAGCAGCCTGATACCTTGCATAGATGCAGGTAGCAAACATGATATTAGGTCTACTGGTTGTAAGATACATCAGAGAACCAATAATCGCCCTATACTGATGTTGATCAGTATCCTCCCCCTCAAGGTTAGGATAAAGATTATGGTTTCTAGGTATGGGTGTCTTGGCTGGCTTGCAATCTTTCATCTCAAATCTCTCTAAGATGTCATTGACATACTTGGATTGATTGATGAAGAAGCCTTCCTTCAATTGCTTCACCTGAATTCCAAGGAAAAAGTCCATTTTTCCCATGGAACTCATCTCAAACTTCTTCTTCATAATGCTTTAAAAGTCCTTGCGTATTTGGTCATTTGAAAAGCCAAATATGATGTCTTCAACATAGACTTGAACAAGCAAAATGTCTTACCAGACTTCCTTATGAATAAAGTCTTCTCAATGGTTCCTCTGGTGTAGCCATTCTTGAGGAGAAACTAAAACAAAGTCTCGTACCACAGCCTTGGTGCTTGGTGCAGCCCATATAGAGCTTTATCCAATTTGCACACATAGTGAGGATGTTGTGGGTCTTCAAATCCTAGAGGTTGGAACACATACAATTCCCTATCTATATCCCCATATAGAAAGGCACACTTGACATCAAGCTGGTAGACAGTAAAGTTCTTGGAAGCAGCATAAGCAAAGAAGATCCTAACTGCCTCAAGTCTTGCAACAGGTGCAAAGACATCAGTATAATCAATTCCTTCATCTTGAGTGTATTCGTAAACTACCCTTGCCTTATTCTTGATGATCAAGCCTTTGTTATCTCTTTTGTTCCTGAAAACCCATTAGTGCCTATTGGTACTTGACCAGATGGTAGCGGACATAGGTTCCAAACCTTCTGTCTTTTGAATTGAAGCAGCTCCTCTTGCATCTATTCAACCCAGCTAATATCCTTCAAGGCATCTTCCACCTTCTTGGGTTACATCTGGGATAAGAAGCATGAGTACAAGCAGACATTCTCATGATGAGTCTGCCCTCTTGTTCTCACACCTTCAGAGACATCCCCAATGATGTTCTTAGCTGGATGAGTATTGTGAATCCGTAAACGAGGAATCACTTCCAGTTGCAAAGATAAGTCCAGATTACACATATTTTACTCAAGAACTGAAGCACTTTGTCCAACTTTTGTTTCAAGTTCATTCAATGAGGACTGATTGAATGAAAGAGAAACATCATCAATTGTTGGCTGTGAAGTAGCATTAACAGTCACCTGTTCCTTCAAAATGCTACCTCCCTCAGCTTGGTGTTTTGTTGGATCACCTGATGAGTTTTGAGGATTAGTAGGTGATTCACTAGTTGAAGCTTCATTATTCCTTGATATGGATATGTTGTCTGATCTGTGAATAGTGGAAGCTTGATTTGTTGCAGCTCTTGGAGAACTTGGAAGTGGTCTGGGTAGCTCAAATAGTTGATCAGCATCAGTAGCAACATCATTTTAAGCGCTTGTTCCAACTGAAACATTCTCACAAGAAGGTTTAGAATAGTTTGGAAACAATTCTAAATCAAAGATATGATCAGGGCCATTCCGCCTAACACAAGGAGTGTGCTCATTAACAACTATATTAGATGACTCCTCAAATTGATGATTCTTAATGTTGTATACTCTGTAAGCTTTGGAGCTAGAAGAGTATCCAACAAAGATAGCATCATCCGACTTTTCAGCAAATTTTGCTAAATGTCCTTTGTGTTAAGTATGGTACACCTGCTGCCAAAGGACCTCAAAAAGCCAATGAACGGTGGCCTCTTGTTCCATAGCTCATAAGGGGTTTTTCCATATGGCTTAACTACAAGAACTCTGTTCTGCACATAGCACGCAGTGCTGACTACCTCTGCCCAGAATGTTAGAGGTAGTTTGGAATTGGCTAACATAGTTCGATCAGCCTCAATAAGTGTCTTGTTCCTCCTCTCAGCAACACCATTTTGTTGAGCAGTTCTGGGAGCACTATATTGTCTGACAATCCCTTTTGAGTTATAGAATGAGTCAAGAACGAAGTTCTTAAACTCAGTCCCTTGATCACTTCTAATAATCTTAACCTTGTGATCAATTTGATTTTCTATTTTAAGAATAAAAGATTTTAATGTTTCAGTAGTTTCATCTTTAGTTCTTAAAAAGAATGCCCATGTAAATCTTGTAAAATCGTCAACTATCACAAGACAGTATGATTTCCTTCCAATGCTCATTATACTTCTGGGACCAAAGAGATCCATGTGCAATAAGTGTAATGGAGTAGTGATGGAGTTAACACTTTTGGATTTATGAGAGGTCTTGTGTTGCTTCCCTTTCAAGCATGCAACACAGTTGTCTTTGCAGAAAACCATGTACCAAGTTATTTTTAGTCAATTTATTCATTTTTTAAAATTTACATGACACATACGTTTATACCAAAGTGTTGACTCATCACTATCAGCTTTGGAAAGAAAGCATGATACTTCACCTATTGGGGAAGCATTGTTCATATCTAGCTTGTACATATCCGCTTTCCTGGGAGATCTAAGAAGCACCAATTCCGAATGAATTGTCATCCCTGGTTTGAGGATAATGCACTCATGCTCTATGAAAAGCATCTGGTGCTTTTGATCACAGAACTGAGAAACACTTAACAGATTGTGTTCAAGATGTTTGACAAAGTTAACTTTGTCAACTTTTAACTTACCATTGGATATACTCCCTCTGCCATAATATATCCTCCGCCCTCACTCCAAATTGGACAGGACCTCCATCATAGTGTTGAAACTGTTGAATGAGAGATATGTTCCCTGTCATGTGCCTAGAGCATCCACTGTCTACAATCCATACATTGTTGTTCTTGTCATATGGATGTCCCTGCACATAAGATGAGATTGTTAGTTTTGATTGGAAACCCAAGCCTTGTTGGTCTTGGTTCTTCCAATGATAGTGACATAATTGAAACAAAAATTAAGCATGGGGGTTCAATGGATGTCCTTGATCTTCTAATCCATCCTTTGGTTGATCATAGAGGATGAGCTTGTTGAAGCTTTTGCAGCTTGGCATTCTTCCGAAGCTTCTTTCTTTTCGGAAGAAACCTTCACCGCCTTTTCTTCCGAGGCAGTCTTCTTCTGGGATGTTTCAAGGGAGCTTATTTGTTCTTTTGAACTTTAGTAGCTTTTGTTTCCGAAGCCATTTTCCCTTCGAAAGAAGGAGTTTCTTCCGAAGACAACCAGGCTTCAGAAACTAGCTTTTCCTTTTTCATCACTTGGACCATCTGATAAGGTCCAAATGAGAAACCTTCCCTGACTCCTTTTTTTCTAACATTATTTCTATAATGTGTGCTGGCAGGATTGTAGTAACAATTAGCCATGTGGTTTTGCAGACCACACATGATGCATGTAATGTTAGTCTTTTGGGAGCTTGTAGGTTGTTGTTTCTTAGTCTTTCTCTCTTGGTCAGCAACCTTTCCCTTCAACTTCTGATCCTTTGGTAGGACAGGAGTGCTGATATTACAATCCTTTCCTGAATCAGAAGTACTTATCACCTGGAATCTAGCTGAGATAAAGACACCTTTCTGCTTTGGGTCAATCTTCAGCTTAGACTCAGCCACTTTCTTGGCAGTTTTTCTAGCAGCTTTAGCTCTGCTTCTTCTGGCTTTAGTGGTTAGGGTTGATCTTCACTGGAGAGGTGGGTAGATTTACCTGTTCCTTCCCTATGGTGGCCACTATTGTTGCTTCATCCTTTAACTCTAGTGAAGAAGGGTCAGCAATTGGAACCTCTTGCTCTTTAGTACCATATCTAGGTTGTCTTATTGACTCATAAGAATATGGTGGAGCAATTTTATTGGTCCCCAACCCTCCTTTGTTCTGATAACAGAGATTAGAGTGGGAGGATGATGCAAGAATAGCTTAGAAGTTCTGCTCAGAAATAGCATGCTTCCTGGCTTGAGCCTCAGCAATGACAAGCTGGGCTTGAGCCTCAGACAATTTGGATATCAGATCCTATATTTGAGTCTTATAGTTGGTATGTTCATGTTTTAATAGGGACACAGTTTTCTCTAACTCCTCAATGTTCTTTTGATAGTCAGATTTAGCCCTTTTAAAATCAGATTGTAAGATATTTAAAGACTCAATATCATATCTAATTTCCATATTGTAATCCTGATATAACTTAACCTTAGCTATACAGGAAGGAGTACAGAGATGTTCATATACCTGGTTATCATCTGTTCCGACCATGAGAGCTTGAGCAGGAGTCACATCTTGTACCATGAAGCTCCAGTCAACTTCTTGAGTCATTACAACTATTTCAGTTGACTTTCCAATGGGATTTGAGGTTGAGGGATGTGCGGAGGCCTGTGGGGTTCCCGGATTGGTCTTGGGAACCTTGCATTCCCTTGCAAAGTGACCAAGTTGGTTACAGTTGTAACATTTGGCCTTGGTCTTGTCAAACCCAAACTTGCTGGCAGTTGGGTTTTGAGGGAATTGCCTTCCAGTTCTCTTAAAGAACTTCTTCGCTCTGTAGGTTAAAAGAGCCATCTGTTGGACGATGTCCACATACTCTACATCTTCTAGACTAAAACACTTTAGATCATCAAAACAATATTGAAAATCACTAGAGTGCCCACTTCCTGAGAGAAAGGCACAATTGTCCTGAAAGGAGTTGTGTTGAGCCTGTTGAGACCTTGGAGTCTCAGGGAAAGTGATGTAAGGTCCAGAAGAGCAGGATGACTATTGTTGTATGTCAGGTATTGCTGAGGTTATGGGGGTACTAAGCCTTCAGCAACCATTAAAGCGTTGCTAGCAGGAAGACTCAGAGGTCTGCTTGTTTGGTGGCCCTTCTTACTTTCCATCTCCAACCGGTATCCATCAAGGATTCCGTAGAGTTCAGTCATGGTAAGAGTGTTCAAGTTCTCTGTCCTTTTGATAGAGACACAGTAGAATGTCCACTCATTTGAAAGAGCACTCATGAGCTTTCTTGTAAGATCTTTGAGTTCAAGAGTGATCTTCACAAACTGATGTGAAGAAATAAGATCCATGTACCTAAAATACTACTGGCTGAGGGTCTCTCTAGCAATATAAGTGAAGTTCTCGAACTGCTAATTTAGTGAGTCCTTCTTTGAGTCATTGGAGCTTGAATACATCTGAGCAAGTGCATCAAACAATTCTTTAGCAGACTTACAATGCTCAAACCCCACCATGATGGAGTTGGGTATTGCAGTCATCAGAATAGTCATAGCATTGTTGTCGATGTCCATTTTCTTTCTGTCTTCGTCAGAATAATCTTCAACAGCTTTTTCTATCATGGCACCGTTTCCAATAGGTGATGCCACCTTTGGTTTATACGGTCGTTGACAATGGAGTTCCACATTTTGCTATCTTGGTATCTGATGAAGCCTTTCATTCTTCTGCTCCAAGACCTGAAGTTTTCAGGACTGATGATAGGAGCTTTGGTCATGGTTCCCATCTCTACTTTGGATTTTTTAAGAGCCATTTTTGAGAGAGTTGTAAGGAGGAGTGAAAAAAGGTTGATTTGGATGGTTAGATCTCACAATCAAGAGCCTAAAAAGCTCTGATACCAATTACAAGATCAGTTTTTGTCACTAGTCACTTAGTTTTCTCTTAAACTCACTTAACCAACACTCTCGATGAAAGCAGAATCTTTAAGAGTTGATAAGAATATAATAAGTAATAACAGAACACAAGAAGTATTTTCAAGGTACTTGCATATATTGCTCCTCAACTCAAATATTACAAGACTCTTACAAGTATGTTCTTATGAGTTACAATGAGAGACTATATATAATACTACCTACAGCTGGATATACTTTGATACCAGCTGGAATCCTTTAACTAAAACAAATATTACAAAGCTATAGTTTAAGGTATCTCAGATAAGACTTTATCTTAGATATGGTAGTCAGGACATGACCCTGACTTATCTTTTGTCACCAACTAAAGTTGGTAACTTGTACTAACATAAAAAGGTGAACAGTGGAATAAAGTATGGTCAACTACATGGCTCTTTAAGAAAACGCCATGCAGTATTAGAGGTCTGCAGCGGAGTGTCAGAGACCATACTTATATCCACCGGTTCATAGCAGTGTCTTCCGAAGGTTAAATGGCTTCGGAAGAACAAGTACTTCCGAAGCCACTTATACCTCGGAAGAGGCTACTTCTTCCGAGGCTTGAGAGCTTCTTCTGTCTTTATACTTCGGAAGCAGTCTTCTGAATTCATCTTCTTAGACTTGATCTTCGGAAGTAAGTTCTTTGACTTTGGAAGTAGAGTTTGTCTTCGGAAGTTGATCTTTCACTTTGTCTTCGGAAGAACTCTACAACCTTTGGAAGTTCCACACTTGGCTTCGGAAGCCTTTGTAAGCAGCACCAAAATTTGTCTAAGTGATTTGGTTTTTGTTGCACCAGCCTTCTTCTTGATCCAACACATCTGACCCGGGTTCTTTTCCTCATCATCACGTTCATGATGGGTTAGTATATTTTCATGGTCGCATCATGGTTCCACCAATTCAAGAGGTTCGCGACAATCTACTTGAAGATTCCACTCATCCTATCTAGGGGGCACTCGGGAATTCAGGAAACTTTTAAGAGGATATCGTCTTCCTTTTCTTGGTACGGGTTAAAGAAAGATGTCACCTCCTTGTTCGCAAGTACTCCACTTGTCAAGTCACAAAGGCTCCAACACACAAACCATATGGTCTGTTACAGCCTCTCCCAATACCCGAGTCCCCATGGCTTCACATATCCATGGATTTCATTACTCATCTTCCATCGTCAAAAGGCAAAACCATTGTGTGGGTTATCGTAGATCGATTGATAAAATATTCGCATTTTATTGCTCTACCTATGCAATACACGGCCCCTTCATTGGCCACCTTGTTCTTGCGGGATATCCACAGGTTACATGGACTACCTAAGTTGATTGTCTCAGACCGCGACCTTCTGTTCGTAAGCAGATTTTGGAAGGAGTTGCTCAAGCAGATGGGTACCAAGCTGCTACATTCCAGTGCATACCATCCCCAAATGGATGGCCAAACGGAGGTCGTCAACCGTTGCTTGGAATCTTATTTGTGTGCATTAATTTTCAATGAACCAACAGCTTGGGAAAGATATCTTTATTTGGCAGAATTTTCTTACAATACTAGTCATTACACTTCAATCAACATGACTCTGTTCAAAGCCATTTATGGTCGTGATGCCACTACCATCCATGATTACTAGGCCGGTTCCAACAAGACAGCTTCTATTGATGAAACCCTTATTGAGCATGAACGTTTGTTAACCGTCCTCAAGACCAATCTGGCTGTTGCCAGAGAAAGAATGGTGAAGCAAGCGAACAAGAAAAGATTAGACAAGGAATTTGAGGTGGGTGATTTCGTCTACCTTCGTCTTCAACCGTATCGGCAGCATTCAGTGGAAGCTCGCAAAAATCAGAAGTTATCACAACGATTATATGGGCCTTACCAGATTCTTGATCGCGTGGGTAATGTTGCTTATTGGTTGGAAGTACCTATTGGTTCTCGCATTCACCCAGTATTTCATGTTTCATTACTTAAGAAGGTGTTTCAATTGTCAACATCGGGCGCCTCTGATTTTCCCAACGAACATGACGATAGAGAAGTTGCATGCTTGCCGGAAGATGTTTTAAAGTCTCACGTTTGTTCGGACGGTTCAGAAGAAGTGTTGATTAAATGGAAGAACAAGCCTCTCGAAGAAGCTACATGGAAATCAAAACAAGAGATGTTGCTTAACTTTCCTTTCTTTAACATTGGGGACAATGTTAGTTCTAATGGGGGGTATTGATACGTCTGGGCCAACTCAAGATGATACAGATCCATAGTTCCAACAACCCAGTTGCAGGAAGGCCGGCCCAAGAGAACCATTTCAAAGCCTGCTCGTTTTGTGAAGTAGTTTCCAAGTTATTAATTGACTTTTTTTTCATAGCACATGTTTAGTTCTCTTTTCCAAGTAGTTGCATGTAGTGGACTAATGGAATCATGGATTCCTTAGATTACATTTAGTGGGTAGGGTAGTTGCATTGTTTGCATGTTTAAATTTCATGTATTTTTTTATTTTTGAAGGATATAGAACTCAGAAAATTGCTCCAATCGTCTCCTTGTTTTTTGGAAGTTAGCCTACTACAAAAGAGCATATCAGTTTACATGATTCTGTTTTACAAATTTTATATATGTTATTGACTTCCTGACTTGGCAAACAAAGACAAAATGTCCACCTCGTTTTATGATCATCTGATTGTCATCTACATACAAACCTCATCAATCTACTTGCAATTTCAGAATTAATCTTACTTAAGAATTTGTTTAAGACTTTATAATACCTCAAAGTGGAACATTTACGAGCATTTAACAAGGTGGAAAAGAGGTATGTTATCAAAGCCCTTAAACCAGGCATGTTACACAGTTACTGTCAAAAGAAATCTCACTTATAATTCGATACAACCAACGCTGTTGAATGTACAAACTTAAACATACAACTTGATGGGCCTTGTTTTGAATAAGTTGATTTTAATTTTTCTGTTTAACAAATTAGCCTAGCCATTGTTCAGCACGACGGGTATTACCGCCTACAGAATGGCGTATGCTTATTTTTTCGGTTGAGTATTTCTGCTGTAGCCACTCAAAAGCATTCACATCAAGTTTTCCAGATACTGATTTCCCTTGCTTTCTTCTAGTTTGTTGTTCTCTTATAGAAGCCCACAGTTTCTCAATCGCATTCCTCTGTTTACACGTAAATCTGCTAACATTGTCAAAAGCATGTTTCACAGTTATGTCTATCACTGTTTGGCACCTGAAAACAAGAAACAACTTAATTAACCGAGTTTATAAAAAAGCATAGCCACTACTATATGCCCTCAACTAAATTCGTCCGGTTTAACTGTCTTCAAACAAGTAAAACCAGAAATAGCTTAACAAATGGGTCAAACATTTTAAAATGGAACAAAACTCAAAAGTCACCTCAAGCGAAGTAATAATCCATGAAATCTCTAAACATTATATTGAAAATTTTACACATTTGAGTTTGTAATCATATATGACATGCTAAGTATTTATGAAAATTTGAGAAACTTATCAGAAAAAAGTGTTCTGGTCAACTGGTGCAACCCAATTTGACCCATCACTCATAACTCATATTCAAGAAACTACAGTCTGAAAAATAATTAAAAGTATTGCTAACCATGGAATTTTATAACGCTTTGCTGCAATCTCCAAACAGAGAATCAATGCTTCTCTTTGTGATTTTAAGAATCTCTTTGCATCTTCATCATCTTCTCTTCTTAATTTGGATGTTGCTTCACCATCTAATTTCACTTTTTCATTTTTTGGATTATTTGGAATGAGAGAATCCAATCCAAATGGATCAGACTCTTCTTGATTGGCGCTTGATTCAGGTATTGGATTCAAAGGAGCATGTTGAGATCCTGTTTCAGATTCATCTTTCAAGGCAGCCGCTTCTTCTATGTCATCATCTTTTGTTGCTACAGGAAGATTAGAAATAGCATCTTTGATTCTCCCACAAGCCTTCGAAAACTGAAGAGATAATAGAATGAAAGAATCATGAAAAAAAATTCATGCATTCCAAAGATGTTTGAAAAAAGTTAAGATTCTTAATGCTATTAACAGTGTCCCGAATCGTAACTAACATACTAATTATTCATAAAACTAAAAATTATATAAATAAAAAGTGTTTATTGGTCAACTAAACCAGATACTACCTATTCCGCCCCGCACTAATAAATATAACTGTTCGAACCTGACACATGTTAACCTTTACACAACCCACCATATTTAAGGTTTAATAAAGGATAGTCATATGAGGTTAGCATCATAAATCAGTAAACACTTCTTTTCAGGAAAAGCAACATACATGAGGATAGCAAGAGCAAAAACACTAATAATGTAACAGAAACTGGTGAAATGAACACATGAGCTGACAACTTGTAAGGGTTTAGAAATGTGAAATCAAGTAGATCCATTATAAAATAATAGCGTGTTTTGTCTGTGAATGTCTGAAACTATAGGTAGTACAATATTGGAGAAAAGAGGGAATGCTTCCAACATTATTTAAGGGGGAGAAAACAGAAACATAATCAACAATTTTGGCATCAAAAGTTCCACATTTGTAACTTCACAATAACGCTAACCATAGATTTTTCAATAAACAAAGAACAAACGATACAATCTGGAACTTGCAGCCTAACTACCAACCATTAAAGTCAAATGAATATTGTTGAATTTTCATAGTCATGTAATTTCTTGATTTTCTTTCACTATCATGTGCAGGGCTTTTCTCATTTAGTTAATGGAATTGGAACATCTAATGCAACTTCCTATATATATTATATTGATGTATATAACTCTTTGCGGACAAAATAACTATATATAAACATACACTTCAAAAGTTCTCATTTATCATTTGGCACCAAAAGTGTGACATCCAAGTCAAACAACATAAATTAGCATAATCATACACACCTATTGGACGTACAATTGCTAGGAGTAGGTCAACCAAGCACTAGTTTCACATGTCTTTTGTATCTGAACAGAAAACAATGTTTGACAAATGATCATGTTTTAAGAAACCCAAACGGTTGAAAAATTGCATTAAAAATTATATATTAGAAATTTGAATATTCTTTTGTTTCTACCAAGGTGCAAATTTGCATACCCAAAAATCATGCTTTGACTTTCAGTTTAATAAGATTAAAGTTTCAGCCTCATCAAAACATGATTTATAAAAAAATTATCTATTGTAAAAAAGTTATTGTTTGCCAAATATATCTGATTTTGTAAACAAAACAACTCTTTTTACATTACAAAAATGTAAATAGAGATGTGCCAAATGAGACCTAATGAAGCAACGTGTTCCTCTTTCTGCTCATGCCTCTTGGCTCAAAACACACAACATGTAAAGTATATTAATTGATGTGCGCACTAGAGGTGGCCTTATAGACGAGTTGGGTCGGTTGGGTAAGGTTAGTTTTGAGAAACCATGCCAAACGAGTCAAGTCAGAAAATGTGGCGTCAGTTCACGTAGACCTGCTGAATATTCAAAAAATGAAACTTTTAAAATCTCACATTTCTCTGAATTGTTTTATGAATCTAACAAGAATGGACAATAAAACGTCTTTGCATTTATTTAAAAATCTTAATATTAAATTTTCTGACTACATGCAAACACACTATTTAAACCATACGTCACTTTCTTAATTACCAACATATTCATTCAATGTCTCCATCACCTTGCGGCATTTGTGTGCCACATTCAAGTTATTTTGGTTTTCTAGATTCTAGTGCTAGTGACTGCGGGTTGTGATGGTGGTGCGGATCTCAAGGTGGTGGTTGAGGTACATGGTAGAAGTGATGGCCGTCCTCGATAAGCGGTGGTGATTACCATCATATTCATAGGTAGGTGGTGGTGGCACTGGTGTAGTAAAAATGATGAGTAAGTGGTTGTTATGGCGGTGGCTAGCAGTTTTTTTTTTTTAAATTAACAGCTTCATATTATTAACTACCCCCTAGCTTTGCACTCGCAAGGATTTGAACCACGCCACTTTTGGGGAGGCAATCACCAATATCGCTAGGTTACAAGGCCATGACCAATGACCATAAAGTTGTGGTGGTCAGTTAGTGGTTGTCAGTTAGTGGTGGAGCCAACCTCCCTCATACATCCATGGATAGTTTGTAGTTCGAGTGATTTTGGAAACTCGTTTTGAACCAATTAATTTGTTTAGAGTATAGAGTGTATAGAGTTTTCCCAGACATAAAATCACCCACTGGATTTGTCCCTTGTTTTTACATTGTCCAAACCAATACAAACAAAATATGACCCAAGCTAGCTTGTTTTAGTTAAGATAGAAAGGGATAAAAAACAAAAAACAGGTCTTTCAGACATAAAATCACCCACTGGATTTGTCCCTTGTTTTTACATTGTCCAAACCAATACAAACAAAATATGACCCAATCTAGCTTGTTTTAGTTAAGATAGAAAGGGATAAAAAACAAAAAACAGGTCTTTCGGTCTACCTGCTATATATTAGAACGTCAACTTGCAATGTAACATCATGGGACATCAAAAAACACTTTGGGTAAGTTCTCATGATTGCCTTTCAATGCCAATTACATATTTAACTTGAAACAAGTGGATCAAAAGTGTGCTTCTTCTAAGTTCTTACTTCCTACATAGGAGAGAGAAGGTCTCCCCCAATGTTATCATATCAACAAGCCAATACACATTATGCCAACTAGTTCACTTAGAATGTTAATAATTACTCAGCGAAAATTGGGTTTGGAACGAAGTCTTTAAGGCTAGATTAGGTATAGCATGCATTTTAGACAAGATAAGGGAGGAAAGATTGAGATGATTTGAGCACATGCAAATAAGATATCTAAAGGAACTGTACCTGTGTGTCGAAAACATGATATACTAGACTTGCACCTCATCGAGAACATGATCGGTAATAGTTCATCTTAAGCACGTAGGATAAAGGTGGGGGAGTCAGAGATGAACTTAGACATCAGGCCCTTTCTAGGACCTTGTATCTCAAGCTGAATACTACTTAGAATACCATTAGTCAATAGGTGTAAATGGTTGTTGCCTTCTAGGTGGGCCTTTTGTCATAGGTGATAATATTATCTACCATTAGTGGTAGGAATTTATTGGCTTCATGATCTGGTTGTCTTGTGTTGCTAGTAATTTGACATGTTTGTTTTTACTATATGTTACATGCATTATGTCTTTAGTATAGAGGTATTAGTAATTTCATCTGTCATGTGATTTTATTATATGTTACATGCATTCTGATGTCCTTGGTATAAAGGTATTATGAGTTGAGGGTCTCGTTAGGTCCAACCTCTCTACCATATGGGGTAGAGGTAAGGTTTGCCCTAATCTCATCCTCCCTAGACCCTACTATTTTATGGGATTATACCGGGTATGTTTGTTTGTGTATCTTGTGGGATCTGCACTTAATATCTTTACGAATTTCATTCACGTCTCCTTATTTAAAACAATCAATTTCCGTAGTAAAATATTAGCAATCAAACATACTCATATTCAAGTTGGAAAAATATGAGTTTCCTCATGGTTTCAAAGCTTTCAAGTTTTGTATTCCTTTGCGACCTTCATGGTCTTTCCATTGCTGATTGCTAATTTGGTTATTCCACCTTAAAGTTTGATAGTTATTCTTTGCCTGATTTCCAGCCCACACCCCATGTAAGTTGTACCACATGTTTATCCTTGTATGTTATATTCACCACAACAAAATCCTCTCCATTTGGAGAAGTCAATTAATAATACAAAGCAAAATGGAAGACTGAGGACACTTTCTGATTTACTATACTCTTAGCTTCTAATGCTACATGTTCAGATATCTATAACTCAAAGACACTTCCAATGGAATTTATCACATGTCATTGATTCAAGGTCACCAACCAAAAGACACTTCCCATGGAATTTAGCACATATGAACCTTGGTATCCATAGTTGATTTATCCTTAACCACTGTTTCCAGTTGAGGAGATACTATATTTAATCCATATTATATCATTAATTATGCGCTCCAAAGGCTTAAACTTTCTACAAGCCATGCATCCATTGCCAACTCACATATGATTAAAAACTATTCATTTATGAGTAGTCCATTACTAGACCAAGCTAAAAGGAGGGTGATTGACTAGTCTCTAGTTTAGCCAAGGTGAACTCATTGCCTTTAAGGTCTATATCAGGGCCAAGTTATATGAAAAAATATATTGTCTTGTATGCACCCTAACATAATACTCCAGTTTGCATACGAGCATGATAGAATGCTAAGTTCCTAAAGAGGAGCTCCCCTATACTAAGTTGTTAAGTCCATTCTAAAAAAGGAAAAATTGCACTTCTAAACAAGCAAGCCTAGCTTTACAATTCGTCACATCAAGCTACATTAATCCATGTAACCCTAACATGTCTTTTTTTGTATCTCATCAATAGCCATAAATGGGTGATATAGTAGTTCCAAAAGGCCACAAGGTAACTCCATAATGATAGGGGCATCAAACGGATTATTGACAAAGAAAAGCCTAAAGTTGTATTCTAGGAGGGGCAAGGGAGTAAATACTAATAGGGACTAACTTGTTGGGGCTCTGGGGATATTAGTAGGGGGAATAAGAACGTTAGTGGTGTCTAGGTTTTGTTAATTGCTTTTGCAGGCTCCTGCCTTATGTGCATGGAGAGAGGGTAAATCCCCGGATCTTTTGTGTGTTGTTTCCTTCTTCTCCATTGTAGCCTTATTTTGGGTATTGAATTTCAGTGAATCATCTTGTCTTCTTCTAAATTGTTTCTATTTGTTCTATAACCCTATCATTGGTCCGACCTACCATCAACCTGCTCTTTGTTCTTCATTGTGTTTCCATGGAAACACGTACCAATACTCGATTAGATGCTCAAGAAGCTCAGATTAAGCAATTACAAACTGATGTTTCTGATATTAAAAACTCATTACAAGCAATGGAAGTCGAACATGGAGAATCTAGTGAGTTTCGTAAAGCTGCTTTGGGTTGGATGAAACAACAAGAGAAACGTCTGCCGCCTGGGTCGGGGGGTTCCGGTCTCAGTCATGAAGAGGTGTTTTCCAATCTCAAATCCAAATCGGGGTCGGAAGCAGATACTACGATGGTTCTACCTTGGGCAGTAAAGAAAGTGAAGTTACCGGAGTTTAGCGGGTTTGATCCTCAAGGTTGGATTCAAAAGGCGGCCCTCTATTTCGAGCTCAACAACACTCCGGAGGAGGTTCGTCTCCGATTAGCTCAGTTGAGCATGGTAGGGGTAGCTCAGTTGAGCATGGTAGGGGTTGCTCAACATTGGTTCACCATCCTTACACAGGTTCACGACTCTATCTCTTGGGTTGAATTTCAATCTAAATTATTGAGACGTTTCAGTGGTTTGTCAATCCATAATCCGTACGAGCAATCGGCGATGATCCAACAGGGGGATTCTATCTATGATTACATCGACGATTTTGAATATTTGCTATCCTTGGTACCTCGTTTACCTGATTCTCATCATTAGGGTATTTTGTGGCTAGGTTAAAGGACGAAACAAAGAAATGGGTCCGTTTACATCGCCCTAAGACATTGTTAGAAGCAATGTATACAGCGAAGGATGTTTTGAAGATGCTCCGACCGAGTGGGGACTCCGGCTCCACTTCGCATTTTCGATACCTTCACCGTACGGGGCCTTCAACTTTTTCGCCAGCAGATGGGCTCCATGATTTGGGCCATACTAAGCCTAAGGGTTCGGCCCAACCTAAAGGTTTTGATCGTGGGCCGGGTGGTTGTGGGGATTTCCCTCGTTCATCAGTTGTTCCAAAATCAAGGTCCCCATCTTCTCCGGAGAACTCTATGTTGTTGCCACGAGATCGAGGAGTACGTTCTTTATCACGGTCAGAGTGGGAGGAGCGTCGCAAGAAGGGATTATGCTTTCGTTGTGGACAACAATATGGTCCAGCTCACAAATGCCCCGAGGGGCGATTACGGGTCTTGCTTTTAGGGGAAGATGAATATGACGCGGGTGGGGGAGATTGTGTGCAGTGGGTGCGGATTCTTTAGTGCTAGACGCCACACCAGAAGGTACGAAGATGGGTGCATGTTTGCCTTTGGCTTTTGAAGGAGCGTTGGCTACTTACAGGGGCGCTACGACCTTGAAGTTAGAGGGGGCGTTACACGGTATTTCAATCTATATTTTGGTTGACAGTGGTGCCACTCACAATTTTGTTTCTAGACGATTAGTCGATGCGTTAGGATTACCGTGTTCAATGTTTGGTGGCATTAACATTACTTTAGGCGATGAACATGTGGTGTTTGTTTCGCAGCAATGTATTGATATTCCCATTACTATCGGTCCCTGTTCATTCCAGGTGAATGCTCTAATTATGGACAGTGGCGGTCTGGATTTTATTTTAGGTATTGATTGGTTACAATCATTGGGAGAAGTGGTGCGTGATTGGCACAATGCTTGGATGAAGTTAAAATTTTAAGGGCCAACTAGTTCAATTACACGGTGTTCGCATAAATCAACCTTCCCCAGCCGCATTACATCAATGGTTATCATTGATTAGTGATTCTTCCAACTGTCTTTGTTAAAAGTTTCTCACTAGGGTGATTCTCTTCCTCTTAACTCTCAGTTGTCATCTACCCAACAAGCAACTTTAAAGCACACCCTTGACTTGTACCCAGTTATTTTTCAAAGTCCTACCTCCTTACCTCCATCGCGACCCAATGATCACACCATCACTCTTACTACTGATGTTCCGATTTGTGTAAGACTATATCGATACCCCCATGTTCAAAAGGCTGAAATCGAGCGCCAGGTACGAGATTTGATGGAAATGGGGTTGATCCGCCCTAGCAAGAGTGCTTATTCAAGTCCGGTGATACTTGTCCGCAAAAAGGATGCTTCCAGGCGAATGTGTGTGGATTACCGCGCGCTCAATAACGCAACGGTCCCTGATAAGTTTCCATTCCGGTGGTGGATAAAGCTGTTAGATGAATTACATGGGGCAGTTTTCTTCTCCAAACTAGACTTAAAATCAGAATACAATCAGATTCAAATGAACCCGTCAAGCATTGAGAAAACGGCATTTCGTACACACGACGGCCACTATGAATATATGGTAATGCCTTTTGGGTTGATGAACGCCCCGGCAACTTTTCAGGCCACGATGAATATGATATTCCGACCCCTTTTACGCCATAAAGTCGTTATCTTCTTTGACGACATTTTGGTGTACAGCCGATCTTGGGAAGCACATTTGCATGATGTCGCGTTAGTTTTAAAAATCCTCCACAACAATCATTTTGGGGTTAATCATCAAAAATGTTCTTTTGGTTTATCTTTTATTGAATATTTGGGTCATATCATTAATGGAAAGGGAGTTTCGATGGATCCGAATAAGGTGGTTACGGTTATAGATTGGTCGGTTCCAAGATCATTGAAAGGTCTTCGGGGATTTTTGGGATTAACAGGCTATTACCAGAAGTTTGTGCAGAACTATGGGAGCATCGCCCGCCCCCTTACCGATCTAACCAAAAAGAATGCTTTTCTTTGGGGTTCGCTTGCCAACAGGCTTTTGAGAACTTGAAACAAGCACTGAGTACTGCTCCTGTTTTAGCTTTACCCAATTTTCAACAACCTTTTACTGTGGAGTGTGATGCATCCGGCAAGGGCATTGGAGCAGTTTTAATGCAGAATCGCAAACCCATTGCCTACTTTAGCAAAGCGTTGAGCGACCGAAATTTGGCGAAGTCGGCTTACGAACGAGAAATTATGGCATTGGTTTTAGTTGTTCAACATTGGCGTCCCTATCTGTCAGGTACTCTTTTCACAGTTTACACGGATCAGAAAAGTTTGAAATTCTTACTTCAACAACGAGTGACCACCCCGGATCAACAAAATTGGGTTGCCTAACTTCTTGGGTACGATTTTGATATTTTATATAAGTCGGGGAGAGAAAATATAGCTGCAGATGCCCTATCTAGGCGAGCGGATCAAGGTGAGCTGGGCCAACTTGTATCTACACCTGTTTGGGTCCAAGGAGCTCATCTTCTTAAGGAGGTCAAAGATGATGTTGCTATTCAACAATTGACTCGTCAATATTTGGCGGATCCGGCTAGATACCCTGGGTATTCCGTTCAAATGGAATCTTGTTCTATAAAAATCGGTTGGTTATCTCTCGAACCTCGAAATTTCTATAGGCTTTACTTCATGAATTCCAAACCACTGCCACGGGTGCACATTCCGGATTTTATCGAACATATAGGCGATTGGCTGCAAATTTGTATTGGGTAGGCATGACAGCTACAGTGAAACAATCGTGAATGTGATATCTGCCAGCATTGTAAGGCAAGTTCCATTAGTCCAGCAGGCTTGTTGCAACCACTGCCAATCCCAGAAGCAATTTGGGAGGACATTTCAATGGATTTTATTACGGGTCTACCAATGTCACACGGCTATAATATCATTTTTGTGGTGGCGGATCGGCTATCCAAATACACCCATTTTATTCTTTTAAGAAATCCTCACACTGCGAAATCTATTGCTAAAGTTTTTGTCAAAGAAGTGATACGACATCATGGGATTCCCAAATCGATCGTTAGTGATCGTGATCCAGTGTTTCTTAGTAAGTTTTGGCAAGAGATTTTTCGATCCATGGGGACATCTCTTCACCTGAGCTCCGCGTATCATCCAGAATCGGACGGTCAAACTGAAGTTATCAACCGTTGTGTCTCGAGGCATACCTACGATGTTTTGCAATTAATCAGCCTAAAGCATGGGATAAGTGGATTCCCTGGGCTGAGTTCTGGTATAACTCTACTTTCCACGTTTCCACGGGTACCACTCCGTTTGAAACTGTATATGGCCGCCGTCCTCCTTCGGTTTTTCAGTTTATGCCTGATGAGATTCAGGTGGAAGCTGTCGCGCAGGAGCTTCGTGATAGGGATGAAGTTTTGAAACAACTCAAGATTCATTTAGCAAACGCTCAAAGTACCATAAAACCTCAGCGGATAAAAAGCGGCGTGATATTAATTTTTCAGTGGGTGAATGGTTTTATGTGATGCTCAAACCGTATCAACAGTTGTCGGTTAAGAGCAGGAACCATCAAAAATGGCTGCTAAATTCTTTGGTCCTTTCCAGATTATTGAAAAGGTGGGACTAGTGGCGTATAAATTACAACTTCCTCGAACTTCTAGAATCCACCCCGTTTTTCATGTTTCATTGCTCAAGAAGTCGGTGACTAGGAAGGTTATGTCCACGTTACATGCAGATTTGGACATGGCTGCCAAAGATTCTTTGGTTCCGGCAACCATTATGGACAAACGTTTTTTGGGTACGGATTCGCAACAAATGGAGCAATGGTTGATTCATTGGCAGGGTCAATCTCCCGAAGAGGCGACTTAGGAAGAAGCATCATGGATTAAAGACCAATTTAAGGATCAAAGTGTTGAGGACAAGACTTCTTTTGAAGGCACGAGCATTGATAGGAGCATCAATCAGATTATAACAAATAAAAGCCTAAAGTGTTACATGTGTATTCTAGGAGGGGCAAGGGAGTAAATACTAATAGGGACTAACTTGTTTTGGGGGTCTAGGGATATTAGTAGGGGGAATAAGGACGTTAGTGGTGTCTAGGTTTTGTTAATTGCTTTTGCAGGCTCCTACCTTATGTGCATGGAGAGAGGGTAAATCCCTGGATCTTTTGTGTGTTGTTTCCTTCTTCTCCATTGTAGCCTTATTTTGGGTATTGAATTTTAGTGAATCATCTTGTCTTCTTCTAAATTGTTTCTATTTGTTCTAAAACCCTATCACATAACCACTGTTTTTTAACAAAATAGCAACTATAAATAGGTCATACAAGTAAACTCACAAAATACAAGCCTTTGTGAAAAAGAACCTGCTCTTCAACATGGGTTGTTTCTTTATTTCACTTAATGTAAATGTAGCCTGTTAGCATGGTTCAAGTTGTCTAGATTAATAAAAAAATTAGCACAAGCACCGAGTGCCAAGGCAATTATCGTAGCTCACAAGGAACTAGTTTCCTAGTAATGCATGTTGGTGCCTAATATAGTATAAAGTCCAAGGTGTAGAACTAGGAGTCACTTTATAATCTCACTATTAAGCCAAGTGCCTGAATTTTAAGTTGTTTCCATAAGGTTGCAAATTATAGCAAGACTAGCATCCATACTTTTTGAATAAGCACGAAATATCTATCTACTCTCTATCAACAGTTTGAGTACCACAAGAGATGATTGTAAGTATTTGGCCTGTCAATAAAACTGAATGTTTAGCGAACAGTTTGTGCACCGCTCAGAGGAGAGTATATTCGTTTAATAAAGTAACGAACATGAACAAGAAATTTTGTTCGTGTAGCTAAACGAACAAACATGAACAAGAAATTTCATTCGTGTAACTAAACGAACGAACATGAACAAAGGTCGAGTTTGTTCATTTGTGTTCGTGAACGTTCGGTAAGATGTTCGTTATGTTCGTTTACATTTGCTCATGTTTTTTTTGTTTATATTTGTTCATGTTCATTTGTTAGATATTATTTTATATATCTTATATTTTATTATCAATTAATCTACCTAATGTTATGTATTTTGGAATTTATAATTATTTAATCAGCCTAATGTCTATACTTTATCATTGTTTGTATGTTTAGTAATATGTTTGTTCATATTCAAGTATATGATTATTATGTCAAGCACTTAATTAAAATAGTATATGGTCGTTTGTTGGTGAATTGTTTGGTTTGTGTTCGTGAACAGTTCGGTCATGTGTTCGTGAACCATTCGTGACCAAGTTCAATTCTTTAATGAACGAACACGAACAAGAATTTTCGTTCAGCAAGTGTTCGTGAACCATTCGTGAACACTTTTAGTTCTTAATGAAAGAACATGAACAAGGCTCTATTTAGTTCGTTTACATCCCTAGTAACTATGTATGGATGCAACTATATTTAATCGGAAAATAATTAGACTACTAGAGCATGTCGAAACTTTATATTTGTACATCAAAGTCATATAAGGAAAGGAACATACCACAAAACTATCATCAGTAAAAAGATCATTTGCCAGTACAGCTCTGATAGTCCACAAGCTTATAAGCTTTTGCTGCTTTTGAGTAAAGAGCTGCAAAACAACATGACCATGTATATTAGATCTTTTATGAAACCATCCAACTTATTACCACAAAAACATAAGCTAAACACAGCTGAAAACAAACAAATCAAAATGAAAAGGATATCTTACTTCAGTCAAGTCTTGTGCAGCTGAAAACAATGCATGGTAATCCGCTCTCACCGAAGGATCATTACAGTTGGTGGTGAAGACATTGCAGCTTCAAGTATCGCAAAAAAGTAGTCACTGTTAGTACGCTTTACACTTCCTGCCTGGATCAGCTGAATCGCAAGCTTCGAGGCCTTGCTGAATTTCGAAGCATTGCCTATATGCGAACCTATCTTTCTCATAGCATCTACCACTTTCGTTTCGGAAGTATCAGCTATCGTTTTAAACCTACAACTTTTCTTTGGTGCTGCATCTGAAGGAAACCACAATGAACAAATCAACAACTGAATAGCTTAGCTCTCAATCAACTAGCAATAGCAGAGTACCATAAAATTCTGAACACAAAGTAGTCCCATACATAAACAATTTAACTAGAAATTGGCATCATAGCTTCAAATCCTAAAAGGGTTTGCAGAAATTTGTACGAGACGTATATGTACCTTGGGATTCTGATTCTGGAGGCTTAGAGCGTTTAAGGGCGCTCTTGAGGGCTGGAGGTGGTGGAATTGGGGGAACTTTGGCGATCGTAGGATCCGATGAAAGCGGTACACTTTGCTCCGCCGCCGGCGGTGGTGGTGGTGGCGGTGGCGGTGGTGGTGCAGTGGGTGGAGGAAGCCCTTGAAATAGATTGTTGGACATTGTTAAGTGACAATTGAAGAATTTTCAGAAGAAATTCGTGAATGGAAGAGTGGGAGGGAGAAGGGTTTGGTGGTGTTTTGGGGTTAATCGTTTTGGGATCAGGGGATGATTGTGAACGCTGCGACGGAGATAATCAAATTTCAAAGAGTAAATTGTCAAAAAAACAATTTTTTTTTTTAAGTTCTTGCACATTTAAAAAAACTTGTAATTTCCGTACATTTTCGTTAACATTACTTTTTACTTGTTAAATAGTCATCTCCTTCATATCATGTGAGGGGTATTTAATAAATATTGTTTAATTTTTTCAAAGATTCAAACATTATTAGATTGTTTTTAATATTCAAAGTTGATGCTTATTTAATGGGTAAAACAAACGGAGTTAATGGAAGTGGATGAAAATAGTAAATTTTAAAATGTCAGGGACACATGGGAAAAAGCAAAATAACTCAATTTGAAAACAAAAACAGCAAAAAGCGTTAAAATTCAAAGACGAAAATAACAATTAACTCAATTTGAAAACAAATGATATTGGCCATGCTTATGTTAGTTGAAAATAATTTTTAATAAAAGGAATTATTAACTTATTATTTTTCAAAACTAGTTTTTAAAATATGTTTGTATTAGCTTATAAACTAAAATTTTGTAAAATGATTAAAAAAACATATTTTAAATATAATAAAAATTATAGGATGTAGCAGATGGGTATAATAGAAAGTTAGACTAAAACAAGCTTTTAGAAGTTGATAAATAACTATCTCTGTGTTTTTCAAGATCTCATTTTTACCATATATGAAAAGTCAGTTAGAAAATTAATTTAATGTTTGACAAACACTTTTTTACTTAAGTTATCAACTTTTGGAAAGTAAATAAGTCAAAAGTAAAGGGGAAATAAAAATTATTAAACATGCACATCGGATGTAATGAGTTTTCTTTTTCTTTTTTTTTTTTGAAGAATGGTATAGTTAACAAATATCTATTAGAATAGTGCAATTGAAAGAATACTTATCAAAATGTGTGTTTTTTGTTGTAAATGTATATAATAAAGCAGACAATATTACCGTCATTACTCTCCACTTATGTTTAAATCATTGCCACTTTGTCTTAGTGTTCGGTTTCATATTGTATACCTATATAATAATGTGTTTGATGATTGAAAATATATAATTGAAAAGGAAGAAACCTTTATTCATTTTCTCAATTCTTTACTTGTGGTGTGTGGACAATGATGCTAGTTAGCAAGGCCATGAGATCTCCATATAAAGGGCGACCGGGATGCAAGCTTCTTTGTGATTGAAATAATCTTGATATCATCCGCCAATTCTTTAGCCACTTGTAGGCAATCCCTTCCGGCGAACAACTCCACCATCTACATTGGCCACCTTATCTCAAACTTGAAAATGTGCTCTCGAACCATGGTGCGTTAAGTCATGGTTCCCAAAAAAATAAAACAGTCGAGGTTTATTTATTTACATAACTTAAGTTAATATATCATGTTCTATAAGGAGAAGTATTGTTCTTATAAAAGTTGATTTATAGTCATTTTATAAATTGTTCATACAATAGTTTATAAGTATTGTTTTAGTTTATAAGTATTGTTTTTATATTGATAGTTTCATCAAGAGAGTAATATATTTAATGGATACATAGTGTATTCAAAAGAATGATCTTATTGATCTTCTTTTAAGATTATCACTATTGTATTTCTATCACATGCAATACAATAATGAATATATAGTTTTTTAAAGAATGGTATGTTATAATATTGAAACTTGAATAACAAATTTTCTTATACATTATCATCAATTTAATTGTATATGTTCATTTTTACCATTAAATATTTATATAAAGATTATTAAATAAAGTAAGAAAAGGATCAAAGTTAGTTGGTTTATTATCACTCTTTTGAAAGAGTTCAAATATGATTAAATATGAAACCAAACTGTCATACCCTTTAAATCTTATTATTAATTTTATAAGGTCGTCAAATCTGAGACTGATAAGTCTTGCATGACTTGGACATATATTGCTTCTCAATTGATATTATATGATAAGAAGCTTATTTATAAGCAAAGGTTATATAGAACAATTTCCACTTATCACACGTTATATATGCTCATAAGTAGCAGTATTATTAAAAAGAGTATAAAAGATTTGAAACAACTATCATAGAAGTCCTATGAAATCAATCCATTCCATGAAGTCGATGTGATAATATAATAATCATTGCAAAAGTCATGATCATGTATGAAATCGTAATGATACTCATTGCAGGATCGGTTTTTGTACTCAACACAAGTATTTTCTTTTAAACTCACTAAGTAACACTCAGGTTTGTGATGAAGCAGAATTCTTCTAAGAGTTGATGATAATATACTAAGTAAATCAAAGCAAAACACAGGAGAATAATTTTTCAAGATACTTGTATATATTATTTCTTAATTCAAAGTATTACAAGACTCTTAAAAGCATGTTACATGAGTTACAATGAGAAACTATATACTACTACCTACAGCCGAATATACTTTGATACCAGCTGGAAACCTTATACTAAAGCAAATACTACAAAGCAAAAGTTAAGATATCTTAGATAAAGTATTATCTAAGATACGGTAGTCATGACATGTCCATGACTTACTTTTTGTCACTAACTAAAGTTGGCAACTATACTAGGTTTTTACATGGAATAAGTATGGTCAAGTACATAGGTTTTTTACAGAAAACACCATGCAGTATATTAGAGATCTGTAGCGGAATGTCAGATGGACCATACTTATGTCTACTGGTTCATAGTAGCTACTTCTGAAGGTTATCTGGCTTCGGAAGAACTTGTTCTTCCGAAGCCACTTATACTTCGGAAGTGGATACTTCTTTCGAGGCTTCCTTGGGACTTTAACTTCGGAAGTTGTAGTCTTCATTTCTTCTAAGTGTTGAAACTTCGGAAGAGCAAAGACTTTCTCTTTGGAAGTTGGAGTTTTCCTTTGGAAGTTGATCTTGCACTTGACTTCGAAAGAACTCCATTTGTTTTCGGAAGTTCCACTCTTAGCTTCGGAAGTCCTTTATTAGTTGTACCAAAAATAGTCTAAGTGTTTGGTTTTGGTTGTACCAGCCTTTCATGATCCAACAAACTCCCCTCGGCTGATGCTATCAAAACCTCACTTCTTCTTGCTTCTCAAAACCTTCAGCACCAGGGATAAAAGATGTTTGTTAGTTTCCTTGTTCTTCCTGAAGTTGTGCTTAGAAATTTGTACAAGTCGTTAGTGGATAGAAGATCCAGTCTGTCACTCTAAATGACATGTACCCTTTGTTGCGCCCCCTGAAGAGAGTTAGTTGATTGGAGTTATAGTCATACTTCCATCTAACTACGGATTCAAGGTTGGAACCTTCAACCATTTGAAGAAAGGCTTTGCCTTGGTTGCTGATCCTTTCCTTCCCTCCTCATCTCTTAGTTTAATCTTCTCTTCAGTCTTGGACCTTGTAGTTAGCTTGGCTAGATGAAGGCTGCTGAGATGATTCCTGGTATGAGTAGCTATCTCGGTGTTAGAGTGATTGGAGAATGGCTTCTCTGCTAACTCAGCAATGTTAAATCTGCTTAAGTGTAACAGAAAGGAGGCATTGAGCCTGTTTGTCTCACCATACTCCCTCTTAACAACAAAGTTGTGAGAAGAGTATTCGAAACTCCACTAGATAATCTTCTTCCTTGGTACAAGGGGCTAACTAGGAACCTTGTCACCTTTCTTTGTACCTACCAGAGTCACAAACTTTCTTCTTAGCTTCTTCTCTTCATCGTTTAGAGAATCAGAGTTAAGGCCAAGGAGTTTTGTAGCTTGGTCTAATGTTCCTCTAGGCAGATCAAGGAATTGATCTCTTGTGAGGGAACATGAGTAGCCATCAACAAAAGTCAATTTCATAGACTCCTCCTCATAAGAGATGTCGCTCAAAGTTGTACATTTGGTGAGTTTCATCTTGATCTCCTTAAACTCCTCTAAGGAGAGATGTTTGGATGAATGAGAGGATGACTTGGGTGGCTGTTTGGTGGGAGAGGTTTGGGTTCTGGGTAGGGTTTTAGGTTTGAGGATGGTTAGTTATGGTGCTTGTTTGGATTGAGTGGGTGAGGAAGTGGGTAAGGTTGATGATGTGGGTTCAAAGGTGTAAGGCTCAAGGTTGGTTCAGTTTTACAAGGAAAGGGAAAGGGATAGGTTCGGGTTGAGGTTGTGGTTATGGAGTGGATAAGAAAGTCATCCCTTGTACTCTTCGTACATCCCTTTCCTTCTTCATGATCGTATGTCAGCCTTGATTTCACTAACAATACGCTATAGGGTCTTCACAGACATGGGACCCACCTACCTATCAAAGAAGCCATGAGCCTAAAGATAGTCCTTCATCCATGCCTTATCACCTATCTTCTTGGTAGCAGCAAGTCTTGCTTCTTCTTCTTTCTTATTCTTCTCCTTTAGTTTTTCTCTTGTAGCTTTCTTTCTCTCTTTCTCCAATTGATCTTGCTCTTTGTTGAAGAGCCATAAGATCGTATCATTATCATGGGAAGACAGTTCTTCTAAAGAGAAACCCCTGGAGGTTAGGAAAGTTATCCTTTCTAACCTGAGCTGCAGATCAGCTTCCCTTTTCTTCCTCTCTCTTTCCTCCTCTAAGGTGAGCCTTGCTTCTTCCCTTTGTTCAATCAGTAGTAGGGTTGCCTTTTCCAGCTTAGTTAACTCCTTTAGTGGTAGCAGGAGCACATCTACACTAAAAACTCCAAGCATGATAAGTCTATCAATAATCTCCACCCTCTTTCTGTTGTTGATAGCCTCCTGGTTAACTGCTGCTTCTTTGCTACTTGCAGCTAGCAACTTCAGGGAGTCTACCTTTCTTTTTAAGTTTTTCCAACCTTGCTTCCTCCTGAAGCTTTTCCTTGGTCATCTTCCTCTTTCATTTGACATCTTTGGAAGTGCTAGACCTTGGGTGTTCTTAGATGGAAGTTCCAGGCTAAGAGATGGTAGTTGGAGCTTGTTGTAGTGGTGTTGCTTGAGCTAAGAAAGTCCTCACTATTCACCTTAGATGCCAGCTCTAGAATTGCATCTATGATGATTAGATCCTCAAACAAGAAGAATAGTCCTTCCGCAGCTTCCATCTCATCTACGGAAGATTTAAGTTGTTCTTCCGAGGCTTTGACTTTGGCTTTGGAAGCCTAAGGGAATGCAATACCTGTCCTAATTATTTCAGTTGCTGGGCCATCAGTCCTAATTTCCCCTTCGAAATTAATCTCAGGTTCTATGGTGGCCTTAGGTTGACCAACTTCTTCCACAGTGGTAGAAGGTGTATTTATCCTTTGAAGTTCTTTAGCTTCAAAATACATTATAGTTGCATCAAGGCTAGGCTGATCTAAAAAAGATCCCATCAAAAACTTGGAGAAGTTCTTGTTAAGATCTCTAAGCATCCTTGGGTCCATTTGTAGGACAATTTGAGGAGGCTTAGGAAAAACTGTTGCTTTGGGAGCAGGGTATCTTGAAGTTAGAGAAGTTAAAGCTCGACTCTATGGTTCCACATATTTTTGTCCCTGAACACTCTCCTTATTTTTGGTAGCACCATCTTGAGAGCTAGGTGAGCTAGAGGAAGAGGTCAATGAGACCTGAATAGGTACATGCCTGACATATCTCTCAATCTGTTTCTCAGCTAGTTGAGCCTTGAGATTTTCAATCTCAAGTTGCTAAGTGGCAGACCTATCCTCTAAAGTCTTAACTTGGATTCACGATTTAATACTTTAGAAAGTAGGTCTTGAATGGTGAGTTTCGGACTTCCCTCATCTTCTTCTGAAGAATCACGGGGAGATGAGCTAATATGCCGTGTATATTCATCCATACCACCAGATGTGGTTTCTTGGCCCCCTGGTTTCCCTTGCCAATGATTTCTCTTTCGGAGGCATTAAAAGGCATAGTTGTCGTATATTAGACTTAGAAATGTTACCACTGCCCTAAGGATCCAATGAGCCTCCTTCAGTAGTAGCAGTTGAATCTACATGAGTTCCCTCCATATCAGTGGGACTCACATCATTTGGTTTTTGCTAATGGGGGATAAAGATAAGAGGTCCCTCTAGGCTATGTTGATCCATAAGAGGGTATTGGGGATCAACTTCATTACCATGAATAGACTTAATCTCCTCATAAGTTCTTATTAGCAGGTAAGTGAATGATATGGAAGTTAAACCTAATGACCCAAGACTTTGATTAATGTCTATTGGCATTGAGCCTTTGGTGGGGCTATCCCCTTTTGGCTACTCAGGGAAGTATAAAGACTCACCGTGAGGGCTTTTAGGTTGGGTTTCAGGCTCAAAGGATTGAGATTGAGGAGACTTATTTTCCTTATTGAGGTCAAATGTGAATGATGGTGAGACCTCTGACTGAGTGGGGGCCCATGTTCCCAGTCTAGTCTTTTTGGATTGAACAAAAGAGGCTTATTCAACTAGAGTAGATTGAACAAGGGTTTGTTTGGGTCGTCTCTGGTAGGTATATTTTATAGGGTGAGAAGGTAGGGTTGGCAATATGAGGGTAGTTTCTGGTGTGGGTTCATCACTTGTGGGGTAAACAGAGATGTCGCCAGGAGCCACTGGCTCAATCATACCTAGAAGAAGATCAATGTGTCTTCCAGTGTAGTTGGTGGACACTCTCTTTAAGATTTTGAAGATGGTTGGCCTCATTTGGGGAACTGGTAGGACAGCTACACAGACAAGCTAACTTTGGTCCAGCTCATAGTTGATGATGTGCTAAAAGAATCGGGGATACATGAAGAATATGTCCCTCTAGAGGTTCCCTATAAGGTTAGTTAACACAAACCTTGAGTAATTGAAGCGGAGGCTTTTCACCAACCCATGAACTAGGCATCCTAGTTCATATGGGATTTGACCCCATCCCCTAGACTTATTAGACAACAGTGGAGAACAACATGGAGCAGAAACTTCCAGTTGTATGAGAAACTGAACTCGTAAAAATTAGATTTGTTCACATATTCACCATATCCCATTTGGGTATATGTGTTGTCTAGGTCTGACTTGGGGAATTCAATAGGAGCGCCTTCATCGTGAAGCTCTAGATGCTCCCTAATGAGTTATTCAGTAATGATCAACTCCTGGCCATAAATACTCGACCTTATTACCCTAACCCTATTTAGTGTTTCAATCTGACCGTTGCTCTAGAATTCAACCATATGATTTGAGTAAACGGTGGGATTAATAGTCAGAGCGGTGTAATAGGTAGATTGGGTGAGAAAAGAGATGATATCTGAGAAGTTAGCATCCTTGGATGAATCAAGAAGTGCAACTTGGTTGTGCTGATGGTTTAGTGCCATTGTGGGAAAAAGGTTGTAGAGAAATGAGTTTGAATGTAGGTGAATTGAGGGTGAAGGAAGCTTTTGGGCAGTAAATTTGGTAAAAAGATTAAAATGAAGAGTCAGGATTATTTAAATGGTTGAAATGTCGGTTTTAGGGGTTGGATAAGGTGAAAAGATGGTTTGGGATAAAATGTGACAGGGGCGGTAAAATTAAAAACCATTTAAAAGATTCTGACATCATTAATAAAATCTTTGTTTTACTGTGTGGGGCCCAAAGATTTTCGTTACACAGTAGGGTATTCTTCGAGTATAAAAGATTTCCGAAGGTAATCTTCTTCTGAAGCCAATTTTACTTCCAAAAGGTAAATTTCTAACTTCTGAGAGTAAAATATGCTTTTCGAATGGAGAGTTTTATATGCTTCGAAAGTAGATCTGATATGCAATCAATCGCTTCTCAATAGACTAAAAACTCTTCTGAGAAGAAAATTTTCCTTAGAGAATTTTGCTTTGAAAGATATATATGACATCTTCCGAGGGTTAATTCCTCTTCGGAAGAATTATACTTAGAAGAATTTTAAAAGGACTTTTTGTAATAGGGCTTAGTTTATTTTAACAAAAGACTTTACACATTTTAAAAAGGTTTTCAAATGATATAGACTAATCAATATTTATCATCCCAATAGTTGTAATGAGATACTTAAATCTTTTTTCATCAAAGGCCTTGTGAACAAATCAACACATTGTTCATTTAAGTCAACTTTGATTAGTTTGATTAAACTTTTCTCATGAATATCTCTAATGAAATGATAGCTGATATCAATGTGCTTTGTCTTGGAGTGCTTTATTGGATTTTTAGTTATGGAGATAGAATTGTTGTTGTCAATGTGGATAGGAGTACTCATGAAGTTGAATTCGTAGTCTATCATCTAGTTCTGAATCCATAGCAGCTGAGCATAACAACTAGCAACAACAATGTATTCAACTTCAGCAGTAGATGTTGAAACACATGATTGCTTCTTGCATTGCCATAAGATAATCCTTCCACCAAGAAATTGACATCCTCATGATGTGGATTTCTTGTTGATATTGTAGCCACCATAGTCAACATCTGAATAGCCATAGAGATTGAAATTGTTATTCCTTTGATACTAGATACCTAGTTTAGGTGCTCCTTGAGGTATCTGAGAATTCTCTTGGTATCAACTAGGTGAGACACCTTTGGAGCAGCCTGATATCTTGCACATATGCAAGTTGCAAACATAATATCAAGTCTACTTGTTGTGAGATACATCAGAGAACCAATATTTCCATATACTGATGTTGATTAGTATCCTTGGAGATCATGTATAGGTTGGACTCACCTTAGTTTAGAATATTTTCTTTTGCTTGTAATAGGTCTTTTGTTAGTTTCCTTTTGTATGTAATTAGATTTATGTAGTTTTGCAGTCCAGCGAAACTGTGAGCGAAACTATACAGTCAGCTTATTAATTCGCTCAGCGAAACTACCGTTTCTGCCAGGTGAAACTACAGTTTCAGCAGAATAGTTTTGCTGACAGCGAAACTGTCTGCGAAACTAAGACTGCTATATATAGTTTTTGATCATCATCATTGTAGGTAAGCTTGCAAAACCCTAATCGTTGATCCTTGTTGCAAGTTACCATTTCTAAGCAGTTATTACATAGAAATATCATTGTGCTTTGATGTTAATGAATGTTATGATCTTCATTGTCTTATATTGATGAGTTGTTATTGTGTTCAATCTTCATTGTTCATCTTATTTAGTTTATGTGTTTGATATTGAACGATTCTTCATTTCATTTGCACTATAATATGATCAAATGGACCAACAATATGGTATCAGAGCCTTAGTGTCATGATTTGTTGAGTTTTTGGTTGTTTTAGTTCAATATCAAGTTTCCATCAATTTTCAGTTCAAAATAGTGTGTATTTGACATGGAAATTGATTGAGTTTTGCTGGTTATTGGTTAGGGAAGCTTTGTTAATCATCAGATCTCAAATTCATTTGAGGTTTTGATGATTTCAGATTGATTTTGTGTTGAAAAAAGGGTTCAAGGTTCGACCAGCGAAACTAGTTTTCTTTCAGCGAAACTGTGAAGTTCTTTTTGCGAAACTACTGGTGTTATCACTACTGAAATTGTTTCTTGTAGAACTGCGAAACTAGTCTATTTGAACGAAAGTTCACCAGTGCTTGTGAAGTTTTAACAAGCGATATTGCTTCCGAAAGTAATTTTGAACGGAAGTTCAAGCTTTTATTTTGGCGAACTTATCGGCGAAACTAAGCTATTTGTGACATTCGGCTAGCGAAACTGCTGCCGAAATTGTCAGCGAAATTACTCAACTCAGCGAAATTAGCTTTCTCGGTAAAATTGTCTGTGAATTTAATTTTCTTCTGCGAAACTACTGCCTTTTCAGCGAAATTGCCTCTTCTCTTGCCGAAACTACATCAACCCCAACGAAACTACCATGTCAAAGTTAACCTCACTCACTCTTGCTGATCTTGAAAGTATTGCTCCCAATAGGCCACCGAGACTCACTAATGGAGACAATTTTGAAGATTGGAAAAGATGTGTCAAAGCTTTCTTCTTCTACACTGACCATAACTAATGGGAATCAATTATTACTGGTCCTCACATACCAACTGTCACTGTTGGTGATGTTGTCTCTTAAAATAAGGACTCATCTACTTTCACTGAAAAGGATTTGAAGCTGATCGATCGTGACTAGAAAGCTTTTGGTGCATTAACACTATGCCTGGCACCAGACATCTACAATCATTTTACAGAGCATAAAAATTCCAAGTCCCTTTACGATGCCCTATGTGAGTTCTATGATGGTAACGATGAACTGGTAAAGGATAAGAGCATTCAAGCAGAGAAGGAATTCAATTCCTTTGTTGGATACAAGAACGAGAGTCTGTTAGATCTCACAAATTGCTTCTTGACAGTTTCAAGCACCTTAAAGAAATACGATGAAAAACTCTCTAACAGTGAACAAGTTAACAGGCTACTAGACTCTCTTCCACCTCAGTGGAGCCTTTAGGTGAGAATGATAAAGCAAGAAAGAGGGTTCACAGATTACAAACTGATGGATATTATCAATAAACTTAAATCTTTTGAGTTGGACATGAAGAGACGGGAATTTAACCAGACCATGATGCCTACATTTGGTTTTACTCAAAATGCTGCTTTACAGAATTCAATTCAAGGAGGAGTTAATACAAGTAATTTTTCAGGAGGAAACGTTAGTGTTGTAAGAGATCAGGCTAACTCTAAGGCGAATGTTGAAACTTCAGTTCCATCATAAACAATGGCTCTTTTTAAAATGTTTGTTCAATTCTATGAAGCACTTGTGGCTGGAGAGTTGAAATGGAAAGGAATGACAATGGAGGACATGTATCAGGTGGATCCTGATGATCTTGAAGAAACTGACATTCAGTGGCAAATGACAATTTTGACTCTTAGAGCTCGAAGATTTATGGAGCGCACTAGACGAAAGAACTTCGGCGGTCAAACCTCTAATTCAAACTGGGATTTAATAAGTCCAAACTGAGATGTTTCAACTGTAAACAATTGGGACATTTCAGATGTGAATGTCCATCACCAATTGTCTCTGATTCTAGTAATTTAGGAGTTCCAAAATTAACCATTAAGAGGGAGAAGGAAGATTTGAATCACAAAAAGGACACTGCCTTGATTTCTAACTTTGATTAGAGTGCAGAGGTTGAAGAGACAAGGACTGAGATAAATCATGCACTAGTGGCTAAGTTTGTTAAAGGGAAAGAGAAGGCAAAAAGTAAAGATGGATTTGATCCTTTGAAGGAACTCAAAGAGGAGGTTGAGTTGTCTGTGAAAGAGAAAGAAGCGAAAGATGAGAGAATGAGAGAAAGTAAATCTGAAGGAGTAAAGCAGGAAGGAAGTTCATCCACTGAGCAAGGAAAGGATTATGATGATGTTACTATCACTGTTGAGGAAAGCAAGTCAAGTACTCCGGTGTGCCAATGTGAAAAGGCCTTAGCAGCAGAAAAGGTGGTGATGGGACTTCCATATGAAGTAATTCAGGATATGTGTTCATCTGCTTACAAAATAAGATTATTTAGGATTTATAAAGCTAATCGATTATTAATTGATAATGAAAAGGATTTAAAACAAATTAATGAGGAACTTAAAATCAATGAATCAAAATATTTTGTTAAATTAAATGAGGCCTTGAAAGAAAATGATCACTTAAAACAAATTGTTTTGGAAAGAATTGTTGAGATTAACACTTTGACCGAAAGAGTTGCTCTTGCTGAATTTGAAACAAACAAACTTCAGTCAAAATTAGACAAATGGACCGTATCAGGAATGAAACATGATGATTTATGTAAATCTCAACAGGGAGCTAGGATTAAAATAGGTTTGGGATATGAAAATGTAAACGTTTATCCACTGCCTAGTACATACTGCTATTCTTCTATGCCTATTCCTCATCCTTTTAATGATTTAATCAAAACAAATACTGACAGTATGTCTGCAGTTTTAAAGGGTGTTAATCCTAAGCATGTTTGTGAGGACTACGACTATGGACCAACTAGTGGGCTTGGATGCACTAGTATTAGTACACCTGATTTTCAGCAGTCTGTTTTAGATCATATGTCTAGTTTAAATTCTGTCTTTATTTCTAGTACACCTGTAACCGACACTGTCGCATCATGTTCTTATGATGTTTCTATTTCGTCTTTAAATTCTATACACTGTGGTGATGCCTTTTGTTCTGGTGATGATAATGGTGCAATTGATCTCACTACAAAGACAAACGATAGACTTAAAACTAATTATTTTGATAAATTCTTTTCTCATCTAATTCCATCTTTTACTACATTAAACATTTCTTTATCAAATGAAAGAACTGTAACTTCATCTGAAGCTAGCACAAGTGGTACTAGTTCTACTTGTACTTCAGATGATCTTCATCTACTTTTGTAAATAATAATTCTTGTTCACATAAACTTCGATCTCATGGCATGTATGAGACATTTAATGACATTGATTCTAGTATGTCTGAATGTGATGAGGAAATTCACATTGATCATATTCCTATTTCATCACATCACAGACCTAGACACAAACCACATTGTTTCAGGTGTGGTCAAGAGGATCATCTTGTCAAGGATTGTCCTACACTTCTTCATGGTCAAGTAAATAGGAACTATTTTGGAAATAAACTAAGAAAATTAGTTAATAATTTCTTTTGTAAGAAATCTACTTCTTCTAAAGCTAAAATTGTTCAAACTTGGGTTCCTATTGCATTTGGTTAATCTGCACTTTATTTAATCAAAGGAGTCATCCACTAAGATTGTAAACAACGTATGGCATGTAGATAGTGGATGCTCCAGACATATGACGGGATTGAAAGATTTGCTGACCAATTATCGGATTATAAATGGAGGATATGTTGTTTTTGCTGGTGACAAAAAGGGTGGAAAGATGATTGGTCAAGGAGAAGTTTCTAGTGGTTCTTTAACTGTAGAGAAAGTTGACTATGTCCCTGAGCTTGCGTTTAATCTCTTGAGTGTCTCTCAAATCTGTGATAAAGACATTCCAGTCTTGTTTAAATCTGATGAATGTCTATTTTTAAAATCAGAGATTGATAAAACCAGAAGATTTGATTCTTATGTGCGCTCCGAGAAAGCATGATACATATCTTCTTGATATGAACTCAAGGGAGTCAAAGTCTACTGCAACCTGTCTTCTTTCAAAAGCTTCAACCTTTGAGTCTCTGTTATGGCATCACCGATTGGGGCACATTAGTTTTAAAATAATAAACAATTAGTCAAAAACATCTTGTTAGAGGACTTTTTTAAAAGATTTCTTTGTGAACGAAAAATGTATGGCTTGTGCCAAAGGTAAACAACATAAGAAACCACATAAGCCCAAACTTGAAAATAGCTTAACTTGTCCTCTCGAGTTGTTACATACTGATTTGTTTGGCCCAATCAGCGTTAAATCAATTGCTAAAAAATCCTTCTGTCTTGTTGTTACTGATGATTTCTCAAGATATTCATGGGTGAGATTTTTTGCTCACAAGGGAGAGGTTGCTGAGGAATTGCAGAAGTTAATACTTTCAATCGAGACGATAAGCAAGAGAAAGGTTATGGCTTTGAGAAGTGACAACAATACTGAATTCAAAAATCAGATTCTTGATTCGTTCTATGCTCAAAAGGGAATTGTGAGACAATTTAGGCTGCAAGGACGCCTTAACAGAATGGTGTAGCTGAACAAAGAATCACACTCTTATTGAAGCCGCTCGTACAATGTTGATAGAATCATCGTTACCCATTATCTTTTGGGCTGAAGCGGTAAACTGTGCCTCATACATACTAAACAAGGTGTTGATAGTCAATGACAAAATGAAGACTCCTTATGAACTATTTCATAAACGGAAACCTTTAATTGACTTCTTTCGGCCATTTGGCTGTTCATGCACTATCTTAAATACTTAATCCCAAAAGACAAAGTTCGGTGCCGTGTCTGATGAGTGTTACTTTGTTGGTTATTCTTCTTCTCAAAAGGCTTATCGGGTATATAACAATAGAACACATATCGTTCAAGAATCATTCTATGTTGATTGGCAAGAGTGTAACTCTTCTGATGTTCGATCTGAACCATCATGGTTCTTTGACTCCGATACTGTGTTTAATTCTTTCAATCTTCTAGTTTTTGACGATGGTGCGTCCATCTTAAATGTTCAAACAAATATTACTTCCTCAACCACATCTCCTGTCCATTCCACCCCTTTAGCAAATGATGCCATGTCAGTTGATGTTGTATCATCCTCTCCATATTTTGATCTTTCACCGACTCCTGTTTCTACATCTGTTCCTTCATCACCAACATCTATCCCACCATAACCTGTTCCATCTCTTTCACCCTCTTCTACTCACTCACAATCTGTGAGCAAAACTTCTCCAAACATCTTGCCTTTATCCATAGATTTCAAAACTTTGAAAGATCATCCTCATGATAACATTATTGGATCTATCACTGATGGTGCGGAGTCAATCTGGTTTGATTAATATCTGTCTCTTCTCCTGCTTTATCTCTCAAATTGTCCCAAAAAATGTGCATGCATCTCTCCAGGATCCTTGCTGGGTGGAATCAATGCAATTAGAGCTTCAACAATTAAAAAAACTCAAAGTATGGACTTTGGTTGACTTACCTCCAAACAAATGCCCAATCGGTACGAAATGGGTTTTTAAGAACAAACCAGATGATCGTGGTGTTGTGGTGCGTAACAAGTCAAGATTAGTTGTGCAAGGATTTGCTCAAGAAGAAGATTATACTGAAGTTTTTGCTCCCATCGCTCGTCTTGAAGCAATAAGGATTTTTCTCACTCATGCTGCTCATAAACAGTTCAAGGTCTATCAGATGGATGTCAAGTGTGCTTTCCTTTATGGAGACATTGATGAGGAGATATATGTGTGTCAACCACCAGGTTTTGAGGATCCTGATTTTCCCGATAAAGTTTTTAAGCTTGACAAGTCTCTTTATGGTCTTCATCAGGCGCCTAGGATCTGGTATGAGACCCTAACACAGTACCTTTTAAGCAATGGTTTCGCTCGTGGCACTATCGATATGACTCTATTCAAGAGAGAAGTGAATGGTGAAATGTTGATTGTCCAAGTTTATGTCGACGATATTATTTTTGGCTCCACCATTTCACAATTATGTTGAGAGTTAGAAGAGGTGATGTGTAATCGGTTTGAAACGAGTATGATGGGAGAAATGTGCTTTTTCCTTGGACTACAAGTGGAACAAAAGCTAGAAGGCATTCTCATTCATCAAGAGAAGTATATTAAAGAAATTTTGAAGAAATTCAAGATGGATGACACGTCTCCTGAAAGACTCTTTTTACTGCTCAAACGTGCCTCACTCCTGATGAGAACGGGAAACCTATTGATCCTCATCTCTACAGATCTATGATTGGTTCCCTTATGTATCTTACAACAAGTCGTCCTTACATCACTTTTGCTGTAGGATATTGTGCTCGATACTAGTCGGCCCCAAAAGAGTCTCGTGAAAAGGCTGTAAAGAGAATTTTTCATTATCTCAAAGGCTCCTCTCGTTTAGGTCTTTGGTATCCCTATGGTGGGAATTTTGATTTACATGCTTATTCTGACAGTGATTCTAATGGTTGCAGGTTAAACAAAAAATCGATGACTGGAGGATGTCAATACCTGGGCAATTGTCTAGTTTAATGGCAGAGCAAGAAACAGACCATTGTTTCCCTCTCTACAGGGGAAGCAGAATACATTACCGCCTCTAGTTGTTGTTCACAAGTTCTTTGGATACAACACCAGATGATTGACTATAGAATCAATTTTCTCCACAAACCGTTGTTTTGTGACAACGAAGCCGCTATCAGGATCGCAAAAAATCCTATTCATCATTCTTGAACCAAGCACATCGAATGTAACACCCGGTTATATTTTTGAAGACCCAAACGAATGAATAAAGTGAAGAAAAAGAAGGAAAAGAAATAGAACCCAAGTCTAGGGGTTAAAAGTGACAAAAAGACAAATCTTTGAAAAGTTGGTGAATAAAGGTGATGGCCGCCCACTCTTGCACATCGCCTTTCTGCTACAGATTTTAGAGAGAAAGTGCAGAGTTTTCGGGTTTTGAAGAAGAACAAGAAGAAAGATTCAAATTCAAGGTAACAATTCATGGTTTTATGGTGTTCTCAATTGGCCTTGCCTCGGGTGTATGCTTATGTGTGTTTGTATGTTCGGTTGTGTGTGTTTCTAGTGGGTTGCTAGGTGGTTGAACTCAACTGCAAACGAGTTTGGAAGAAGTCACACTCAAGAGCTGTAAAGGTGAGTTCTAGAACCCCTCTTTTACATGTTTTAACTAATTTTTGGGGCTAGAAATGCATGAACTTATGTTTTTATAAAACTGGGTTTTTACCCGTATGTATAAATGTGTGTATGTTACTGTTATGATGTGATGTTGGGATATGTTCATGCTTGATGATGTTATGGTTGTGTTTCTAAGGCTTAGAAGGTAAGATTTAAGCTTAGAACATAATAGATAGTTCTTGGGAACTAAAATCTTATGTTTAGGGCTCAGATGTCTAAGTTTTCGAATCTGCCCAAGTGTTCAAAAGAAATTCGGATGAACAGTTAATGCGGATGAGCATTAACCACTAAGAAAGTCAATGCGGATGTGTATTGGAAGGAATGCAGATGAATCGTTAATGCAGATGAGCATTAACCACTAAGTAAGTCAATGCGGATGAGTATTGGAAGGAATGCGGATGAACAGTTAATGCTAATGAGCATTAACCACTAAGTAAGTCAATGCGGATGAGTATTGGAAGGAATGCAGATGAACAATTAATGTGGATGGACATTAACCACTAAGTAGGTCAATGCGAATGAGTATTCGAAGGAATGCGGATGAACAGTTAATGCAGATGAGCATTAACTAGTAAGTAAGAGAAACACAGATGAGTACTGAAGAAATGCGGATGAGTACCGATGAATTGCGGATGAACTAAACAAATGCGGATGAACAAAAAGGGCAAATGTGGATGAACACTAAGAGTATTTTCTGACTTTTGGGGAAAAAGTGAAATTTTTAGGCTTTGACTTGGGAGGTTCCCGAGGGCTATGTAGGTTGACTTTTGAGGTCATAGATGATGTGATGAGCATGATTTGATGATGTTATGATGTATGTTTGATGCTTTGGCATGATGTGTATGATATTATGCATGATGGTATGTATGATGAATGATTGATGCTTATGCATGATGGTATGTATGATGTATGTATGATGCCCTGTATGATGCCCTGTATGATGATGTTGACTATGTATGTTGATGTTTCTTACATTGTATATTTATTTTCCATGGATTTACGTTGAATGTTAATGAATGAAATGGAAGTATTATGTAACGTAAAGTGGAAGATAATGAAAAGAGGAACATGATGAATGAATGCATGCATTGATGAACGAAGGAAAGTAATGAAGGTCTTGCAAGCCTTGTATGTGGGAACACTCCCAATAAAGGGTGTTAGTCGAACGATGTGTGGGTTAGCTAGCCCAGAAGGATGGACATCGGGGTTTATCTGTGTGATTGACCATTTGTATAGAACCTTTGTCACTTACCCTAGATACTTTGGCCAGGCTGCTGTGCGCCATTACGGGAGGTCTATGATAGACCTCGGCCCAATATCCACTTTATGCATGACGGTGGGTATAGCACATGACAATGGTACGCCTGAATTTACCCTTAGGTACTGTGGCCAGCCTGCTGTGCGCCATGACGGGGGGTCTATGATAGGCCCCGGCCTAGTACTCGCTTTATGCATGACGATGGGGTAGAGTTCATGGCTTTTGATGGAATGAAAAGAGTAATGATGAACATATGAATGAAAGTAAGAAAGTATGAATGAATGAGAATGAAAGTAATGAAAGTGAATGATAATGACGTATGATGAATGAACGAAAGTTAACGAACGAATGATGAAGATAATAATGATATTATCTATGTGTACGTATGATGTGTGTTCACATGCAAAAGTAAAGAACGGTTTTAACGAAAGTAAAGTATGCTTTATTATAAAACTAGAACTCACTCAACAACGCTGACTTTTTATGCATTTTCCAGTTGGCAGGTGAGCATTGTTGAGGATGGCGCGGGGCAGCTACTTGGCATTTTGGATGACATTGTTTTGTTAATGACTTTGCACTGTAATACGAACAAATGAAAATGTGTAATGAATGATTGTATTAACTTGCAAAAGTATTTCTAATGAAATGAAAAGTTGTTTTGATGTTCCGCTGCGATGTTTTATGAAAGTTAAATGTAATTGTATGTTTTTTTATGCGATGATTGGCCAGCTGTCTGTGTCCCAGGAACGGGGCCTTACAAGTTGGTCTCAGAGCCAAAGTTTAAGTGAAACGGGTTAATATTCAAAATAAACCTTAACTTAAACTGAAAATAGGACGGAAAGGGAAGGGATGCCAGTCTGAGTAGTTGCGTGCCATCATGTATTTTCTTAATGATTAATCGGCATTACATGCGCATGTTATGTGGTTTATGTGTGTTGCTGGTGGATTTAGATACTGATGTAGTCAGGATAGGTAATGCTTGGGGTATGAAGAGTAAAGTAAGTGTTAATCACAACTGACCACTGTAATTAAGGACTTACTATACTTGACATAAACTGAGTTGTTCCCTCAAATGATGTGACATCCATCACCATAAGGTCCATCAATTAACGTGATTATCCGTTAACTTTTTCCTTGATCGTTCATTCCTCATCTTTATTAACTCCTTGTGTGGATATCATATTTGCATTATCATCTTTTGCTTGTGTTCTTATTGTTAACGTGTGCTATGCTTAAATCTTTTTACAAATTTCCATCATTGTTATCAATAAAAATATATCATTTTTATATAAAATCATTGTCATTAATAAAATTATTTTTAAGTGCCAGTTATCATTAAATACATTTTTAACATAAAATAACAAACACTTTTAAAATCGTTTTCAACCGAAACAAACCTTGGGGACTCGGGGGCTAAGTGCAGGGACTAAAATTGATATTTTGCAAACTTGGGATGGGTATAAAAACCCCCATTTTCCCAGCCATTATTCATTCTTCTTCACTTCTTCATTCTTCTTCTTCACCTTACATCTCCTTCCTTGCACCAAAATCGCCCCGTTTCGTCTCGCTTTCTTCGTCTAGACTTCATCTACAACCTAGTCTACTCCATCCTTGCAGGTAGATGACCTTGGTTGTCCCATTCTTGCTTGTTTTACTACTGTCCATTTCTAGGGTTTCGGGTGTTTGGGTTCAACCCGAACACATGTGGTCGCGTCAGTGCGTGTGATGTCTTCTGCATGTTCTTCTTGTTTGTGTGTGTTTGTTGAGTGTTTCTGGAAGTTCTTGTTGTGTAAAACTCGTGCACGGAGCAGTCGGAGGCTGCTCTGCGCTTCAGCAATCACGAACCTGCAGTTCAGGTGACTGGGTCTGTCATGCGACTGAGCCATGCGACTGGGTGAGTCGTGCGACTGAGTCATGCGACTGTGTCATTCGGGCGACTGAGTTGTGCGACTAGGGATGTCATGCGACTGAGTCATGCGATCGAATGAATGTGTGCAATTGAGTCAATGCGGGTGAATGTTGTGTGCGATTGAGTCATGCGACCGAATGAATGTATGCGATTGTGCGTGCATCGCACGACTGAAGGCTAATCGTACGAATGAAGGTTCAGTCATACGAATGAAGCTGATTCGTACGAATGAAGGTTGATTCGTGCGTATGGAGGTTAAGTCGTGCGAATGGGTGTTGTGTGGTACCACTGAATGCCAGTTGTGCGAATGAAGGTTCAATCGTACGAATGAAGCTGATTCGTACGATTGAGGGTTGATTCGTACGAATGGAGTGTTGAGTCGAGCGTCTGGTCCTATCGTGTGATTAATGATGCTGTGTGTGTGAATTTCCTTCTTCAATGTCATGTGATGATAAGGTAACATCAACACAATGTCATTGCTCGACCACAAAGATTAAAGTCAATGCTATCAAGGCCACAAATACTATTCCAATTCAAATCAACCTAACGTTTTACAAATTATCAACAACCGATTTGTGACTACTAATATTTAATAAATACTTTTCCTATAATAATGGATCTTTTACACAATATCACCAGCAATGGTAACGACTTCTAGTACTTGGATCTACATAATATCTAATACGTGTGTCAGCTTGTGTGTGTTACCCGCGACCGAACCGATACAACCCGAACCGACTGAACATTACTATTTGCTACATACATATCATTAATGCTTAACAATAACTGTCAATAGATGTTTGACCGTTCTTTGCATACTACATTTGGGGAACTTTGATCATTCATACTTACCACTTAACAAGTGAGTATTGTGGCCCCTTTTTATGCTTATACAACTTTTCAATCATTTACAAACATGGGGGAAAAGTATGCTCACCCGTTTTCTATGTTGTACAACTTACATACAATTTACATACTTGGAATCAACGTGATACTGTTTTGTGAGTACTTATTTGATACATGCTTGGGTCTGCTATGTGGTTCTTTCTTTACAACCATTTAATTCCAGTGTGGCAACTGACGGATAGGTATTGGTAGTACTACTGGATTGACACCCCCACCCTCATTTGTTGGTATACTAGTTAGTACCAACAATCGCCAGGAACGGGCCTTGGGTGAATATATTCCGACAAGATTCTTTGTGTACGTCTTTAAGTTTGGTTGCAATGCCCATGTCATGTGATTTTGCTTACTTATAACTGTAATAATAGTATTCCGCAACAAACTATTATACAGCATCAATTACTTATTTACATTTAAACCTGCGAGCTCACCAACAATTTTCTTGACCATTTTGAGCATATCTTTTCAGGTGATCATGCTAATTGAAGATCTAGGTGTGCCGCCTTAGTGGAGACCCTAGGATGCATTTCGAGGCTAAACATTGTCTTTTGGAAAACATTGTGTAGTTTGTCTTAAACAACATTATACTTTTGTAACTTGTTCCCGGGTTATGGGAATTGCATACAATGTTATCATCTTTATTTATGTGAATCATTTAACATGTTTATGCTTATGGCTATGTTGTCGTGAATATTGACTAAACACGACACAAGTCCCCTTGTTGTCGGGTGTCGTCATGGCACGCTTGTCATCATTTATTATATTGCATCTCTATCGCTTACCATGTGTTATGACGATCCCGTCTCGTTACATCCCCGTGTTTCCGCTCTTAGCGGGGGTGTGACAGACTGGTATCAGAGCCATTGGTTATAGAGAATTAGGCAATTCACTTGACCTAGACTATAACCTAGGAACCTTCATGTAGATTTGCATGCTAGGGTTGTGTGCATTTTATATCTCGTGTATGTATTCCTCTTTGCTTAATTCATTTATCTATCCGTTTTGTGATCTTTTCACCCTATGAGAGAGCCCTTGTGCTCACTCCTTATGGGAAGCTTCTATCAAATCTTTCGTTCCCTCTACGCCCCGTGTTGGTTTATCAAACCCGGGTATTAACCCGAAGAGATCTCCACAGATCATGCTACTGCGCTTGACCTTGGACATTGAGAATTACCCTAAGGAGGTTATGTCTGAAACCTCAAAAGAGGAGGAGATGGACAACCTTTGCTAGTCTAATGTGATTGTATACATGGGTTTGCAATTATATGATGGATTACTGTTGGAACATTACCAATTCATGGTGTGAGAATTACATGACTTGTATGTGATGTGTGGTAACCACAAGTGTGATATTAACTTGGAATGCTGGATTTTGATGAGTAGTATGGTTAATATGCTTTGAAATGGTTAAAGCTTATGTGTTTACTACTTCTATGATTAGAAAATGCCGCCTCAAAGAGTTACCCGTAGCAACAGTGGCGGAAGTGAAGCCCCGAGGGGCAGAGGCAGAGGTAGAGGTAGAGAACCAAGAACAAATGATGGCCCTGCCAACAACAATCAAGGAACAGGAAACACTGATGTGGCAGCTCTGATCGCTCAATAGCTGGCCGCTCTGATCCTGACTATTGTGGCCCAAGTGAGCGATGCTCTTCAAAATCATCACCCCCACGGGGTTGGTGGCAATGATAATAAAGATAATGGAAACCCAACTGGGAATGAGAGTAACCAGGAGACTAGGAATGGTGGTACAACCAGTAATGAGACTAGGGTTGTTAATAAGACTGGGGTTGTTAATGCTAGAAGGGGGTGTTCGTACAGGAGTTTGTGGCTTGCAAACCAAAAGAGTTTGATGGAAAGGGTGGAGCGATAGCGCTGACCAGGTGGCTGGAGAAAATGGAGGCAGTAATTGACATCAGCGAGTGCCTCGACACCCAGAGACGAGTTTAAAGCCTAAATCACTAAGGAATACTGCCCCCTTAATGAGATGCATAAACTGGAGCATGAATTCTGGAATCATGCAATGGTGGGGGCTGGGCACACCGCCTACACTGATCGTTTTCATGAGTTGGCAGATTGGTTCCACATCTGTCACTCCGGAATCAAAGAGGATTGAGAGGTATATTTGGAGACTTGCGCCTCAAATCCGGGCAATGGTAATAGCAGCTCCTCCTCCTACAATCCAGAGCATAATTTTGAAGGCTGGCGCTCTAACTAATGAGATGGTGAGAACAGGGGTATTGGGAAGTGGAGCAGAGAAAAGAAAGGATGTTGGGGAAACGAGCTGGTTGAGTGCCGGGAAATTTGATAAAAGGGCCAAGACAACCAGAAACTTTGTGGCCGTGACACAAGGCAGGAGAGAGTATGTTGGGCCGCACCCCAAATGTGATAGGTGAACCTTCTATCATCCCCCAGCAATGCCGTGCCGGGTGTGCGCGAACTGTAGACGCCCGGGGCATCTAGTGAAAGACTGCAGAACAACGCTGAATCTGGTGGCACCAGTCAACGCGGTTAACCCCGCCGAGAATGCCAGGGGCTGTTATGAGTGTGGAAGCCCCGATCACTACAGAAACATGTGCCCCAGACTGAATCGGGCGCCGGGTCAACAAGTGAAAAACCAGCAACCGGTGATGGCCATAGCTGGAAATCAAGGCCCGGGAAATCAATGGAATATAGCTCGGGGATGTGCATTCGTCATTGGAGCCAACGATGCCCGTCACGACCCGAACTTTGTCACAGGTACGCACTTACTCAATAATCACTTTGCATCTATATTGTTTGATACTGGAGCAGACAATAGTTTTATATCTTTTGAGTTTGTGCAATTGCTTGATTTGAGCCCTAGTAGGCTAGAAACTAGCTACTCCGTAGAAATGGCTAATGGTAGGATTGTTCAGGTTGATGATTTATTAGAAAGTGCTCATTGATATTGGAGGACCATGCCTTCGATATAGACTTGATACCATTTGAGTTAAGAAGTTTCGATGTGATTGTGGGAATAGACTGGTTATCGAAACATGGAGCTGAGATTGTCTGTCGGGATAAAGTAGTACGAATCCCCATGCCAGACAGGGAGGTACTTAGAATTCAAGGAGAACGACCAGGAAGAAACTTAAAGCTTATCTCTTGCATGAAAGCACGCCGCAGTTTACGAAAACAGTGCTACGCTTTCCTGGCTCATGTGGTAGAAAAGAAGGAAGAAGAGAGGAAATTGGTAGATATTCCGGTAGTACGGGACTACCCAGATGTATTTTTTCATTGATGATCAAGTGGTTGATCAAGTGGTTGATCAATACACACAACACATTCGCAGAAGTGGTAGAACTAGTAATCCACCTGAAAGATATGGATTTTTCATGGATGGATGCTATGTGGTAGATTCTGATGAACCAACCACATACCATAATGCAATGTCCAATTCGGATTGTGACAAATGGCTAGAAGCCATGAACGTTGAGATGCAATCCATGTATGACAACCAAGTTGGGAACTTGTTGTACCACCTCTTAATTCCAAGGTAGTTGGAAGTAAGTGGGTTTTCAAGAGGAAAACCGACATGCATGGAAACTTGGATACTTATAAAGCTAGACTTGTAGCAAAGGGTTTCACTCAAACTCAAGGGGTTGATTATGATGAAACCTTCTCACCTGTTGCGATGCTAAAGTCTATAAGGATATGTTTGCCATAGCTGCTCATTATGATTATGAGATTTGGCAAATGGATGTCAAAACCGCTTTCCTAAATGGATATCTTGAGGAAGATGTCTATATGGCTCAGCCTGAAGGTTTTGCTGATCCAAAGCATCCTAATAAAGTATGCAAGTTAAAGAAATCAATCTATGGATTGAACAAGCATCGAGAAGCGAATCACCGTTTTGATGAGGAAGTAAAGAAATTTGGTTTCATCAAAAACGCTGATGAGGCTTGTGTGTATAAGAAGGCTAGTGGGAGCACAATAACTTCCTAGTATTGTATGTTGATGACATATACTATTTGGAAATGACATTCCAACCTTGGAAGGTGTAAAAACCTGGCTTGGAAGTTGTTTTTCCATTAAGGATCTTGGTGAAGCCGCCTATATTCTGGGAATAAGATCTATAGGGAGATCAAGGCGGTTGATTGGTTTGAATCAAAGTGCATATATTGATAAAATCTTGAAAAGGTTCAAGATGGAGAATTCTAAGAAAGGTACCGTACCTATTCAAAGAGGAACGATATTGAGTACGGCTCAATGTCCAAGCTCAAAGGAAGAGCAAGATAAAATGAAGGCAATCCCATACGCATCTGCTATAGGATCCATCATGTATGCAATGATATGCACTCGACCGGACGTGTCATGCGCCTTAAGCATGACAAGCCGTTACCAGCAGAATCCTGGAAACAGTCATTGGATGGCTGTTAAGAACATACTTAAGTACCTAAGGAGGACAAGAGATATGTTCCTGATCTATGGATCTGGTGACGAGGAACTCGTTGTAAAAGGTTACACGGATGCAAGTTTCCAAACCGATCGTGACGATTCACGATCACAATCGGGATACATTTTCATTCTGAATGGAGGAGCTGTCTCTTGGAAGAGCTCCAAGCAGGATGTGGTGGCTCTATCAACTACAGAATCAGAATATGTCGCCGCCTCATTGGCAGCTCAAGAAGCTGCATGGTTAAAGAAATTCATTGCCGATCTAGGGGTTGTCCCCTCCATTCAGGACCCCCTAGAGATCTTTTGTGATAACGAGGGTGCGATTGCACAAATCAAGGAACCCCGTGCTCATCAAAAGACTAGGCATATTGAGCGGAGATTCAACTACATACGAGATGAAGTTGAAAAAGGAAAGATATGTATTCGCAAAGTTCACACGGATCAAAACGTTGCGGATCCTCTCACGAAGCTCCTTGAAAAGGCAAAGCATGAATGTCATACTTGTGCCATGGGACTTCGATATTCTAGTGATTGGATTTGATATATAATTTTGTATTTGGATATGTGGAACTTTCTATTATTTGAATAAAATTATTTGGTTATAATGGTTCAAATAATATTCCAATTTAGCATGTTTAATCCATGAGTAAAATGTTTACTCTAAATGTCCGTAGTCGTTCACACTTGTGGGAACAAGTTTGAAGGTAAGACTATTATGAACTTGGATTGGTTGATATTCATAAGGATGAATATAGAGCAATGGGTTGCTACCAAGGTTCATAGATATTTGTGGGATACAAATATTGGACTAACCCGCATCTCAAATTTTACTACATGGAATCTTATTGATTGATCATAAGTAATTTTGAGTAAAGGCGAATATCATTGGTATCCTCCGACCTGAGATATATATTGGGTTTTGATATTCACCAAGTATTACACCTTGAGCCTATTCTTCACTGTCCTGAAATAGTGGACAGTACATAAGGATATGTTCAGGTATAACACGAGGTGTTTGTGAGAAACGTATGTGTCAAGATGGAATTTGTTCCTCTTATTCGTTGAGAGTTAGATGTCTAAGGCCTGATTAAGTTAAATCACAAGGAATGATCATTCTGTGTCCTTGGATTTAACATGACATCTGTAACAAAAGGATAAATGATTAATTCACCTAAATCTTTTCAAGTAGGGCACTTGAAAGGGATGATGTTATTGAATGGCTATAAGTCATGCGTATTAAGGGTAGTAAACCGTTGTTAGGCGGTATTTACTGCTTGCATCAATCTTCTATGAATCTTGGGCAAGTGGGAGATTGTAGGATTCTGTGTGCCCAAGACACTTAGAATATTGATGTGGTTAGTACGTCATGATCCAAGTCGGGTTATACCCAATAACAAGCTTAGCAAACACCAAATAATATTTAATTGATGATGTGATCATGCAATAAAATATTAACACCAATTTAGAAAATGGGTTTTCTAAACAAGTTGCATATGACATGGAACAATTTTTAGGATATTTTGTTCAATTATTATTTGTAATGTTATTTATATTAGTTAGATGACATTACAAATTAAAATGGCTACATATGTTATACAATTAATTGGTTAGTTGTATACATTTACTAAGAGATACCAAGTTATAAGACCATGTAACATTGTAATGTGTCTAATTTTAAAAGGGGGGAAACCCATTTCAAAGCCTTTTGGGCCGCCCCCTTTGTGTTCCTATTGGACCACTTTTGTTGATTAGATACCCACAATTAAGGGGTCTTATGACTTGCTCTTGGACCAGCCATTTGAAGCATACACATGCAAAAGCTCTCTCTCTTTCTCCCCTCTCTAGTTTCGGAAACAAGGCAGAAAGAAGGAGTCCAGCAGCTTTTTTTGGTGTTCAATCCTAGCATACAAGGTGTTTTGTAATAGTGCTTGGGGTATACGAAGCTTGAGGATCTCTACATTGAGTTCTTGGTCGATTCAAGCATCCAAAACACTCCTCTAAGTCGACTTTTCTGCTGGAGAAAGGTAGCCATTCACAGCCTCATATGGCTGTGACTTTATGTACATTAGTGTTTGTTCATAGCTTGTCCATTCATATATTTAAGATCCCTATTGATTTGGGTTTTGTTTTCCATCTTAAAACCACACTTAGAACACGAAAATTTCAGATTATAAACTTGTTATAATCCTATACATCCGCTGCGTTTTCTGAAAAGATTAAAAGGTTATACTATGTTTTAGTGTTCTCTCAAACCCTTCAATGGCATCAAGAGCCGGTTATATGGATGGCTTGCTTGATTCATCTTTTGAAATTGGTTTTAAAAGATGATATTAGATATGTTATAGGCTGTTTTTGGGCTGGTACATTATGTCTTGTTGAAATCCCCAACTTTCAAGGTTACATTACACATGCTTGTGATTAAACCTTGAAAGATATGTATGTTGAAATGTTGGTTGTTTGGACAATGATTAAAACCCAAAATTTCAGTTTATGTTGGCTGAAATTTGGGGTTTTAAATGGGGTTTTCATTATTTGAATAGATGATATGATCATTGGTTGTTAAAGTGCACAACCTAGCTTGTGGCCTTGTGTTGTTTGGATGTTTCAAGTGGTTGTTTTATTCATTCAATTTGGTTGTAATATTTGTGTTTATTCATTTGGGTTGTAATTATTCATTCATTTGGTTATGTAATAATAGATTAGGTTCATTTCCTTTACTAGAAAAATGTATTAGGATACAATTTTGTAAAAGGAAGATGTACAAGATCAAGACCCAAAGATGGACACAAAGACACAAGAAACATGGAGCATTTGGATGTGGTTTCTAGTGGGAGGTTCTTGGAACCTTTATGATATGTTTGACCCTTAGAAAGACCATAGACAACACTTGTGATGGCAAACAAGTGTTGTCAACATAAGGGCTATGGTTATGCACATATGATTGTTAATGTTTATGCTTGGTTGATTGTTTGTTGTCTTGATTGTTTGGTTGATATTTGGATATTCTAAGCAAACTAACTAACAATCTTAACAAGCTGAAAATTGATGGTTAATAAAAGGTTATTAAAATTATTTAATGATTTTAAGGATTAAAATAGGTTTTAATCAAAGAACCATAAGGTATCTTGTATTTGAAAGCATGAATACAAGTACATAGGATTTTCTAAACTAGAATTAAGAAATCTCTAATATTTTAAACGAGATCAACACCGTCCTTTTACACACACACTTGAGTCACTGGGAACCTTAGTGGGATAAAGGTCACCCAACCATTTTGAGGGAACTTGTGATTTGAGGTGAGAATGCCTTACTTATGGGATAAAGGTCACCTAACCATTTGTTTTGGCAAACTCACACGTGGGTGTAAGTAGGATGTCTTGATTTGCAAACCATGTTAAATGGATCACCTACAATGTGGTTTCCAAATGGTGTTGATGGGATTTTCATGCCGACTTTACATATGATGTTCAAGAGTCGATCCCATACCTCTAGAAGTTGCAAATGGTTGCAATCGTCAAACGTTGACCACCTTATTAATTTAAAACGTGGGATAAAGGTCACCTAACCACAATTTAAATGTAATATTGGGTTCTAGATTTTAATATGAAAAGTCTTGTAAGACATTTGTTATTAAAATTACAATATCGAAAATACTAAATAAAACTTTGTTAAATTTTGTAGATGGCCTCTAATAATGATAATCCGATAACTCATCCGCGTCCAACCAATCCCTACGAGCGATCCTCCAAAAGGAACGTCTAAACCATAACAACTTCATCGATTGGTATCGAAACTTGAGAATTGTTCTCAAGCAAGAGAGATGATCGTATGTTTTAGACGACCCTGTCCCCGATCAACCTAACGAGGATGATGAGGAGGCCTTTAACGATTGGCTGAAATACACTGAGGACTCCGTCCAAGTGTCTTGTCTCATGCTAGCGAGCATGACTCCTGATCTCCAAAAGGAGTATGAACATCACGGAGCTTACGACATGATAACCAGCTGAAGGAAACGTTCCAACAGCAAGCAAGGGTTGAGCGGTTCGAAACGGTTCGAGCGCTCCATGCATGTCGTATGGACGACAATCAATCTGTTTCATCTTATGTACTTAAGATGAAAAGTCACGTTGACCGCCTCGAGAGGCTTAATTGTCCCGTCTCGAAGGAATTGGCCACGGATTTGATCCTCATGGCCTTACCAAGAGGTTCGAGACATTCGTGTTGAACTACAACATGAATGCTTAGGACAAAAGCATTGGTGAGCTTCACTCAATGCTCAAAACGGCCGAGGCGGCCATGGGTAAAAGGGTTTTACCCGTTCTCACCATCAATGAAGGTGGGAACAATAAAAGGCCTCGTCCCGCACCCAAGGCAAAGGTTGCCAAGGGTAAGGGACTTGCTTGGGGAAAAGGGAAAGGGGTGGCAAGGGTGCCACCCAAACCACAAGAGAAAAGGCAAAAGGTTGCCACTAATGACCCATGCTTCAAGTGTGGGGAGATTGGACATTGGGCAAGGAATTGTCCGTCCATCTCCAAGAGTTGAAAGCGAGAGGGATGCCAGGCAGACCTCAGGTACAATATACATGATCCATATTGATTTAAACATGATATCCTCTAACACATGGGTATTAGATACCGGATGTGGAACTCACATTTGCAATTTGTTGCAGGGGTTCAAAAGAAGTAATGACTTCAAGAAAGGGGATGTGAGCCTCTACATGGGCAATGGGGCTAAAGTTCAAGTAGAAGCCCGTGGTGACTACATCTTGAAACTTCCAAATGGTTTGGAAGTATTTTGAACAATGCTTTGTATGCTCCTAGTTTGACTAGGAATATTATCTCTGTAGCCCTGTTAAAACATTTGGATATGTATATCATCGTTGAGGAAAATATCCATGTTTCTTTTAATGGAATGTTCTATTTTAAAACTATTCCCATTAATGGTATTTATGAATTGGTTCATGAAAATACTTTAAATAGTTCATTGTACCAAACTAACACCAAGAAACTCAAGTTGGACTTAAGTGATACCTATCTTTGGCATTGTCGTCTTGGCCATAAACAACAAGAAACGTTTACAAACACTTCAAAAGAATGGTCTTTTAAAAACAAATGAATATGATTCATTTGATGTTTGTGAATCTGTTTACAAGTAAGATGACTAAGGCACCTTTTAGTGGGACTACCGAAAGGGCAAAGGATTTATTAGGAATCATACATTCGGATGTATGTGGTCCTTTTAAGCCAATGACTAGGAATGGTGAAAGATACTTCATTACCTTTACCGACGATTATAGTCGCTATGGGTATGTGTACTTATTAAGGCACAAAGATGAAGCTTTTGAAATGTTCAAAATCTTCAAGAATGAAGTAGAAAATCAACTCAACAAGTCAATTAAAGTTCTCCGTACCGATAGAGGAGGTGAATACTTAAGTGAAGCTTTTCAAGATCATCTTAGGAGTTGTGGGATTGTCTCACAACTCACTCCACCTGGAACACCACAACATAATGGTGTGTCTGAAAGGAGGAATCGAACCTTATTAGATATGGTCCGATCTATGATGGCTAGAAGCACATTGCCTCTATCGTTTTGGGGTTCGCTCTGCTCTCCGCGGCCCGTATTCTAAATATGGCCCCAACCAAAAAGGTAGAAAGGACACCTTTTGAGATATGGCATGGAAGAATTCCATCCCTATCGTACTTAAGGGTTTGGGATGTGAGGCTTATGTTAAGACTCCCACCTAAACAAATTGGATGTCCGATCCACCAAGTGTATCTTTATGGATATCCTAGAGATTCTATGGGATATTATTTCTATGATCCAATGGAACAAAAGGTGTTTGTTGCCAGAAAGGGTGAGTTCTTAGAAGCAAAGTTCCTTATGGAAGGAGCTAGCAGTAGAACAGTGGATCTTGAGGAAGATCAAGAACCACAGCCCGATGCACGTTTGGTTGAAACTCGCACTCAACATAAGGATGTTGAGGATGATCAAGTGGTTGATCAATACACACAACACGTTCGCAGAAGTGGTAGAACTAGTAATCCACCTGAAAGATATGGATTTTTCATGGATGGATGCTATGTGGTAGATTCTGATGAACCAACCACATACCATAATGCAATGTCTAATTCGGATTGTGACAAATGGCTAGAAGCCATGAACGTTGAGATGCAATCCATGTATGACAACCAAGTTTGGGAACTTGTTGTACCACCTCTTAATTCCAAGGTAGTTGGAAGTAAGTGGGTTTTCAAGAGGAAAACCGACATGCATGGAAACTTGGATACTTATAAAGCTAGACTTGTAGCAAAGGTTTCACTCAAACTCAAGGGGTTGATTATGATGAAACCTTCTCACCTGTTGCGATGCTAAAGTCTATAAGGATATTGTTTGCCATAGCTGCTCATTATGATTATGAGATTTGGCAAATGGATGTCAAAACCGCTTTCCTAAATGGATATCTTGAGGAAGATGTCTATATGGCTCAGCCTGAAGGTTTTGCTGATCCAAAGCATCCTAATAAAGTATGCAAGTTAAAGAAATCAATCTATGGATTGAAAAAAGCATCGAGAAGCTGGAATCACCGTTTTGATGAGGAAGTAAAGAAATTTGGTTTCATCAAAAACGCTGATGAGGCTTTGTGTATAAGAAGGCTAGTGGGAGCACAATAACTTTCCTAGTATTGTATGTTGATGACATACTACTATTTGGAAATGACATTCCAACCTTGGAAGGTGTAAAAACCTGGCTTGGAAGTTGTTTTTCCATTAAGGATCTTGGTGAAGCCGCCTATATTCTGGGAATAAAGATCTATAGGGATAGATCAAGGCGGTTGATTGGTTTGAATCAAAGTGCATATATTGATAAAATCTTGAAAAGTTCAAGATGGAGAATTCTAAGAAAGGTACCGTACCTATTCAAAGAGGAACGATATTGAGTACGGCTCAATGTCCAAGCTCAAAGGAAGAGCAAGATAAAATGAAGGCAATCCCATACGCATCTGCTATAGGATCCATCATGTATGCAATGATATGCACTCGACCGGACGTGTCATGCGCCTTAAGCATGACAAGCCGTTACCAGCAGAATCCTGGAAACAGTCATTGGATGGCTGTTAAGAACATACTTAAGTACCTAAGGAGGACAAGAGATATGTTCCTGATCTATGGATCTGGTGACGAGGAACTCGTTGTAAAAGGTTACACGGATGCAAGTTTCCAAACCGATCGTGACGATTCACGATCACAATCGGATACTTTTCATTCTGAATGGAGGAGCTGTCTCTTGGAAGAGCTCCAAGCAGGATGTGGTGGCTCTATCAACTACAGAATCAGAATATGTCGCCGCCTCATTGGCAGCTCAAGAAGCTGCATGGTTAAAGAAATTCATTGCCGATCTAGGGGTTGTCCCCTCCATTCAGGACCCCCTAGAGATCTTTTGTGATAACGAGGGTGCGATTGCACAAATCAAGGAACCCCGTGCTCATCAAAAGACTAGGCATATTGAGCGGATTCAACTACATACGAGATGAAGTTGAAAAGGAAAGATATGTATTCGCAAAGTTCACACGGATCAAAACGTTGCGGATCCTCTCACGAAGCTCCTTGAAAAGGCAAAGCATGAATGTCATACTTGTGCCATGGGACTTCGATATTCTAGTGATTGGATTTGATATATAAATTTTGTATTTGGATATGTGGAACTTTCTATTATTTGAATAAAATTATTTGGTTATAATGGTTCAAATAATATTCCAATTTAGCATGTTTAATCCATGAGTAAAATGTTTACTCTAAATGTCCGTAGTCGTTCACACTTGTGGGAACAAGTTTGAAGGTAAGACTATTATGAACTTGGATTGGTTGATATTCATAAGGATGAATATAGAGCAATGGGTTGCTACCAAGGTTCATAGATATTTGTGGGATACAAATATTGGACTAACCCGCATCTCAAATTTTACTACATGGAATCTTATTGATTGATCATAAGTAATTTTGAGTAAAGGCGAATATCATTTGGTATCCTCCGACCTGAGATATATATTGGGTCTGATATTCACCAAGTATTACACCTTGAGCCTATTCTTCACTGTCCTGAAATAGTGGACAGTACATAAGGATATGTTCAGGTATAACACGAGGTGTTTGTGAGAAACGTATGTAGTCAAGATGGAATTTGTTCCTCTTATTCGTTGAGAGTTAGATGTCTAAGGCCTGATTAAGTTAAATCAACAAGGAATGATCATTCTGTGTCCTTGGATTTAACATGACATCTGTAACAAAAGGATAAATGATTAATTCACCTAAATCTTTTCAAGTAGGGCACTTGAAAGGGATGATGTTATTGAATGGCTATAAGTCATGCGTATTAAGGGTAGTAAACCGTTGTTAGGCGGTATTTACTGCTTGCATCAATCTTCTATGAATCTTGGGCAAGTGGGAGATTGTAGGATTCTGTGTGCCCAAGACACTTAGAATATTGATGTGGTTAGTACGTCATGATCCAAGTCGGTTATACCCAATAACAAGCTTAGCAAACACCAAATAATATTTAATTGATGATGTGATCATGCAATAAAATATTAACACCAATTTAGAAAATGGGTTTTCTAAACAAGTTGCATATGACATGGAACAATTTATTAGGATATTTTGTTCAATTATATTATTTGTAATGTTATTTATTAGTTAGATGACATTACAAATTAAAATGGCTACATATGTTATACAATTAATTGGTTAGTTGTATAATTTACTAAGAGATACCAAGTTATAAGACCATGTAACATTGTAATGTGTCTAATTTTAAAAGGGGGGAAACCCATTTCAAAGCCTTTTGGCCGCCCCCTTCTTGTGTTCCTATTGGACCACTTTGTTGATTAGATACCCACAATTAAGGGGTCTTATGACTTGCCTCTTGGACCAGCCATTTGAGGCATACACATGCAAAAGCTCTCTCTCTTTCTCCCCTCTCTAGTTTCGGAAACAAGGCAGAAAGAAGGAGTTCCAGTAGCTTGTTTTTTGGTGTTCAATCCTAGCATACAAGGTGTTTTGTAATAGTGCTTGGGGTATACGAAGCTTGAGGATCTCTACATTGAGTTCTTGGTCGATTCAAGCATCCAAAACACTCCTCTAAGTCGACTTTTCTGCTGGAGAAAGGTAGCCATTCACAGCCTCATATGGCTGTGACTTTATGTACATTAGTGTTTGTTCATAGCTTGTCCATTCATATATTTAAGATCCCTATTGATTTGGGTTTTGTTTTCCATCTTAAAACCACACTTAGAACACGAAAATTTCAGATTATAAACTTGTTATAATCCTATACATCCGCTGCGTTTTCTGAAAAGATTAAAAGGTTATACTATGTTTTAGTGTTCTCTCAAACCCTTCAGTCTGGATAAGTTTGTGATCGTGTTCATAGACGATATAATTATCTACTCCCAATCGAAAGAGGATCATGAAGAACACCTTTGGGCAATACTGGAACTGTTATGGGAAAAGAACTTTCGCCAAGTTCTCGAAGTGTGAATTCTGGTTACGGGAAGTGAAGTTTTTGGGTCATGTGGTTAACGAGGATGGATTCATGTAGATCCCGGCAAGATGAAGCGGTGAAGAAATAGGATCCCCCAGACCCTTCAGAGATACGACAATTCTTAGGTTGGACGGATACTATCGTCATTTCATCATGAATTTTTCAATGATCGCTCAACCGTTAACGCTGCTGACTCAGAAAGACACGAAGTTTGATTGGGGACATGCACAAACAAGCATTCCAAATGTTGAAAGAGAAGCTGTGCAATACACCAATATTGTCCCTCCCAGACGGAACTGATGATTTTGTGGTATACTGCGATGCTTCACGTCAAGGATTGGGATGTGTACTAATGCAGAAGGATAAGGTGATTGCCTACGCTTCACAACAACTTAAGGTGCACGAAAAGAACTATACAACCCATGATTTAGACTTGGGCGCTGTAGTATTTGCACTTAAGATTTGGAGGCATTACCTGTATGGAACCAAATGCATCATCTACACAGATCATAAGAGCCTCCAACATATCCTGGATTAGAAAGAGCTTAATATGCGTTAACGACATTGGGTAGAGCTTCTTAGTGACTACGATTGTGAAATCCGGTATCATCCAGGGAAAGCCAACGTGGTGGCTGATGCTTTAAGCCGCAAAGAACGCACGAAACCACTACGTGCTCGAGCGTTGGGGTTGACTATTCAAACGAATTTGAAAGCTCAGATCCAAATTGCACAAAGTGAGGCGTTGAAAGAAGAAAACCTCGTGGGAGAAGAATTCCAAGGGTTGGACAAACAAATGATTTGCAAGGATGATGGTGTACAGTACTTCATAGATTGTATATGGGTACCCAGATGGGGAGGTGTACATACCTTGGTCATGGATGAAGCACACAAGATGCGATATTCTATTCATCGTGGTGCAGACAAGATGTACCACGATCTCAAGGATCTGTACTGGTGGCCAGGCATGAAGAAAGACATTGCCATGTATGTGAGCAGATGCTTGACATGCTCGAAAGTTAAAGCTGAACATCAGAAACCGTTGAGATTATTACATAGCTATGGATTTTATTACCAAACTCCCTAGAACGAGCAACGGGCATGACTCGATATGGGTTGGTGGTGGATCGAATGACGAAGTTAGCTCATTTCTTGCCGATCCGAGAAGACTACAAAATGGATAAATTGGCGAGATTGTACGCAAAAGAGGTCGTGACAAGACACGGAGTACTGGTGTAGATCATATCCGACCATAACATCCGATTTACTTCACGATTTTGGCAGACACTGCTAAGAGCGATGGGCACTCGATAGATATGAGCACAACCTATCATTCTCAGACAGATGACCAAAGTGAAAGAACTATACAATGCTAGAAGTCATGTTAAGGGCGTGTGTAATCGACTTTGGTGGTAGTTGGGACACTCATTTACTGTTGATTGAGTTCTCTTACAACACCAGCTACATATACAAGCATTGGATGTGCTCCATTTGAAGCGTTGTATGGAAGAAAATGCAGATCTCCCGTTTGTTGGGCCGAGATTGGTGAAAGTCAGCTAACAGGCCCAAAGATCATTCAAGAAACAACTGACAAGATTTTCCAAATCAAAGACAGACTCAAAGCTGCTATAGATCGCCAAAAGAGCTATACCGACAACCGTCGGAAGCCTCTGGAATTTAACATTAGAGATCATGTTTTACTCAAAGTCTCTCCTTGGAAAGGAATTGTTCAGTTTGGAAAGAAAGGGAAGTTAGCCCCAAGATACGTAGGACCATTCGAGATTACAGAAAGAATTGGTCCAGTGGCTTACCGATTAAGGTTACCACAAGAACTCAGCGGCGTACATGATACTTTCCATGTGTCGAACCTTAAGAAGTGTTTGGCTGACGAATCAGTTCACGTACCAATTGAGGACATCAAGATTGACGAAAAGCTTTATTTTGTTAAGGAACCCATTGAGATCATGGATCGACATGTCAAGCAATTGAAGCGCAGTAGAATACCAATCGTTCGCATGAGATGGAATTCAAAACGAGGGCCAGAGTTTACATGGGAACGGGATGATTAGAAGAAACTTAGATTTCCACATCTATTCGAGGATGACACTCTTGGACCTAACTCTAGCTGAATTTCGGGACGAAATTCTCTCAACTGGGGGATACTGTGACATCCGTCACCACAAGGTTCGTCAATTAACATGATTATCCGTTAGCTTTTTCCTTGATCATTCATTCCACATCTTTATTAACTCCTTGTGTGGATATCATACTTGTGTTATCATCTTTATGCTTGTGTTCTTATCGTTAACGTGTGCTATGCTTAAACCTTTTTACAAATTTCCATCATTGTTATCACTAAAAATATATCATTTTTATATAAAATCATTTTCATTAATAAAATTATTTTTAAGTGCCAGTTATCATTAAATACATTTTTGTTGGACCAAAGAAACCAATGACCCAAGATCAGAAAACCTCTAAGTCCCACATGGTATCACAACAACTGCTGAAAGCTTCATCAGCAGTTTGACAAAGTACTGAAGACTTCAACAGCTGAAGATCAAGTGCTGAAGACTTCAACAGCTGAAGAACTAAAGTGCTGAAGTACAACAGCTGAAGAACACAAGTACTGAAGCTGAACAGCTGAAGAACACAAGTGCTGAAGCTGAAGTTCAAAGTACTGAAGTACAACAGCTGAAGAGTTTACAAGTACTGAAGATCAACAACTGATGTACAAAGTCTGAAGACAAAGACTGAAGACATCAGCTGACGATATCTACTGAAGTCATCAGCTGATGAAACATCTGAAGTTCAAGTCTGAAGCCCAAGTACTGAAGTTTCAGTAGTTTGTCACAACAGCTGAAGAATACTTCTTCAGTAGTTGTGATATCAGTAGTTTTATATTTTTAGTTTCAGTAGTTTTGTAAAACGACTGAAGAGCTTGTTCTTCAGTCATTGTAGTTTCAGTAGTTATAACAACTGATAACACTTAGCATTTTTGTAAGGAGATGTCAGCTGTTTTGACATCTTCAGTAGTTGTGTTTCAGTTGTAATAAATCTGTTAGATGTCACTATCAAGTGACATCAGCAGACGTCACATCTCTTATATAAGAGGTGTCGACCTAATTGTAATTGTGACATTCTGTTACCACGAAAGCGAATATTGAATGAAATATATTTGCAGAAATTCTCTCTCTATAACCGTCTTTGTTCTTCATTGAATATCGTCTCGTTCTTGTGAATTGGCTAATTCATTGTTCGATTTCCGCTGCTATACTCACTAATCAATCAAACATAGATCACTGATCCTAACAAGTGGTATCAGAGCTGGTTAATCATTGATCATTGAAACTGCTAATTGATATCTGTGTTTGATTGAATTAGCGTATTCGCAAGAACTGGTTATAGATTATTGAATTTCTGTGGCTTTCGTTCATTGATTTTGAGATCTTCTGGTTCAATCGGTTGTTGCGTTTTGTTCTAAATCTGTTTTAGCTTAATCAAATTTGATTGAATCTAAGATGACTACACCTTCTAATGATCCTCACAATACCGGTTCTTTAACCAAGCCTCCGATGCTGGTTAGGACCGAGTATAACATATGGCAATGAAGAATGCTTCATCACCTGTCTGTTAACAGTTCAGGTTATTGGACATCTGTGGTACATGGACCACATAAGCCTATGGTGAACAATCCAGAAACCAATCAAATGGTTCCGAAGAAGAAGGAACAATACTCTGATGAAGATCGGAAACTATTTGAGATTAATGCTAAAGCCCATGGAATTCTGGCTATGGCACTGCCTAATGAAATCTATTCTGGGCTTATGCATCATGAAACTGCTCATGATCTCTGGAATGCCCTGAAGGAACAATTCGGTGGCACAGATGAGGTCTTAGCAAATAACAGAGAAATCCTTGCCCAACAATATTAGACATTCTCTCATAGAAACGATGAGACACTGACTCAACAGTTTGAGCGTTTCTCCTGCTTGATATCTGAGCTGAAAATGGTGAAACAGGAATACACCAATAGCCAGATGAACAACAGATTCCTCAGATCACTGCCTGAGAGATGGGACACATACACTATTGTCCTACGCTCCAGTGCAAATCTGAATAGCCTATCTCTCACCCAACTTCATGGGAAATTGCTTACATTTGAAAGAGAGATAGAGCAGAAAAGGAAACTGTCATCTTCAGGAAAGCTCACTGATGACTTTGTACCAGGCAATACTGCCTTGGTTGGTCATGAGTCAGAATATGCTTCATCTGAAATCAATTATGATGAGCATATAGATTTCTCTTCAAACAGTTCTAATCATGCATTTGTTGGTATTGAGAGTCATTCTGGCAGTAATAGTGACAATTTATGCTTCATCATGGATGATCTGAAAGGAATAGCTGATGATGATCTTGAAGAGATGGATATTCTGAGCCAAATGGCATTGATTAATATCAGATCTCAGAAGTTCTATAAGAGAACTGGCAGGAAATTTCCTGGACTCTCTGGCAAAACCAAAGTTGGTTTTGACAAGAGTAAGTTGAGGTGTCACAAATGCCAAAGGCTAGGACACTTTGCAAGAGAGTGTAGATCAACTGGATCTAACTCTTCTGCACCCTTCGTGACTTTTCCTAGTACTAGTCCACAAAACAGAGGGCAACATCCTGCTGGTTCTGGTCATCATTCACATCCTAGATCTCCTGCATACTTTGTTCCCCAGGGTCAAATGTCATATCCTTATCCCTGCTATTATGTGCCTCAACCAAATCCTGTTCAAGCTCCAATTGCACAACAACCACAAGCATTGCCTGAACCACAACCTTCCCAATCTCATCAACAAACTCAACCTCAACAACACAGCTTCTTCACCCCAGGAGTTGTTGACTGGAGCAGTTTACCAGATGACTTGTCTGGTCATGAACAACTGTTCTCAGGTGCTGGTCAACATGGTGGTGAAAGTCCCTTTGGAAATCTAGCTCTTATGGCTTTGGATTCTGCTGATACTTCATCCACTAATGCCTCTACATTAAAGGTATCACAGGTATCCTCTGAGGCAAAAGCCAAATTATGTTCTGAACCATGCATAGCAGCATTTGCATCTATTAGAGAAGCAAATGTAGCTTTAATCAACAAGAACATTGAGCTAGAACAAATAATTTCCAAAAGCAAAGCTGAGTTTGAGTCTATGCTTAATGATAAAAATGATGAGATTTACAAACTGAAATGCCAAATAACTGATGATAAGGCTAGGGAAGAGATACTTCTTGAGAAGTATAAAGATCTCAAAGAAACCCTTGCAGTTACCCAGGTAGAGTGTGATAGATGGGTACAATCATGCAAAGGTTTTGAAATGCTTCTTAGTAAGCAATCTGCTTCCAATGTGAAGTTTGGCATTGGTTACAATCACACTGCTCCACCTACAGATTTTACTCCAAGAGCAGAGGTAGAATCTGATGGTGAGAGTAATAACCAATCCATCTCATCATGTGATCTACTTTCTGATACAGCACAATCAGAAGTAGAAGTCAGCATCAAGCCCTCTCAGAACCTATCAGCTGATGTTGATGGTTCAAATGCTGACACTCACATGATCAATGAGTTGATCAACTCAGGAGTTAATTCTGAAAGTCCTGAAAGGACTAGAGAGCAGGATTTAACACCTGAAGTTCAAACTCCAACTACTGTCAGTAATGAAAAGAAGAAAACTGTCAGTAGAAAGAGTTTGAAGGCTACTAAAGAGGAAGTCAAGAAAGCAAACAATGCTTCCAAAGCACTGAAGAGCAAGTCTCCAGTTGCTTCACCCTCTTTAGTTGATGATCAACCTAAGATGAAGAAGAAACCATGTGAAGTATGTGGTTTGTTCAATCATCTTACAGATGATTGCTGGTACAAAAGAGGTTCCAAACTCAAACAAAAAGAAGAAATTAAAAAGAAAATGGTAAAAATGAAAACTGAGTTTGAGACCACATTTGTATCAGCAACATCAAATCCTGGAACCCTTAAGTCCTCAAAGAAATCCAAAAAGGAAGGGGTTAAATAGGTGACAGCTGAGAGTGCTCAGAAGAAGATGGTGCAACATAGGAACTTATCAAACTCCACTAGCAATGTGTCTGATGAGCTGAAAGCTTTATCACAAAATCAGACACAGCTGGTTATGATGGTTCAACATCTGTTGGGTAGAGTTAACCAATTAGATGCTCCTATGTTGAAACCAAAGAAAAGGAGATCCAAGCCAAGGATTCCTCTTCTTCACCATCTTCTTCCTCTCAAGCTGTTGTTACTAATAAACCTGTTAGTTTACCATCTGTTGATGAGACCAGGCCCAAAACCAAAAAGGTTTGGGTCTCTAAAACTAACTGATTGTTTATTATTGCAGGGTTCTCCAACATGCCAAAGTAGCATCTGGTATGTAGACAGTGGGGGATCTATGCACATGACTGGGAACATTCTCTTCTTCATGACTACTCTCAAGGAAGGAAGGTCTTTGTTTCTTTTGGCAACGATGCTAGGGGTTACATCATTGGAAATGGCTTTGTCTACAATGGAGAAATCAAGTTTGATGATGTTAATCATGTGGAAAATCTCAAGTACAATCTCTTGAGTGTCAGTCAAATGTGTGATAAAGGCCATGTTGCTCTTTTCACCAGTCAGAACTATAGGATTCTGTCATCCAAAGTTCTGCATTTGATTGATAAGGTGTTGGATGATCACACTCTCCTGAGAGCCAACAGGACAAGAAGAGTGTATGCCTTAGATCTTTCCAAGAAAATAGATCTCAGAGGCAATCCTTGCCTATTTTCTAAAGCCTCTTCTCAAGAATCTAAACTGTGGCACAGAAGGCTGGGTCATGTTAATTTCAAAAACATGAATCAGCTTACCCATAATAGTTTAGTCAGAGGCTTACCAATAAAGGAGTTCCACTATGATGAAACCTGCACTGCTTGTTTAAAAGGAAAACAGCACAAAGTCTCATTCCCTCCTATTGAAGAGCCTAAGTCCACTGCTTGCTTGCAATATGGATCTATTTGGTCCTGTGAAAGTAATAAGCATGGCAAAGAAGAAATACTGTCTGGTAATTGTGGATGATTACTCCAGATTTGTATGGACTTTCTTTCTACATTCAAAGGATGAGGTTGCTCAGAAGATTATTCACTATGTGTTGTATATTGAGAAGCAGTATTCCCTTCCAGTCAAGTGTATTAGGAGTGACAATGGAACTGAATTCAGAAATCATACACTTGATGACTTCTATCTTTCAAAGGGAATCAAAAGGCAGTTTAGCATCCCAAGGACTCCAGAACAAAATGGAGTAGTGGAGAGAAAGAACAAGACCCTCATTGAAGCTGCAAGGTCCATGCTGGCTGACTCTGGTTTGCCATTGACCTTTTGGCTGAAGCTGTCAACACAACTTGCTATGTGCAGATGTAGTTACAACTACTGATGTAGTTACAACTACTGATGTAGTTACAACTACTGATGTAGTTACAACTACTGATGGCTAAATGCCTCACAAGTACTGAAGTACTTTATCTGTTCCAAACTACTGATGTAGTTACAACTACTGATGTAGTTACAACTACTGCAATCAGTACAAACAGATAAGTACTGACGTCCTATGAAACACCTGAAAAGCAGATGCAAAGTCTGATGAGTAAGTGTTGAGGACAGTATGAAACAGCTGAAAGGCTATGAATTGACGAAAACTACTGAAGAGAACTTTCTCTTCAGTTGTTTCAACAACTGCTGTTTCATTCTAAACAACTGAAGCAAAACCATGTCTTCAGTAGTTCTCTAACTACTGATGACTAATACCAAGTCTTCAGCTGTTTACAACAACTGATGACAAAACCACTGTCTTCAGTAGTTTCACAACTACTGATGACAAACACCAAGTCCTTAGTTGTTTCATCATCTAAAGTCAAAACCACAGCTTTCAGTAGTTTTCTAACTACTGATGCCTAACACCACGACTTCAGCTGTTTCAACGTCTGAAAGGGTAATACCATGTCAACAGTCGTTTAAAACTACTGATGACTAACACCACATCCTTCAGTCGTTTTCTAACCCGTACCCTATAAATATCCCTGACCTAATCCATCAAAGCTTCATCTTCTTCAAGCCTAACGTTCCTCTCCAAAACTTCTCTCTTCTAAATGGCGTCCATGCAAATCAAACCGCGACACAACTGTGTAGCTTACCTTACTAAATCGCCAGTCTGGGCTAAGTTCGATACTACTATCGATCTTATGGTCCAGTCACAATACAAAACGGCATTTCTTCTCAATCCCATCCTACATGCCAAATCCCTCAAACAGTTTTGGATGAACGTCACCATCACCACTGGGGAGAACAACATAACATCTCTCGGGTCGGTCGTCAACAACAAAGAAGTGGTCATCACTCCCGAAATACTTCGCCAAACTCTACATCTGGATGATGCCATTTCTCCTGCTGGATATCCCAAGGGCACAACTGATCTATCCTTTGCCCATCATGGATATCAGGGCAACCTTAGTGCCTCCACTATAATGAAGAAACATTTTCATGACGCTGAACGCCTAATTTTTCACATGATAAATGTTTGTTTGGATCCTAAGACTTCGTCTTGGGATCAAATGTCTACGAAGTGGCAGCAGGTAATGTATTCTATTCTTGAGCAACAGCCTTTAAATTTTCCAGAAATAATATTTTCAGAGCTCAAGGATATGGCTCAATAACTAACTGCTAACCGTTGGATATTATATCCGCGGTTCATAATGGACATAATTACAAACCAGCTTCACGCTGAGGGACTTGTTGGCCTGGGAGTCCCTGCTACGGCTGTTTTGCCTGAAGTATACTCCCGGCATAACTCTGACCACACACTCAAATTGGCTGCCAAGCTGCGAAAACCCACGCAGCTGGAACCCACAGCCACCATCTCCAAATCAAAAGTCCCCACCAAACCCACCAAAAAGAAACCCAAAACGGCTACTCAGGGAAATGAGTCCCCTGAGGATGCCCCTGCAACACAAACGCAGGAGATATCCACAGGTCATAACCCCTAGTGGATATAAGGACTCTTCCAGCCATAGCCGCTCAGGATTCTCTCAACAGGAGCCTGCAGCAACCACAAAAGGGGTACCCACACATCTGGGATCTTCCTCACTTGAGGGGATTGCCATTGAAGAGCACCATCCTCCCTAGGTGCACACTGCTTCTATCCCTTCACCCCATGCAACCGCCCCCCAAAGCCTAACATTGCTTGTTGCACAAGTGCTGACTCAATTGCACTCCTCACCCCCTCCCCAGATACCAATTACTACTAGGAATACCTCTACCATTGAGGGGGAGGACCAAAGTGCAATTGAGAACCCACAGCATAGGGGTTTACCACTTCTATCTCCTGGTGTAGATAGGGAGATTAGAATATCTAGTGAGGCTGCCACCTCTTCTGCATCAGCACATGATCAGAATGAGGCTGGTAACATTGCTAAGACCTCACTAGAGGCAACAGTTGATGATGGACATAGTCCTGAGGCTGGAAGTCCCCAATACCAAGACAAAGGGGCACATGCTACAACTGGTCTACACCCAGTGCATGTACATCCTGCTCCAAGCAGGAGGTCAGGTGATTCAGCTTCTGCTGATGATGACCTAAGCTTTTTCTATGATGTTCTTGCCCAGAATACAATCCTTGAGGAGGAAGTCAGTAGGCTGCAAAACCTACTTGACCAACTCTCTCAAGGAGAAAGACCATCTGCCTCCACCAACCCATAGATGGCACCTTCAGTTGAAGGTTCCCCAAACACTGAGCCACTCCCAACAACTCAGCCACCTGCCTTTGCTTCTGGCACTATTTCTCAGGAACAGAACCCTCCTGAGCAAATAGTTACTGTCCTTCAAAATTCCCTCCCTCTCATCACACTCATAATCACTGACATTGTGACTAAAGCCATTGATGAGAGGATTTCCTCAACTTTACAACCATTGATTGATGCTGCTGTGCAAAAGACACTTTCTACGGTACAAACCCCTACCACCAATGCATCCAAAAAGGGGGAGAGTACTGCAGTGAAAGAAAAGAAGAGGAAAAGAATAGAGGATGAGATGGCCCAAGAGCAAGCCCAGGAGTTGGAAAAAGAAAAGCAACAACTGATCACCTATAAACGAAAGAAAAGTGCTGATGATCAACCTACTGCTGAAGAAAAATCCTTGGAAGAGCTGGTAAAAGATGCTGATGATACACACAGCCGATCCATGGATAAAATCATTGAGCAACTCTTCAGGCAAGGTTTTGATACAACCACATTAGATAGTGAAATCAGGAAGTTGGAAGTGGAGGAGATTCAAACCCGATGGGCTGGGTATGATGCACTTGAAAAGGAGAGATTGGAGATCATGATCCGTTTCATTGCCAAATACTTAGGAAGATCTTTGATGGAGATTCGCGCGTGGACCAGAGACAGTATTCTGGCTATAGCCACCATAATCTGTCTGTCTGAGCAATTCCACAAGGGGATTATCATTGAAGCCCTTGATGAGGCCGGGGCTGGAAAAAGGTTTGAAATGGCAAAACTTACAAAGGCTAAACTCAAAACCAAAATGCTGGAACAACCTTCCCTTCCACCCACTCAAAACCAGCCTACCCCTCAAATCTCCAAACCAATCTCAAAGCCCAAATCCAAACAACCGCAATCACAACCCACAAAACCAACTCCCTCACCATCTAAACCAACAGCCGATGATGCACCCAGAAGAAGAAGAGAAGGGTGTTGAGGCTAGAAGAAGAAGATGAAGAGGATGATGTGTAAGAAGATAGGATGCCTCTGTCTGCAGTCCTAACACTGGCGAAAGCCAAACCTATGCCCATCACTCCCACCTCACAGATGGATGTTGTGAGAGTAAAATTTGAAGAAGAGGAGCAGCAAAAGCTTCATGATGATGAAATGCTGAAAAGCATTGACAAAACCTATGCTGCCTCCTCATCAATTATTAGCATAAAGAAAGAAGCTCTGAGATTGTACACTCTCGCCAACACATTTCAATATCAGAAGGAAAGGGTGAGAGTATGGCCTGATCTGAGGGTGGCTCACAGGATTGTAAAGAAAGACATTCCTTCGAGATACAAGGGTCAAGTCAAGAGGATCGTAGATGAAGAGATCACAGTGGCCCTTGTAGTATCACCCTGGGAGATTGTCGAAGAGATCAAGAAAGCCTACGAGACTAAACAACCACCCCAGAAGATGCTAGAGAACAGAATTATTAAAAATGGGCTAGTCTACAAGAGGCTTGAGAACTTCAAACAGAATGAGCTCAGTCTGTTACTCGAAGGGAATCATCCTGATGAGTTTGCATATAGACAAATTACAACAGTTGAGCTCAAAAACGGCAAACAGGCCAAGTACATCTCAGAGCTGTATGGGCGAGAAGGATTGTTTGATGGTGAAGCCGAGAACCTGACCATGGAAGAACAAATCATGTTTCTCAGAGCCTACACCAGAGAGTCCTACAGGCTCATACACGGGAAGTAGTTCTCATGAATGGGATAACAACTCTGTGTCCAGTTCCCCAAAACAGAGTTCCCATTCATATCTTGCCAAACAAATATCTGAGACTTCTTCCCAGGCCGGAGCTTATATGGGTCATCTTCTCTACTGATCAAGAAGGAAAAAGACCAACCTTTTGCCAACAATAAGTGGGATAATAAATAAATTAGAGGTTTTGGCTGCATTGGTTCAGGGGGAGTTTGTTGGACCAAAAGAACCAATGAGCCAAGATCAGAAAACCTCTAAGTCCCACATGGTATCACAACAACTGCTGAAAGCTTCATCAGCAGTTTGACAAAGTACTGAAGACTTCAACAGCTGAAGATCAAGTGCTGAAGACTTCAACAGCTGAAGAACTAAAGTGCTGAAGTACAACAGCTGAAGAACACAAGTACTGAAGCTGAACAGCTGAAGAACACAAATGCTGAAGCTGAAGTTCAAAGTACTGAAGTACAACAGCTGAAGAGTTTACAAGTACTGAAGATCAACAACTGATGTACAAAGTCTGAAGACAAAGACTGAAGACATCAGCTGACGATATCTACTGAAGTCATCAGCTGATGAAACATCTGAAGTTCAAGTCTGAAGACCAAGTACTGAAGTTTCAGTAGTTTGTCACAACAGCTGAAGAATACTTCTTCAGTAGTTGTGATATCAGTAGTTTTATATTTTTAGTTTCAGTAGTTTTGTAAAACGACTAAAGAGCTTGTTCTTCAGTCATTGTAGTTTCAGTAGTTATAACAACTGATAACACTTAGCATTTTTGTAAGGAGATGTCAGCTGTTTTGACATCTTCAGTAGTTGTGTTTCAGTTGTAATAAATCTGTTAGATGTCACTATCAAGTGACATCAGCAGACGTCACATCTCTTATATAAGAGGTGTCGACCTAATTGTAATTGTGACATTCTGTTACCACGAAAGCGAATATTGAATGAAATATATTTGCAGAAATTCTCTCTCTATAACCGTCTTTGTTCTTCATTGAATACGTCTCGTTCTTGTGAATTGGCTAATTCATTGTTCGATTTCCGCTGCTATACTCACTAATCAATCAAACATAGATCACTGATCCTAACAATTTTTAACATAAAATAACAAACACTTTTAAAGTCGTTTTCAACCGAAACAAACCTTAGGAACTCGAGGGCTAAGTGCAGGGACTAAAATTGATATTTTGTAAACTTGGGATGGGTATAAAAACCCCATTTTCCTAGCCATTATTCATTCTTCTTCTTCACCTTACATCTCCTTCCTTGCACCAAAATTGCCATGTTTCGTCTTGTTTTCATTGTCTAGACTTCATCTACAACCTAGTCTACTCCATCCTTGCAAGTAGACGACTTTGGTTGTCCTTTTCTTGCTCGTTTTACTGCTGTCCATTTCTAGGGTTTCGGGTGTTCGGGTTCAACCCGAACACATGTGGTCGCGTGGGTGCGTGTGATGTCTTTTGCGTGTTCTTCTTGTTTATGTGTGTTTGTTGAGTGTTTCTGGAAGTCCTTATGGTGTAAAACTCGTGCACGGAGCAGCCGGAGGCTGCTCTGCACTTCAGCAGTCGCGAACTTGCAGTTCAAGCGACTGGGTCTGTCATGCGACTGGGTGAGTCGTGCGACTGAGTCATGTGACTGTGTCATTCGGGCGACTAAGTTGTGCGACTGGGGATGTCATGCGACTGAGTCATGCGATCGAATGAATGTGTGCGATTGAGTCAATGCGGGTGAATGTTGTGTGCGATTGAGTCATGCGACCGAATGAATGTATGTGATTGTGCGTGCATCGCACGACTGAAGGCCAATCGTACGAATAAAGGTTCAGTCATACGAATGAAGCTGATTCGTACGAATGAATGTTGATTCGTGCGTATGGAGGTTAAGTCGTGCGAATGGGTGTTGTGTGGTACGATTGAATGCCAGTCGTGTGAATGAAGGTTCAATCGTACGAATGAAGGTTCAATCGTACGAATGAAGCTAATTCATATGATTGAGGGTTGATTCGTACGAATGGAGTGTTGAGTCGAGTGTCTGGTCCTATCGTGTGATTGATGATGCTGTGTGTGTGAATTTCCTTCTTCAATGTTGTGTGATGATAAGGTAACATCAACACAAATGTCATTGCTCGACCATAAAGATTAAAGTCAACGCTATCAAGGCCACAAATACTATTCCAATTCAAATCAACCTAACGTTTTACAAATTATCAATAACCATTTGTGACTACTAATATTTAATAAATACTTTTCCTATAATAATGGATCTTTTACACAATATCACCAGCAATGGTAACGATTTCTAGTACTTGGATCTACATAAGATCTAATATGTGTGTCAGCTTGTGTGTGTTACCCGCGACCAAATCGATACAACCCGAACCGACTGAACATTACTATTTGCTACATACATATCATTAATGCTTAACAATAACTGTTAATAGGTGTTTGACCGTTCTTTGCATACTACATTTGAGGAACTTTGATCATTCATACTTACCACTTAACAAGTGAGTTTCGTGCCCCTTTTTATGCTTATACAACTTTTCAATCATTTACAAACATGGGGAAAAGTATGCTCACCCGTTTTATATGCTGTACAACTTACATACAATTTACATACTTGGAATTAACGTGATACTGTTTTGTGAGTACTTATCTGATACATGATTGGGTCTGCTGTGTGGTTCTTTCTTTACAACCATTTAATTCCAGTGTGGGAACCGACAGATAGGTATTGGTAGTACTACTGGTTGACACCCCTACCCTCGTTTGTTGGTATACTAGTTAGTACCAACAGTCGCCAGGAACGAGCCTTGGGTGAATATATTCCGACATTTGTGTACGTCGTTAGGTTTGGTTGTAAAGCTCATGTCATTTGATTTTGCTTACTTATAACTGTATTCACGGTATTCCGCAACAAACTATTATACAACATCAATTACTTATTTACATTTAAACTTGCGAGCTCACCAACAATTTTGTTGACCATTTGAGCATATCTTTTCAGGTGATCATGCTAATTGAAGATCTAGGTGTGCTGCCTTAGTGGAGACCCTAGGATGCATTTCGAGGCTAAACATTGTCTTTTGGAAAACATTGTGTAGTTTGTCTTAAAAAAATTATACTTTTGTAACTTGTTCCCGGGTTGTGTGAATTGCATACAATGATATCATCTTTATTTATGTGAATCATTTAACATGTTTATGCTTATGGCTATGTTGTCGTGAATATTGACTAAACACGACACAAGTCCCTTTGTTGTCGGGTGTCGTCATGGCACGCTTGTCATCATTTATTATATTGCATCTCTATCGCTTACTATGTGTTATGACGATCCCGTCTCGTTACATCCCTTGTTTCCGCTCTTAGCGGGGGTGTGACAAATGACCATGTTGGTGTTTGAATCTTTTAGTGTGTGTGTTAGAGGATGTCCAGTGGTAGATCATCTAAAGATTCATGTGGTGGAGGTCATGGTGCTGAACCACGGGTTATGAGAGGTAGGCCTAGAGTTGAAAAGGTGGTTCATGAAGAACCCGAGACCTTTCATCCGGAGGCGGTGATGAGAGTTCCAATTGAGAGCCTCAGTAAAAGAGGATGTGTGAAAGAAGTTCATCGGGTCATGCAGACAATCTTACCGTCTATGGTGACTGAAGTTATCAAGGAAGGAAAGAAGTAGACCTACGGGCGAAAGAAGACCGCCCGAGACTAATACGGTCCTATCTGATGAAGAAGAAAAGAAGAGCCAATGCTGGAGGCGGCACGAGGCTGTAACTACGGGGCGTTTCAACGATGCAAGCCCCTTGCTTTTGATGTTAACGGCACTGCTGCTGCTGCTCACGGTGGGTGAGAGAAATGGAAGCTGTTTTGAACATCAGCGAGTACCGGGAAGATCAGAAAGTGAAGTTTGCTACCCACTCTTTCGTGGACTCAGCTTTATGCTGGTGGGACAATATTGTCCAAGCTGAGGGTAGTCGGCTATTGGGAGGATGAGATGGTTTGAGCTGAAGAAGTTGGTGATTAAGAAGTTTTGTCCTCATAGGAATATGGACAAGGTAGAGAGGGAGTTCCTGTAGTTGGAGGCGGGGACGATGACACATCAACAGTACACCACCAAGTTTAACGAGATGGCACGACTGGTGCTTGATCAGGTGACACCTCAGTCACGAAAAATCAAGAGGTACATTCAGGGTTGCCAACGGATATCCGCAGGCACATGATCGCCGCCCGGCCGAGCACATTTAGGTTAGCGGTTGATTTGGCAGGAAGGTTGTATGATGAGAGAACTGTGGTGGTGGCTGAAGGTAGCAAGAAAGGGGGTAGTGACCGAAATTGGAGTGGGAAAAGGTTTGGTCGAGGTGGTGCCCTGATGAGTAACAAGAAGGCATGGGTAGACGACCGCCGGTGGTCACATCTGGTGCAGGGTCGAAGAAGTGTGGTAGATGTGGAAAGGAGCATATTGGAGAATGCAAGCTGGGATTGAACTTATGCTTTAAATGTGGGAAGATGGGGCATATAGCAAAGGACTGTCGTACAGTCTGGTGTTTTAACTGTGGCGTGGAGGGCCACATGAGTAGAGACTGTAAGAAGCCGAGGGCTGAGGGTTCTGGGGTGAAGAAGACTGGGGGTGAAGGACCGAGGGCGAGCGCCAGAGCATTTACGATGATGCAGGAGGAGGCTAGGACGGACCTTGATGTTGTGTCAGGTACGTTTCTAGTAAACTAAACTTTAATCTCTGTGTTATTTGATTCTGGTGCTAGTAAAAGTTTCATTTATGCTGCTTTCTGTGCTAAATTACCTGTTAGTAGTAAGAATATAGATGCACCCTTTGATGTAGAAACTGCTATAGGTAAGTCTACTAGGATTTCTGTGATGATAGAAGGATGTGATGTGGAATTTGAAGGTCATAAGTTTCCTGTTAGACCATTTGTGAACCTTAGGCGGGTTTGATGTAGTACTGGGGATGGATTGGCTAGCGGATTACAAGGTGAATATTGTGTCTCGCAAGAAGATGATTCATCTGACAGCGCCTGACGGGATTTCGGTAACGGTTTATGGTGATCGAGTCACGACGATTCCGAAAGTGATTTCGATGGCGGTGGTGGGAAAGTGCATAAGGCGTGGATGTAGTGCCTACTTGGCCTATATGAACGATGTAGAAACACCAACACCACAACTGTCTAATGTACCGATTGTATGTGACTTCCCAGATGTGTTTCCCGAATACTTACCAGGAGTGCCACCTGGCCGCGAGATAGAGTTTCAGATTGATTTGATACTGGGTGCCTAACCTGTTGCCAAGGTACCGTATCGGTTGGCTTCGACTAAGATGAAAGAGTTGATGGAGCAACTGCAAGAGTTGCTTGATAAGGGGTTTATTAGGCCGAGTATTTCTCCTTGGGGTGCTCTGGTCCTGTTTGTAAAGAAGAAAGACGGTAGTATGAGGATGTGTATTGACTAGCGTGAGCTGAATAAGTTGACGATAAAGAACCGATACCCCTTACCGATAATTGATGATTTGTTTGATTAGCTTCAAGGTGCTAGTTGGTTCTCAAGGATAGATCTTTGATCAATCTACCATCAGCTGAAGGTTAAGGAGCAACACATTCCTAAAACAGCTTTTCGTACGCGTTATGGTCACTACGAGTTTCTCGTTATGTCATTTGGCCTGACCAACGCTCCAGCTGCTTTTATGGATCTGATGAATCTAGTGTGTCGGCCGATGTTGGATAAATAAGTGATTGTGTTTATTAATGATATCCTGATTTATTCGAAGAGAGAGATAGAGCATGCCAGTCACATTCGAGAGGTTTTGGAGACGTTAAGAAGGGAGAAGTTGTATTCTAAATTCTCCAAGTGCGCATTTTGGTTGCGCGAAGTTCAGTTTTTGGGTCATGTAGTGAATCCCGAGGGAATTATGGTGGATCCAACAAAGGTGGAGGCGGTGATGCAATGGAAGTCTCCAAAGACGCCATCCGAGATTCATAGTTTCTTGGGTTTGGCGGGCTATTACAGAAGATTCATTCAAGACTTCTCTAAGATCGCTTCTCCACTAAACCAAGTTGACCCGGAAAGATGTAAAATTGTATGGGGTCAAGCTCAAGAGAAGGCATTCGAGGAATTAAAGGCGAGGTTGACTCAAGCTCCTGTTCTGTCATTACACAATGGAAGTGAAGATCTAGTGGTTTATTCTGATGTTTCCTACTCGGGGTTGGGATGTGTGTTAATACAGAGGGGAAAAGTTATAGCCTATGCATCCCGAAAGTTAAAGGTTCATGAGGTTAATTATCCTACTCATGAATTGGAGCTAGAAGTCGTGGTCTTTGCGTTAAAGATTTGGAGGCACTACCTTTACGGGACGAAGTGCACCATATTCACCAACCACAAGAGCCTGAAGTACTTCTTTGAGTAGAAATATTTGAACATGAGGCAAAGGAGATGGTTGGAGCTCATAAAAGACTACGATTGCATGATCCATTACCATCCGGGCAAAGCCAACGTGGTGGCGGATGCCCTTAGCCGGAAAGAGAGACCCAAACCGATTCGGGTGAAAGCTTATCAGTTGATCATGACCTCGGATGTGATGAAGCAAGTCAAAGAGTTTCAAGATGAGGCATTGAAAGAAGATCATCTTAACTCTGAAAGAATGAGAGGTCTGGTTGCGGAATTGGGTGAAAACACACTTGGTGTTAGAACTTGATTTGGATGAATGTGGATTACTTGTTTTAGGGATCTACGCATGAAGATCATGGACGAAGCTCATAAGACATGATACTCTATTCATCCCGGTGCTACAAAGATGTACCAAGACATGAAGAAAGACTATTGGTGGCTGGGTATGAAGCATGATATGGTGGAGTATGTGAGTAAGTGCCTTACTTGCTTGCAAGTGAAGGCGGAGCATCAAAAGCCATATGGAAAGATCCAACATTTGGATATAGCGGAGTGGAAGTAGGAGCACATCACTATGGACTTTATTACGAAGCTACCACGTACCCCAAAAGGATATGATGCCATATGGGTGATAGTTGATCATTTGATGAAGAGTGCTCACTTTCTATCGATCCGCAAGACATATTCATCCGAGAGGTTGGCTGATCTTTTCATTAAGGAGATTGTAACTCATCATGGTGTGCCGGTGTCTATTGTGTCTGATCGTGACACCTGATTTACATCAAATTTTGGAAGAAATTTCACGATGCAATGGGGACAAGGATACATAATAGCACGGCTTATCATCCTCAAACGGATGGTCAGTCGGAAAGGACCATTCAGACGCTGGAGGATATGCTTCGTGCATGTGTCATCGATTTTGGAGGAAGTTGGGATGACCACTTACCGTTAGCTGAGTTCTCACATAACAACAGTTATCATACCAGCATTAGCATGCCCCCTTATGAGATACTATACGATAGGAGATGCAGGACACCCGTCAGTTGGGGTGATATTGGTCAGAAAGAGTTAGGAAGCATTGAGGTGATCGAGGCTACGACTGAGAAGCTTGAAAAGATCAAGGCCTTCATGAAGGCAGCCAAAGATAGACAGAAGTCGTATGCTGATAAACGACATAGATCGATTGAGTTCCAAGTGGGTGACAGGGTTATGCTGAAAGTCTCACCTTGGAAGGGTATCATTTGGTTCAGAAAGCGGGGCAAGTTGAGCCCGAGATACATAGGGCCTTTCTGAATCATTGCTAGAGTAGGAGAGGTGGCCTATAGATTGGAGTTACCAGATGAGTTAAGTGGAATTCGCCCGACATTTCATGTATCTCATCTGAGAAAGTGCCTAGCAGACGAGGATATGATTGTTCCACTGGAGGATATCGAGGTAGATGAACGACTCAATTATGTGGAGCAACCAATGGTGATCATTGATCGAAAAGACAAGAGGCCGAGGAATAAAATGGTTCCCCTTGTGCGTGTACAGTGGAAGCATAGGAAGAGATCTGGGTCTACGTGGGAGACTGATGAGGAGATGAGACAGCATTACCCACGATTGTTCGAGGAATAACAGGTTTCAGGGACGAAACCTACATAAGGGGGTTGGACTTATAACACCAGGTTATATTTTTGAAGACCCAAACGAATGAATAAAGTGAAGAAAAAGAAGGAAAAGAAATAGAACCCAAGTCTAGGGGTTAAAAGTGACAAAAAGGATAAAATCTTTGAAAAGTTGGTGAATAAAGGTGATGGCTGCCCACTCTTGCACATCACCTTTCTGCTACGGATTTTAGAGAGAGAAAGTGTAGTGTTTTTGGGTTTTGAAGAAGAAGAAGAAAGATTCGAATTCAAGGTAAATTCATGGTTTTATGGTGTTCTTAACTGGCCTTGCCTCGAGTGTTTGCTTATGTGTGTTTGTATATTCGGTTGTGTGTGTTTTTAGTGGGTTTCTAGGTGGTTGAACTCAATTGCAAACGAGTTTGGAAGAAGCCACACTCAAGAGCTGCAAAGGTGAGTTCTAGAACCCCTCTTTTTTATGTTTTAACTAATTTTTGGGGCTAGAAATGCATGAACTTATGTTTTTTTAAAACTGGGTTTTTACCCGTATGTATAAATATGTGTATGCTACTGTTATGATGTGATGTTGGGCTATGTTCATGCTTGATGATGTTATGGTTGCGTTTCTAAGGCTTAGAAGGTAAGATTTAAGCTTAGAACATAATAGATAGTGCTTGGGAACTAAAATCTTATGTTTAGGGCTTAGATGTCTAAGTTTTCGAATCTGCCCAAGTGTTCAAAAGAAATGTGGATGAACAGTTAATGTGGATGAGCATTAACCACTAAGAAAGTCAATGCGGATGAGTATTGGAAGGAATGTGGATGAATAGTTAATGCAGATGAGCATTAACCACTAAGTAAGTCAATGCAGATGAGTATTGGAAGGAATGCGGATGAATAGTTAATGTGGATGAGCATTAACCACTAAGTAAGTCAATGCGGATGAGTATTGGAAGGAATGCGATGAACAGTTAATGCGGATGGACATTAACCACTAAGTAAGTCAATGCGAATGATATTGGAAGGAATACGGATGAACAGTTAATGCGGATAAGCATTAACTACTAAGTAAGAGAAATGTGGATGAGTACTAAGGAAATGCGGATAAGTACTGATGAAATGCGGATGAACTAAATAAATGCGGATGAACAAAAAGGGCAAATACGGATGAACACTTAGAGTATTTTCTGACTTTTGGGGAAAAAGTGAAATTTAGGCTTTGACTTGGGAAGTTCCCGAGGGCTATGTAGGTTGACTTATAAGGTCATAGATGATGTGATGAGCATGATTTGATGATGTTATGATGTATGTTTGATGCTTTGGCATGATGTGTATGATGTTATGCATGATGGTATGTATGATGAATGATTGATGCTTATGCATGATGGTATGTATGATGTATGTATGATGATGTTGACTATGTATGTTGATGTTCCTTACATTGTATATTTATTTTCCCATGGCTTTACGTTAAATGTTAATGAATGAAATAGAATTATTATGTAACGTAAAGTGGAAGATAATGAAAAGAGGAACATGATGAATGAATGCATGCATTAATGCACGAAGGAAAGTAATGAAGGTCTTGCAAGCCTTGTATGTGGGAACTCTCGCCCAATGAAGGGTGTTAGTCCAACGGTGTGTGGGTTAGCTACCCCAGAAGATGCACATCGGAGTCTTTCTTTGTGATTGACCATTTTTATAGAACCTTTGTCGCTTACCCTAGATACTATGGCCAGGCTGCTGTGCGCCATGACAGGAGGTCTATGATAGACCTCGACCTAGTATCCGCTTTATGCATGACGGTGGGTATAGCACATGACAATGGTACGCCTGAATTTACCCTTAGGTACTGTGGTCAGGCTGCTGTGCGCCATGACGGGGGGTCTATGATAGGCCCCGGCCCAGTACTCGCTTTATGCTTGACGGTGGGGTAGAGTTCATGGCTTTTGATGGAATGAAAAGAAGTAATGATTAACGTATGAATGAAAGTAAGAAAGTATGATGAATGAGAATGAAATTAACGAAAGTGAATGATAATGACGTACGATGAATGAACTAAAGTTCACGAATGAATGATGAAGATAATAATGATATTATCTATGTGTACGTATGATGTGTGTTCACATGCAAAAGTAAAGAACGGTTTTAACAAAAGTAAAGTACGTTTTATTATAAAACTAGAACTCCATCAGCAACGTTGACTTTTTATGCATTTTCCAATTGGCAGGTGAGCATTGCTGAGGATGGCGCGGGGCAGCTACTTGGCATTTTGGATGGCATTCTTTTGTTAATGTTTTTGCACTGTAATACGAACAAATGAAAATGTATAATGAATGATTGTATTAACTTGCAAAAGCATTTCTAATGAAATGAAAAGTTGTTTGATTTTCGCTGTGATGTTTTATGAAAGTTAATGTAATTGTAATTTTTTTGTGCGATGATTGGCCAGCTGTAAGTGTCCCGGGAACGGGGCCTTACTTTGAAACACGGATTCATGCAATTCGTGATGCACATGAAAAGGGTTTTATCGATATTATTCCCATTGACACTAAAAATCAAAAGGCAGATCTTTTCATAAAAACTTTTTATAAACCTTGCTTTTATGAATTGATCTCTATGCTAGGGTTAATATCTTTTTAAACCTCTTTTCTTTTCTTTCAATTTTATAAAAATAAAAGGGTTTTTCTAAAATAAAATTTTGGAGGCGTGTATATAAGTTACATAAAAAACTGAGAATTGGATTTGAAATGACGAGAATTGATTGTATATCTTCTGGATATGCTCGTTTGTGCATGACTGACATTTAAAATGAGAAATGATAGAACTGATGCTGCTCTCGGATTTACATCTTATTTTAATTACAAATATATGAAAATTAAACAGATTCTTGAAACGATATGCTTGGTAGATTCATCCTGATGAATAAAGTAGACAACAACATGTTGATTTAAATTACAATATACGCTTAAGGATGTCTGGATTTACCCAATCTTTTGGCCTGCACGAAAATTGAATCCAGACACAAATTGGATTGAGAATTGATCTTTCACACCATGATACAAATCTTATAAGTCATATCTCTGAATCATGTCTGGTGTATTTTTGTGTCTTGTACTTGTGCTTATCTCCTCTGCTGTACGGTAGTACTGACCTGGAGTGATGATCTCCTCCTGTACGGTAGTACTGACCGTAGCTCATCGGCACATGTTAAATGGTCATCTCCTATGTATATGTGAGTATAGACCTAGAGCTCTCACCATCTAGATCTAAGTTGTATTAATCATCTCAATGATGAATTCTTCACAGAATGTAGGGATTTTATTACACGATCTGTACAAGCCTTGTTTCAAAGATCGTATCAAAATTCAAGGAATCCTAAGGTTGGGTGAGGGGTTTTGCCAAATGATTGTGGGGTCCTAACATTCTAAAGCATCTAATCGAACCTTAACGAATAATTTTTTGTTTGTTGAAAAAGATACAACATGGGTTTAAGTGGACAAACATATCAGCAATCGTTATTGATATGTTTGAGAATTTCGACGGTTCCTTTAAAGACTGTGATCTGATTCAGTTATCGGTATGATCTCATTGCTAGTCGATGATTAAAGTTATCTTTGTGCTAATATATATCTTAGAGATACGATCTCTGATCGATTTAGATCTCAGTTTTTGTTGTTAATACCAAAAAAAATTTACGAAACTATACTTTCGCTAATTGTTTCGCTAGTGAAAATTGCAATTTCGCTCAGCATTCTCATCCTGTGGGATGTCATTTTTGATTTGTGTTTCACTTGGCGAAATTGCAGCTTCGGTTGGCGAAACTATAGATCCGTCTGGCGAAACTATAGTTTTGCTACCTGCGAAACTATATGCTATTTATGTCTGTTTGCGAAATTAACTTCTCACTTTCGCACCATGGGCATGTTTAGTTTCTTAGGGCTATTCCTTGTCCTCTACATGCGTTTCTGAGTTTCTGTGATTTTGATATCGATTTTGTTGATTCCTGTTTGCAAGTGAGTTTCAAACTCAGGACCTTCATTTAATCATGTTTATTATATCACATTGTGAGTATATTTGATCGAGACTCTTCAGTACCTTCGCTGTTCTTCCAGCGAAACTATCGATAGTCCAGCGAAACTGAACGAAAGTTCATGAATCCTCAACGAAACTGTAAGGTTATGCTGTCTGAGCGAATTAACAGTTTCGCTAGCTATTTTTCAGTTTCGCTGTGCCGAAACTATTGTTTTGGCTTGTCGAATCTACCTCACTGCTTGGGCGAAACTGGCGTGATCTTGCTGGCGAAACTATACTTTCGCCTGCCGAAATTAAATCTCATCCTGCGAAACTATAGTTACAGAGAGCGAATTTAATTTTTGATTTTTCTTTATTCTTTTATTATATTTTTTATTTATTATTATATTTATTTATTACTTTGTATTTTTTAATTTGTTTAATTTGTTTTTCAGGTTTAAATGGCTATTCTAAAGTTCGATAAGAGAAACAACATCACCGTCATTCTGGATGATACACATCCTAAAGCAGTAGTTAGAGACTGTATTCAGAGGCTGCAAAGATCCCCTATAGCTTATGCTATCTCTCATTTACTACCATATATGACCTACACATCAGAGACTTTTGGAGATCTGCTGAATATGATACGAGAGGGAACACCCAAAGGATCATTGCTAAAGTATTAGAGAATGAAGTGACCATTACTGCTGAGACAATTTCAAGGATTCTAAGGCTAGAGGAGGATTCTAGAGAAGAGGTTACTATGTTAGATACGGAGGTGTTTGCAACATTCAGGAGTATGGGATGTGAGGGGCCAGCTTTTGGTTCCCGAAAAGAGATCAGAAGTCCTTTCTCTAAAAGGAATAGAGATTCATTGCCCATGTCTTTGTTATGGTTTAGATCATTAAAGGTGGATCAGATGGGTTGAACATAGACTAGGTAGGGTTGAACATAGACTGGGCAAAAGCTATGGTGTTATGCAGTAGAGGAGAAAAGGCAAACATTACAAGACTGAAATTTACTTGTATGGCTGAGAATGTGATGGCCTTGAAGAAGGATAAGTGGTTTCTGTATCCTAGATTTCTTCAGATGATCTTTGATGACTTAATTCCAAATGTGCCAAGACACGGGAAGGTGAAAAGGTTGGTGTATATGACCCACGTATCTTTGTAAATGTTGTGCTATCCGACATGACTTTAGTGGGAAGATCACCCATCTCTGAGAAAACATGTACCCACCCGAGAGATGTAACTATATTAGAAGGGTGGACGAGTCAGAGAATAAGCGAGTGAAGAAGAAACTAGAGCACAACAGTCTGATGCTGCTATGAAGCGAAAGAGATATGCCAAAGAGAAGGATTATGATTTTGAAGAAGAATTGAATGAAAGGGTTGAAGAGATAAGGGTTGAAAAGGAAAGATGATTAAAGAAGAAGGCTGATATTGGAGAATCAGAAAGGAGAACTAAACAGAGACATCAGGCATTCTCTAAAACACCAAGAAGGTAAGACAGAGTAAGCTTAGATGAGGATATGATTCGTAACCTTAACAACTCACTGGAAAATGAATTGAGCATGATAAAGACCAAACTAACTAATCTAGAGATGCGGGAAAGGCAAAAAGACGAGGTGATAGAGGGAATGAAAAAGATGCTTGTAGATCAAAATTTTTTGCTGAAGAAGTTGTTTAAGGAGATTGCTCAATTGAAAGCTGCTGTTGGCCTGCCTAATCAACTAACTCAATCTGAGTTAGATGATTTAACTGATACTTCAAAATACCTGTTCTTGAATGTGGGTACTTCATCTAGGGCAGGAGAGGGCACATCTGGGGCAGCAATGCTGGTGCTGAAGGTTCTGAAATAAGAATGAAGATGAAGGAAGGAAGATGAGGAGGAAATTCAGGAGCCTGGGTTTGTAAGTATGGGACTGATGTAGATAAGGATTGGTTGGAGAAGAGGTTGTGAGAGAGAAGTCGGTTGACAGAGTAGTTGAGAAAGGAAAGGGGATAGTTGATGAAGAAGAGGATGATGAACAACTAGTAGATTATGATTCTGAGCAGAATTCTATGAAGTTGATGAGAGGCCATTGATATATGTAGCCAAGAATTGAGAGCTTGATGAAGATGTATTTGAGATGGATAAACCTGAATGGTTTGTTAAAGAGAAGGAGTAGGAAGAATTACTCCCCTTTTCTAACACATGGAAGGGTTGAGTAAGAAGGAGGCTTATAAGAGGATTATAAGTAAGTGTTATAACCTCGACCTCAAGATATCATGATAAAGAGGAGAGAGGGTGGAATCAGCAACATGCATAAGAGGAAGGCATTCAAGACCTTGCCTAAATGGGATCTGAGAAGGTTGGAGTCTCTGCCATTACTGAATGCAAATCTTAGTGAACGAGCCTCACTTTTGGAGAAAGAGATTAAGAATGGGCTAAATGACAACTTGACTCACTACTCAATTTGAAGGCGACACGCCTTGCTGCCTTTACGAGGATTTCCCTTCTTTGCTTCTTTTGTTCGAAATAGGATCGGGCCGGGTAGAATCTGGTTGGAAAGAAAGAAACTGCCGGAGTGGGAGATTGTCCTGTCCTCCTCACTGACCCCAAAGAAGGTGGCTCTACCACTAAGCAGGCCGGTATAGAGGGCACCAAATGCCTAAACAAGACAAGAACCAACTATATGCTTAACACAAACTTTCTGGTCCTCCCTCTAGCACACGGGGATCGGCCCTACGCACCGGGGGCGAAGCGTAGAGGTCACTTTAGCTTGTTGTACCGGAGTGGTTCATCGTCAAAAGAACAACAATGGCTTGTAGCATTTCCTATTGATTTGTCTAGGGGATGGGATGTAAAAGAAGGCTTTATCGTCTAAAGGCAGGGGTGAGCTTTCTCACTATACCTCGCTCTTCTTTTATCCCGCCTGCTTTCTTATCCCTGTTCCGTAAATTTCGTACGTAGACAGTTAGTTGCTCTGACTAGTTTTTTAGTGCAAAAAAGGACCAACGACGACCCTATCCTAAAGGAGAAGAAGGAGTAGGAGCAGAGCGGAGAATATTTTTTGATTCCAGCCGAGAAGACTAGTAAAAGGAAGGATCAAGAATGTTATATATTTCAGGAGCTAGATCAGTTGCCGATGAACAAGTAAGAATTGCCTCAACAAAAATAGATGGAATTGGGCCTAAAAAAGCCATTCTGGTTCGTTATCGATTAGGTATCAGTGGGAACATAAAGATAAAAGAATTAACTAAGTATCAGATCGACCAAATTGAACAAATGATAGGTCAAGATCATGTTGTTCATTGGGAATTGAAGAGGGGAGAACGAGCAGACATCGAACGATTCATTTCTATTTCTTGTTATCGTGGAATTCGTCATCAAGATGGATCACCCTTACGCGGTCAACGAACTCATACTAATGCTAGGACTTGTCGCAAGCAAATTCGGAAATGAAAGAAGTATACCGAAAGCCTTGGTACTTGTCTGATCAATCACACTGATAGCTTCAATAGTTCACTGAAATTTTTTTATTTGGGGATTTCACCGGTTACTAATCCAGTATCGGTATAGTAGGCCTCCTTGGCCACTCCACTAGCGGTTCGACTTCATCCTAGAAGCTACTGCTTCTGCCTCTCTAGGCTTCGCTCTCACTCATGACTGCTATATGATCTCTCTACGTAGTGATCGACCTTCTAGAAGCTTCGCCAGAAGCGACTAGTCGCTTCCCGAATGCCCCTTTCCTTCGCTACAGATCCCCTTCCCAAACAGTTACAGAACTTTGAGAAGTGGTTCTATGATAACAACATAGGGGAGGCTGTGGCAAAAATTAAGAATGGCAAAGAATTCAAGGTATTTGATCCTATGGAGCTCTTAGTTTCTGGGATGAAGATTTGCTGGTTTTATGTGAGAATCATATCAAGGCTAGGGCAAGAGAAGAGACAAGGAAATAGGCCAGTCTATTTATGACTGTGGCAAATAAAATTAGAGAAGTGAGAGCTGAATTGAAAAGGCTTGCAGAGCGAGTAAGGGCTCAAGATGATCTGAACATGGGTATACAAGATGTGACAAGGTAGTTTGGGGAAGCTAGTGCTCATCCCGAAGGGGCTGGTGAAGCAGGAAGAGACCATGGAGAATCATTTGCTGAAGCCTCTGAGGAAGTTGTTGAAGGAGGTGTTGAAGACAAATCAAAGGCAACGGAGGACACTGGAGCTGACAAGATAAATCAAGCGATTGAAGGTGGTGAGTTCCAACCTAGGGGAGTATGAATATCGTGTATAGATTGGACTCACCTTAGTTTAGAATGTTTACTTTTTCTTGTAATGGTCTTTTGTTAGTTTCCTTTTGTATATAATTAGATTTATGTAGTTTTGCAGTCTAGCGAAACTGTGAGCAAAACTACAGTTTCGCTCACAGTCAGCTGATTAGTTCGCTCGGTGAAACTACTGTTTCTGCCGGGCGAAACTACAGTTTCAGCAGAATAGTTAAGTGATAGCGAAACTAAGACTGCTATATATAGTTTTTATCATTATCATTGTAGGTAAGTTTGCAAAACCCTAATCATTGATCCTTGTTGCAAGTTACCATTCTAAGAAGTTATTACACAAAAATATCATGTGCTTGATGTTATTGAATGTTATGATCTTCATTGTCTTATATTGTTGAGTTGTTATTGTGTTCAATCTTCATTGTTCATCTGTTTAGTTTATGTGTTTGATATTGAACGATTCTTCATTTCATTTGCACTGTAATATGATCAAATGTACCAACAATCCTCCCCCTTAGAGTCAGGACAGAGATTATGGTTTCTGGGTATAGGTGTCTTGGCCGGCTTACAATCTTTCATCTCAAATCTTTTTAAAATGTCATTGACATACTTAGTTTGATTTATGAAGAACCCTTCCTTCATCTGCTTCACCTGAATTCCAAGGAAAAAGTCCATTTTTCCCATGGAACTCATCTGAAACTTTTTCTTTATAATGCTCTCAAAGTCTTTGCACATTTGATCATTTGAAGAACCAAATATGATGTCATCAACATAGACTTAGACGAGAAAAATGCCTTTTCAGACTTCCTTATGAAGAGAGTCTTATCAGTGGTACCTCTAGTGTATCCATTCTTCAGGAGAAATTCAGACAAGGTCTCATACCACAGCCTAGGTGCTTGGTGCAACCCATATAGAGCTTTATCTAGCTTGCACACATAGTGGGGGTGCTATGGGTCTTCAATCCTGGAGGCTGACACACGTAGACTTCCCTATCTGTATCCCTATATAGAAAGGCACACTTGACATCAAGCTAGTAGACTGTAAAGTTCTTGGATGCAGCATAAGCAAGGAAGATCCTAACTGCCTCAAGTCTTGCAACAGGTGCAATGACATCAGTATAATTGATTCCTTCCTCTTGAGTATATCCTTGAACTACCACTCTTGCCTTTTTCTTAATAATCAAGCCTCTAACATCTCTTTTATTTCTGAATACCCATTTGGTGCCTATAGGTACTTGACCAGATAGTAGTGGACAAAGGTTCCAAACCATTGTATCTTGAATGAAGCAATTCCTCTTGCATTGATTCAACCGAGCTACTATCTTTCAAGGCATCTTCTACCTTCTAAGGTTCCATCTGTGACAAAAAGCATGAGTACAAACGGACATTCCCATTGTGAGTCTGTCCCCTTGTTCTCACACCTTCAGAGACTTCTCCTATGATGTTCTTAGCTAGATGAGTGGTGTGAATCCTAAGCCTGGGAATCGCCTCTAGTTGCAAAGATAGATCCAGATTGGACCTATTTTGCTTAGGAGCTTGAACACTTGGTCCAGCTAATGTTTCACACTCATTCAATGAGGACTGATTAAATGAAGGAGAAACATCATCAATGTTAGTTGGTTGAGAAGTTGCATTAACAGTTGCCTGTTCCTTCAAAATGCTACTTCCATCAGCTGGTGTTGTTCATATCAGCTGATGAGTTATGAGAGTCACTTTGTTGATAACTGGTTGAAGCTCCACTGGTTTCTAAGATAGTCATGCTATCAGATCTACCAGTTGTGGGAGCTTGATGTTTAGAGACTCTTGGAGAACTTGGAAAAGGTCAGGGCAACTCAAACAATTAATCATCATTAGAGTCACTTTGAGTACCTGTTCTAGCTAAAACATTCTCACAAGATGGTTTAGAATAGTTTGAAAACAATTCTATGTCAAATATATGATCAGGGCCATTCCCCCTAACATAAGGAGTTTGCTCATTAACAATAATGTTGGATGATTCCTCAAGTTGTTGATTTTTAATGTTGTAAACTCTATAAGCAATAGAGTTGGAGGAATATCAAACAAAGATAACATCATCTGAATTTTCATCAAATTTTGCCAATTGTCCTTTGTGTTAAGTATGGTACACCTGCTACCAAAGGATCTTAAAAACCCAATGAACGATGGCCTCTTATTCCATAGGTCATAAGGGGTTTTTCCATGTGGCTTAACTACAAGAACTTGTTTTGAACATAGCATGCAGTGCTGATTGCCTCTGCCTAGAATGTTAGAGGCAGCTTTGAATAAGCTAACATGGTCTGAGCAGCCTCAATAAGTGTCATGTTCCTCCTCTCAGCAACACCATTTTGTTGAGGAGTGCTGTGAGCACTATATTGTCTTGCAATCCCTTTTAAGTTACAGAATGTGTCAAGAACTTGATTCTTAAACTCAGTCCTTGATCACTTCTAATTATCTTAACCTTGTGATCAGTTAGATTTTCTATCTTAAGAATAAAAGATTTTAAAGTTTTAGCCATTTCATCTTTAGTTCTTAAAAAGAATGCCCATGTAAATCTTGTAAAATCATCAACAATCACAAGGCAATATGATTTCCTTCTATGCTCATTATACTTGCGGGACCAAAAAGGTCCATGTGCAATAAGTGCAATGGAGTAGTGACAGAGTTTACAACCTTGGATTTATGAGATGTCCTGTGTTGCTTCCTTTTAGGCATGAAACACAGTTATCTTTACAAAAAATTTCATTTTAGGCAAACCATATACCAAAATGTTTTTAACCAACTTTTTCATTGATTTAAAATTAACATGACACATTTGTTTATGACATAAGGTTGACATATCATTGTTAGCTTTGGAAAGAAAGCATGATACTTCACCTAGTGGGGTAGCGTTGTTCATATCTAGCTTGTACCTATCCCATCTTTTGGGAGATCTAAGAAGCACCAATTCCTAAGGAATTGTCATCCCAGGTTTGAGGATAATGCACTCATGCTCTGTGAAAAGTATTTGATGCTTTTGATCACAAAACTAAGAAACACTTAATAGGTTGTGTTCAAGCTATTTAACAAAGTTTACTTTGTCAACTTTTAAAATACCATTGGATATACTCCTTTTTTCAGAAATGTATCCTCCGGCCTCACCTCCAAACTGGACAAGACCTTTATCAAAATGTTGAAATTGTTAAAGGAGAGATTTGTTCCCTGTCATGTGCCTGGACATCCACTATCCACTATCCACTATCCATAATCCATATATTGTTATTCTTGTCATGCGGATGTCCCTGCACATAAGCTGAGATGATTAGTTTTGATTGGAAACCCAAGCCTTGTTGGTCTTGGGTTCTTCCAATGACAGTGACATATTTGAACAAAAGTTTATGGATGGGGGTTCAATGGATGTATTTGAAGGAGAGGCTTAAACTGCAACATCTTCCTTGATCTTCCATTCCATCCCTTGGTTGATCATAGAAGATGAGCTTGATGAAGCTTATGCAGCTTGGCATTCTTTTGAAGCTTCTTTCTTTTCGGAAGAGACATTCACCACCTTTTCTTCCGAAGCAGTCTTTTTCTCGAAAGGTCTCAAATGAACTCTTTTGTTCTTTTGACTTTTCTTGAATTTGACTTTCGAGGCAATTTTCCCTTCGGAAGAATGAGTTTCTTTCCAAAGCAACTTTGCTTCCGAGACAAGTTTTCCTTTCTTTAGCACTTGAACCATGTGATAGAGTCCAAATATAAAACCTTCCTTGACTCCTTTTCTTTTAACGTTATTGCATAATATGTGCTAGTAGGATTGTAGTTACAATTTTTGGTCATGTGGTTATGCAGACCACACATTATGCATGCAATGTTAATTTTCTGGGAACTTGAGGATTTTATTTTCTTGTTCTTCTTTTCTTCATTTGCAATCTTTCCCTTTAACTTCTCATCCTTTGGTAGTACAAGAGTGTTGGTACTACACACTTTCCTGAATTAGAGTTTCCTACCACCTAGAATCTGGCTGAATTGAACACACCCCTTTGCTTTGGGTCTATCTTCAGCTTAGACTCGACCACTTTCTTAGCAGTTTTTCTGGCTGCCTTAGCTCGCTTCTTCTAGCTTTGGTGGTTAGGTTGATCATCACCGATAGGAGTGGTTAAAATTAACTGGTTCTTCCCTGTGATGGTCTCCATTGTTGTATCACTCTTTGACTCATAGGAAGGTGGGTCAGCAGATGGAACCTCTTGCTCTTTAGTACCACACCTTGGTTGTCTAATAGACTCATAAGAGTATGGTGGAGCAATTTCATTGGTTCCCAACCCACCTTTGTTTTGATAACACAGTTTTGAGTAAGAGATGATGCAAGAATGGCTTGGAAGTTTTGCTAAAAATAGCATGCTTCCTAGCTTGAGCCTAAGCTATTACTAGCTTGGCTTGAGCCTCAGTCAATTTGGATATTAAATCCTTGATTTGAGTCCTATAATTAGTGTGCTCATGTTTTAAAGAGGATATTTTTTTTCTAACTCCTCAATTTATTTTGATTGTCAGATTTAGCCCTTTTAAAATCAGCTTTCAAGATATTCAAGGACTCAATGTTAGATTTAATCTCCATATTGTATTCATGGTACATTTTAACCTTAGCAATACAGGATGGAGTACAGAGATGTTCATATACCTTTGAGTTGTTTGTTCCAGCCATGATGCTTGAGCAGGGGTGACATCTTGTACCATAAAGCTCCAATCAACTTCTTGAGCCACAACAGATGTCTCAGTTGACATTCTAGCAGCTTTAGGTGTTGTAGGATGTGTGGAGGCATGAGTAAATCCCGAATTTGATTTGGGAGCATTGCATTCCCTAGCAAAATGACCCAGCTGGTTACAGTTGTAACACTTGGCCTTTGCTTTGTCGAACCCAAACTTATTGCTAGTTGGGTTCTGAAGGAACTGCATTCCAGTTCTTTTAAAGAACTTCTTTGCCCTGTAGGTTAACAGAGCCATTTGTTGGACTATGTCCATGTATTCCACATCATCTAGGTTGAACACTCCAGATCTTCAAAGCAAAACTGAAAATCACCAAAGTGTCCGCTTCTTAAGACAAAATCTATCCTGAAAAGGACTCGGTTGAGCCTATTTAGACCTTGGAGTCTCAGGAAATGTAATGCAAGGCCTAGAGGAACCTGATGGCTGCTGAGAATGTGTCAGGTACTGCTGAGGTTGTGGGGGTCTTGAGCCTTCTGCAACCATAAGTGCGTTGCAAGCAGGAAGGCTTGAAGGTCTGTTGACTTGGCGGCCATTCTTGTTTTCCATCTCTACATGGTATCCATCTAGACTGCCGTATAGTTCAGTCATGGAGAGGGAGTTCAGATTTTCTGTCCTATTGATAGAGACATAATAGAATGTCCACTCATTGGGAAATGCACTCATGAAATTTCCTTGAGATATCTCTTGTGACATCCGTCACCGAAAGGTCCGTCATTTAACGTGGCTTCCGTTAACTTTTCTTTGATTGTTCATTCCTCATCCTTATAAACTATTCGTGTGGATATCATTCTTGCTTTATCATCTTTATGCATGTGCTCTCATCTTAAACGTATGCTATCTTCAAACTTTTACAATTTTCATCATCGTTATCACTAAATATACCATTTTTATATAATATTATTTTCATTAATAAAACCATTTTTATGTTACCAATATCATTAATTACATTTTTATCATTAATATAACTAGCCTATTAAAGTCGTTTTCAACCGAAACAAATTTGGGAACTCGGGGGCAAAGTGCAAGGACCAAATGTGACATTTTGCCAAACTAGGGCTGGGTATATAAACCCTATTTCCAGCCCTAGCCTCCATTACATCTTCTTCTTCATCTTCTTCTTCTCCACTTTTTCTCCTCCTCCTTGCACCGAACCGCCCCGTTTCTTTGTGTCTTCACCGGCAAAACCTCGGCTACAGCTGAGTCTACTCCTTTCTTGCAGGTAGATGACCTTGGTCGTCCCTTTTCTTGCTTGTTTCTGCTGTTCTTTAAGGGTTTCGGGTGCTCGGGGCCAACCCGAGCACATGAGGTCGTGTTGGTGCGTGTGATGTCTTTTTGTGTGTCCTCCTTGCTTGTGTGTGTACGAAATGTGTTTCTGGAAGTCCTTGTGGTGTAAAATCTCGTGCACGGAGCAGCCGAAGGCTGCTTTGCACTTTTGTAGCTGCGAATCTGCTGTTCTGGCGATTGGGTCTGCCGTGCAACTGAGCCGTGCGACTGGGTGTATGCATGCGATTGAGTCTATGCAGATGAATGTGTGCGATTGTGCGTGTATCACACGACTGAATGCCTAGTCGCGCGAATGGAGGTTCAGTCATACTAATGAAGCTGATTCGTACGAATGAAGGTTGATTCGTGCGTATGGATGTTGAGTCATGTGATTGGGTGCTGTGTGGTACGACTGAATGCTGAGTCGCACGAATGAAGGTTCAATCGTATGAATGAAGCTGATTCATACGAATGAGGGTTGATTCGTGCGGATGGAGTGTTGAGTCGTGCGTCTGGTCCTGTCGTGCGATTGGAGTTGTTGTGTGTGAGTTTCTTCTGTCTGTGGTGTGTGTTTGTCGTGTGATGTTAAGGTGACATCGACACGGTTATCATTGCTAATGACAATATTTCAGTAACACTATCAAACTTATTAATGCTATTCCATATCAAATCAACATAACATTTTACAATTATCACTAACCAAATTGTAACTACTAATATTTACTAAGCATTTCTCTAATAACATGACACTTTTACACAAATATCATCGGCAATGGCAACGATTTCTAGTACTTGGATCTACATAAGATCTAATATGCGTGTTTGCTTGTGTGTGTTCCACGCGATTGAACCAATACAACCCGAACCGACCGAACGTTACTATTTTCTTCATACGTATCATTAATGCTTAACGATAACTGTGAATAGGTGTTTGATCGTTTATTGCACACAACATTTGATAACTTGGATCATTCATACTTACCACCTAACAAGTGAGTTTTGTGGCCGCTTTTTATTCTTATTAAATACTTCAATCATTTACAAACATGGAGGAAAAGTATGCTGACCCATTTTCTTCATGCTGTACAACTTACATACAATTTACATACTTGGAATCAACGTGATACTGTTTTGTGAGTACTTATCTGATTCATGCTTGAGTTTGCTGTGTGGTACTTTCTTTACAACCATTTAATTCCAGTGTTGGAACTGACGGATAGGTATTGGTAGTACTACTGGGTTAACACCCCCACCCTTGTTTGTTGGTATACTAGTTAGTACCAACAGTGGCCAGGAACGGGCCCTTAGGTGAATATATTCCATCAAGATTCTATGTGTACGTCATTAGGTTTGGTGTAAAGCTCATTGTCATGAGATTTTGCTTACTTATAACTGTATTCACGGTATTCCACAACAATTCCTATGCAACATCAACTTACTATTTACTATTTAAATTTGCAAGCTCACCAACAATTTTGTTAACCATTTTGAGCATATCTTTTCAGGTGACATTGCTAATTGGAAATCTAGGAGTGCTGCCTTAGTGGAGACCCTAGGATGCATTTTTGAGACTATACAATACTTGACAAACTTCTTTTGAAACGTTGTAGTCTGATTAAACATCTTTATTCTTTTGATAATTGTTCTCGGGTTGTGGAATTTCATTACAATGTTATCTTCATTTGTTTACGTGAATCATTTATCATGTTATGCTTATGGCTTTGTGTTGATACATGTATGTCCCTAGATCATGATATGAATGTAATAGATCTTGTGTGTCTGATTCTGAGGTAATGTTTGGAATGATTAATGAAATGATATTGTTTGTTTGTTATTTATAATGTTTAATATTTCATTAATGAGTAGATGTTGAATTGGTTAATTAGGTTTGTGGTTGTTTGAATTGTTACACATAATGTTATATTAATTAATACATTCAAACTTAACAAAATGAAGTTCTCATACGAATGACCCATGCGAATGGACCATACGCATGAATAACTTCATACGAATGACTCAATCGCACGACTGAACCAGGAGACTGGATCAGTCATATGATTGTAACATAAGATTGGCTCAGTCGCACGACTGAACACTCAGTTGTGCGGATGAATCAACCACATGGTTCAATCGCACGACTGAACCATACTAATGGTTCAGTCGCACGAATGAACAATACTAACCTATAAATACAACCCAATTCGTGGAAAAACGAGAGCATTTATTCTATTTCGACTCCAGACGTACCCTAGCCGTCAAAAACCTCCAATTGATACTCCAAGTTCATAGAACGCAGTAGATCGATTCCCAATCGATTCTTAACGTTTGATTCAATACTTTATTGATTCTACGTGCGTTCTCACTGATTGGATCGCCAATCAAATAGGATTCCGCACTATTTGGTTTGGTTTACACGTTAATCATTCGGTATTTCATTAAAATACTAGGTCCTAACAAGTGGTATCAGAGCTTTGGCTCTTGATTACGTGTGATTCAATCAAGATTGATAAAAAGTTTGTGTTTTTACACTAAAAAGCGCAATCTTTTGTGTCAAAGTTGTCTTGGACGTACCCTGCTCATCAAGTTTCGGTTTCTACGGCCTTAGGCGATTAGGGTTTGCAAAATTTCGAATTTTTACGGCTAAAACATGTTTAACCTAGAAATTTTCGCAAAACAGTAGCTTCAGTCGCACGAGTGAGCCATTTGCATGACTGGACTCATTCGCATACTCCAGACGCACGATTGGACTGAGTCGCCTCCCCATTAGTACGACTGAACCATCCGTTCGCAGTGTTCATACGCATCAGCTTCATTCGCTCGACTGAACCAATCACTTAGTTCAGCCGAACGATTGAACCAATCGCATAGTTCATTCGCACGGATAGCCCATTCGCATCACCCAGTCGCACCAGTTTGAAAGTTTGGTTAGTACACTTAAAGGTTAATCGAGATGGAAGATCAGATGTCAGCGTTTACTTCCGGCAAGGACTCAAGGATCCAGAACCTACTGTTGCTTGAGAGTGAGGTGGGGAATCATCATAAACCACCAAAACTCTTAACGTTAGATGAGTTTCCCCACTGGAAACAACGTTTTGAGATCTACCTCAATGGAGTGGATCCAAATTTGTGGGAAGCTATCGAGATTGGGTATAGTATGCCGGTGGAGCAGATGGGGTAAAACTTACTTTGGAGGGATGACCGATGCTCAGAAAATCAAGTATAATGCAGAGAAGAGAGTTTATGCATTGATTACACAGTCTATTCCTAAAGATATTTTCCACCAGTACTCGAGAATAAGCAGGCCAAGAAATTGTGGGATGAGCTGGAAAAGAGATACGACGGGAATGCTTCGTTGAAGGCAATTAAAGCTAAGGAACTGAAGAAGGAATTTGACAACTTCTCATCAATGGAAACGAGAGTTTGGACGATGTTATTGATAGATTCTACCATCTGATGAGTGAACTGCATACACATGGCGTTGCTACTACCATGGAAGAAAAGGTGTCAATTTTGCAGACGGATTGCCGGAAAAGTGGGCTTCATTTGTGTCAAATCTGAGACAGAATGAGATGCTAGCAAAGTTGGATATCAATGACTTCATTCTAAAGCTGCGAAAAGAAGCACTTAGGATGAAGTATAGAACTCAGAAGTCTTCGTACACTCAGAATCCAGCTTTGTACAATGCCACGCCTCAAGCTAAGACGTCTGGAGCACCTCTTCAGACTGCATTTGTGTCTAGCTTATCGGGTCCTTCACAAGCTTCTCCTTCAGGATCAGAAACTTCAGGGTCTTCGTGTACCCATTACATGGGAACTGAAGCGAATGCTACTAGACTGAAGACCGAGAACCTCGGAAATATCACTGTGGAAGTAGCTCGAGAGCACATGGATCTTTTGGTAGCAGTGGTTGATTCTTATGATGGACTTGTTGCTGGGAAGATTGGAAACTGCCATCTGGCAGATGAGGACTACGAGCAGGTGGATGAAATGGAGCTGGAGAGAATGGATATTATGTGGGCCTTAGCTAGTGCTGTCCGGAGGGCGAAGAAGTTTGTGAAAAAGACCGGACAGAACTTGGTTGCTACTAAGGATACCACATTTGGCTTTGACAAGAGTAAAGTGACCTGCTTTAACTGTGGAGAAAAGGGGCACTTCAAGAGAGAATGTGTGAAGCCAAAGAAACTGGGAACAGGAACCCATTCTCGTCCTTCACTCGTCAAGACAAGCAAGCTAGAAGTTCTACTTCATCAAGAAAGGATCCAAAGGCCTTGACTGCACATGATGATGAAGGATAGGACTGGAGCTTTCGGTTTGTCTATCCAGGGGAATCAAATATTGCCAGTGTAGAAGACTTAGATGATGATTCCGCGAGTGAGGGAGATACTGCAGTTGAGATAGCGTTGTCGAATATTGAAGAGACAACTGCAACTGAGGTCAGCTACAAGCCTGAAGAAGAGATTTCAACAGCAAAGAAAGGATCACCAGAACCAGAGACATCTGATGCTGCGTTGATGGCTAACCCTACTGAACCTTCTCAGGTAAGTACCACTGACCAACTGTTTAAAAAACATGCTTGTTCTGATTGTGATGCTTTTAGAGATAACATAGATGAGAAATTTTCTAGGTTATTAGATCATAATGATAACTTAGTAAAGGATTTGCAACTATGCACTGAGGCTAATAGAGTTTTAAAACAAAATAAGCATAGTTACAAAGAAAAGATAGACCTTTTGACTAAACAACTTAGGGAAACTGAAGTAGTTGCATTTAACCAAGCTAATGACATTAGGTACTATCTTAACTCCCTAGAAGACACTAAGAAGCAAAAGGCAGTTTTAGAAGTAGAAGTAAACTCATTAAGAAAAACTGCACGGTTGGACAAGTTCATCACACATTGTCCAACACTTAGTGAAAGAACGAAACAACGGGGAGGGTTTGGGTTATAAAGTGGTTCCTCCACCACCCGAGACCTTGATGACACTAAGAGTAGACCTATAAATAACAACCCCATCAAGGATCATTGGTGTTCCCTCTCTGGTTAGTGATCCAGATTCCTCATGTTCATCAATTGAATCTGGAACAAAACAAAAGGTGGCCACTTCAAAGGCAAAGGGTAAAATGCCTTGTGTTAATCTGGAAAAAGAATTTGAAAAGATTAATATAAAGTCTGGGACAAACAAAGTCAAATCTGAATCTAAAAGGACTGCTAATGTTAATCTTTCCCAAGCCTCATGTCAAAAACCAGTTAACAAAAAGAAAAAGATGTTAAAAATGTTAAAAAAAATTAATTTTGTTAAACAGGAGAAAACATCAAAGAAACAGAGTCAAAACCCAAACTAAGTAATGTTACCAGGGTGTCACACACATCTCCACAAAGAAAGTTTAATCATAAAGTTGATAGCAGGTCGTGCTACAACTGTGGAGAGTGTGGACACATTGCTTCCTTCTGTCATTACTATCAGACACCTAGGAAGAAGATTGAACTTCAGAATTCAAAACCTAGGTCTTATAAGAGGAGTTCTTTAACTCCACCTAGACGAACTAGCGAACCTAACGTTCAACCCATTAGCCAGTCGATTGTTTATCACAAACAGGCATTGCACAAATCTGGCTTATGGAAAGAGAAGTCATCCTCTGTGTCTGATAATGATGACAAGAAGGAACCTGAGCTTCCCTTACCCTCTAAGGGACAATGGGTTGAATTCATGATGTGTGATGCCTCTGGGAAACCCAAGCCAGTAAAGGCTTGGGTTCCTAACCTAAACTATGTTTTTTACTTTGTATGTGCAGGGTGTTCACTACAGTGTTGAAACCAACACGTGGATGTAGACAGCGGAGCATCCAGGCACATGACAGGAAACAGAGCTCTTTTATCAAACGTCAAGCAAATAAAATGAGGGCATGTTTCGTTTGCTGGAACAAGGGGGTTATATCACAGCTCAGGGAGAAGTTGGAAATCAGAAAGTTAAGTTTGATAGGGTAAACTACGTTCAGCAACTTCAAAACAACTTACTTTCTGTTTCCCAAATCTGTGATAAAGGTTTTAAAGTCATATTCGACAACAAAAAGTGTTACGTCCTTAAGAAAGACTACGTTATTCCGGAGGACCAAGTTCTGATGACAGCTTCAAGATATAAAGACCTTTATGTTTTGGATCTCTCAACAGCTTCTACAACTGATCATGAAATTCATTGCTTTCTATCCAAAGCCACTGAGAAGGACTCCATATCCTAGCATAGGAGAATGGGACACATCAATCAACGGAAGATGAATCACTTGATCCGGAAGGATCTTGTGAGAGGAGTTAATGTCAAGAATTTCCAACTTCCTGATTTCTGTATAGCTTGCAAGAAAGGCAAACAGACAAAGAAGTCTCATAAGGAAAAGAAAGTTAATTCAATAGAACTTCCTCTTGAACTTCTTCACATGGATCTGTTTGGTCTAGTCGGTACAAAGAGCATTGCAGGCAACTTGTACTGTTTTGTTGTTACTGATGACTACACAAGATTCTCTTGGGTAATGTTTCTGAAGTCCAAGTCAGAAAAATTTGAGTCATTCAAGGAGTTAGTAACCACATTGGAATCTCTCTACAAGCTGAAAGTGAGACAAGTACGCTCAGACAATGGGACTGAATTCAAGAATCAGTGGATGGAGGCTTACTGCAAGGAAAAGGGAATTGTGCATTAATTCACTTCTGCATACACGCCTTAGATGAATGGTGTTGCTAAGAGATAGAACAGAAGCTTGATAGAGACAGCATGGACAATGCTGGCAGACTCGAAATTGCCTATCCAATTCTGGAATGAGGCAGTGGCTAATGCGTGTTATACACTGAATCGAGTTCTGATAGTCAAGCGCCACAGAAAGACATGTTACGAGCTACTACAACGACGTAAACCAAATCTGGAGTATCTCGAACCATTTGGCGCACAGTGTACACTTTTGAAAAAGACTCAAGACGGTAAATTCAGCGAGAAGGCTGATGAAGGAATCTTCCTAGGATACAACATACTGAACAAGAGAGTTTACAATAACTCAACGGGTCTAGTAGAAGTGTGGTGTAATGTTGATGTTCAGAGATATACCACACCACCTACTGGCAAAGTACCCGCCTACTTTTTCGACTATGATGGATTCTTTAAGTCCTTCAACATCCCTATCTCTCCTTCTGATGATGAGTTGGCTACTCGAATGATGGATGATATCTTAAATACACCTTCTCTTGATTCAACATCATCGAGTTTCCAGGGAGAATCATCTACTCAGTCAGGGGGAGTAGTCGACGACAGTGACTCCTCCTCTGAAGATGAGGCTGACGAAGATGACTAGAACAGTCAGGAGCAACAGGTTCCAGTTCCTGAAAGTCTACAAGCATCTAACGGTGATGCACCTTCGACTTCGGAACCTCAAACTCCTTCTACCTCAGATGCAGAACCAAATGTTCATAATCTTGGCTCCGAGGTAGCTGCTCCTACTACTCCAAGATCACGTCTAAACGTCTATCATCCCTTAGACAATGTCATTGGGGATGTCAGATCAGGAGTACAAAACCGAAATCAGCTGTACTCAGCTGATTATGCCTCTGTTATGGAAAAGGGTTACATTCATGATGGTGCTTATCGGTGTTTTGTCTCGTAGTTTGAGCCAAAATACATAAGTGATGCATTAAACGATGAGGTATGGGTGAGTCCCATGCAAGAAAAACTTCTTCAATTCAAGAAGTTAGGAGTATGGACTCTGGTAGATAGACCTAAAGGTGCTAAGGTCGTTGGCACCAAATGGGTCTTGAAATGCAAGAAGGATGACCAAGGGGTCATTATCAGAAACAAGGCTCGATTGGTTGTTCAGGGATTTCGCCAAGTCGAGGGGATTGACTACAATGAAGTATTTGCACCCGTGGCAAGGATGGAAGCCATCCGTATCTTCCTTGCCTATGCATCGTATATGAAGATTAAAGTCTATCAATTAGATGTGAAGAGTGCATTCCTTCATGGGGAATTCGAGAGACAGTGTATGTTAGTCAACCCGAGGGATTTGAAGATCCTTATTATCGGGACAGAGTTTACAAACTCGACAAGGCCTTATACGGCTTCATCAAGCTCCTAGGGCCTGGTATGAGAAACTCTCAACTCATCTTGTGAAACACGGCTTTCGCAGGGGAGTCATTGACTGCACATTGTTCATAAAAGAAAAAAGATGGAGACCTACTGCTAGTACAAATCTATGTCGATGACATAATCTTCGTTCAAAGAACGAAGAATTATGCAACGAGTTTGAAGCAATTATGAAGAAAGAGTTTGAGATGAGTGCTATGGGGGAGATGAAATTCTTTCTCGGGTTACAGGTGGATCAGACACCAAATGGGATCTTCTACATCAAACCAAGTATGTGGGAGACATTCTCAGTCGGTTTGACATGGAGAATGCCTTTGCTGCTGGGACTCACTTGCTACAAATCATGATATAGAACCTGACGAAAATGGAGATCTGGTAGATGCCACAATATACTGAGGAATGATTGGATCCCTCATGTATCTCACTGCCTCAAGACTTGATATCATGTATGCTACATGTTTATGTTCTAGATATCAGGCTAAGCCTAAGGTTAACCATCTGATCGGGGTCAAAAGGATATTTCGTTATCTGAAGGGTACACCCACACTTGGGTTGTGGTATCCTCATGATGATGACTTTGAGCTCACGGCGTATAGTGACTCGGATTACGGGGGCTGCAAGATGAACTACAAGTCTACATCAACAGGGTGTCAATTCTTTAGGAGGAGATTAGTTACCTGGCAGTGTAAGAAGCAGACCTCGGTTGCATTGTCAACCTGTGAAGCCGAATACGTTGCTGCTGCAAGTTGCTGTTCACAATCATCTGGATTCACAGCAAATGCGGGATTACAGTTTAAAGTTTTCTTCTACTCCCATCTTTGTTGATAACTCTGCTGCAATTGCAGTAACTAAAAATCCGGTACAACATCCAAAGACCAAACACATCGGTATTAAATACCATTTCATAAGAGACTGTTTTGAAAAGAACTTAATTGATGTGGTAAAAATTAATACTGACTTTCAACGCGCTGACCTCTATACAAAAGCCTTTGATAAACCACATTTTCTATATTTGTTAGAGGTCAACGGAGTTAAAAAGAAAAGTGATGTTATTCCAGATGATGATCATGTGTAGTCCGATGCATTGTAGTTTATTTTTTATTTTATTTTTCCTTGTTTATTTTATTCTGTTTAAATTAAATTCATGTTATTTAGCTGTCTGTTAAAATCCTAAAATAATTAAATCTAGTATGATTTTAGAATTTTTGGGGGAGAGTAGGTCAACTAGTAACATTAAAAAAATAAAAAACAAAAAAAAAACGAGGGAGAAGGAGTAGATAGCCGATATAAGGTAGATCGTATCTGTGATACCGATTCAAACCTTTTGGAAAATGATAGTACACAGGAACAAATCAAAAGGGACTTTAAAATTTAATTTAGAAAAGATGCAAAATTCAAAGTATAAGTCTGTGTAGTCTAAGCCATATAAAAAGGGAAGATGATAGAAAAACTGGTAACTACTAAGGTAACACAAAGAAAGTAGACCTAGAGGTTGCTAGACCTAAATGATATGTCGTAGATTCAACACAATAGATGAGTAGACCTGACTGGTGATTTCAAGATCAAACTAAGTTGTTTAACTGACTGTGGGCTGTCATCTTATCACTGGTTAACACAATCAACAATATTCCAATAAGGGGTAATGAGCATGTAAACGCCACAAATGTGTGCGGATGATCATAAATAGAGCAAAGCACGAAAAAAATGAAAGACAAATGCTATCAAGCTAATGACATATGTTGTTGGTGCATTCTGTGCAAAATAAAATGCAGCTGCTCTAACAAGAAGATAGGTTGTGTGCCTCTCTGTTGTGCGATGGCACTGACCTGAGGATACGCATAACCTAGATATTCTAGAATTCATTGTTGTTTGCCACCTCTCTGCTGTGCGATGGCACTGACCTGAGGATTGGTTTCTCTTTGAAAGCTCTACGAATAGTCTCTTCTTGTAAAAATACCCGTAGACCGCTCAAAAGCTCCTGAGGAATGTTGATTACCATATAAGTGTGGGATCCACAAATGTTAGTTGAAATAATTAAACCTAAAACTATCACCAGTTTGTGTCTAAAGGCTGTGTATGGATTTAAGAGGACAAATATACTGACAATCATTGTGGCTGCAATTCTTGAAAGTTCAAATCTATGTGGAAATCTAATAGTACCAGTGTGATTTCCTAAATTTGCTAACAACTCTGGATGAAAACCAAGAATTGAGCATCTAAAGGTTTTGATAACAAGTCCTAAATGATTTGACTTGCCTATATGATTCCAAAATTGAATTTTTCTAGGTGTGTCAAACTAAATTGAAGCTGTCTATTCTGGAACCAAATCCAGGAGATGTCTATCTTAGGATTTATCTCTCACAAAAAGTCAAAAACAAGTTCTATTTTTGTATTTAGTTTAAGGTTCTAGTTAGTTAGTCATTTTAGTTTGTCTGTTCGTCGGACTATATCATGAAAATCAGAATGGGATTAACTCACCTAAAAGGGTCATGTCTGAGATGGCCACATGTGTTTTCAAAGTTTACAGTGTCACGTCTGAGGTGACTAAATTGTTTAAAAGGATCACGTCTGAGGTGATCAAAAGGTTTTCAAGTTAAAAGGATCATGTCTGAGATGATCAAATGCTCATAATGTTAAATTTCAACAGGTAAAAAAAAGGTTCAAGTGCTGAATGTTCATAAGTGTAACCCATTCACACGACTGGATCATACGTATTGACCAACCATGCGAATGGATCCCATTCGCACGACTGGACATGAGATTGAGCCATTCACTCAAATGGCTTATCAGAATGATCCATTTGACCGAATGAAAGGGTGCCAATGATTCAGTCGACCGACTGAGACTCAGTCGGTTAACTGAAGTACAAATGAGGGCACAAATGAGTCAGTCGACCGACTGAGACTCAGTCGGACAACTGAATGCGACTGACTGGGCCAATCGCACGACTGAGCCTCAGTCGCCTGAATGAACTGAGCGAATGAGGCCAGTTGGCCGAGTGAACTCAGCTTCAGTATTTAAATGGCCATAGTCGATCGCATTTCACTCATCACCCTCAATCGCTCCTAAATCGCACATTGTACCGTTACTCTGCCGAAATTGATTTAGACCTTCTTTCCACATCTTTATTGATATTCTGACTTGCATTGACATTTATACAGGTATATAACAGTGAAATCACACCAGAATCAGAAGAAAGCAAGCCCTAATTGTGTGATATTTGACTGAAACAAGAATCAGACCGTAAATGACCTAATAACCAACTGAAACTAAGCAACGTTAAAACTAAGTCTAATAGGTCATTAGTTAAGAGATTCCGAGTCTAAAGAGCCATTAAACCATGTTTAATTTCATGATTGATCAAGACTCGAACCTCAGTCGATTGAACAGTGGGTCATGCGATTGGTCGTCTGGGAACTTCAATCGCACGATTGAGGCTGCCGAATGGGTCAATCGGCCGATGTATCATGCGAATGAACTCAGTCGGCCGACTGAACAAATCGCAGACTCAACCAACAGATTGAACTAAGTCGCATGTCTCATTCATCCGAATGAGCTTAGTCGCATGAAAGGACAGCCGACTGACTTCAGTCGCATGATTCATTCGTACGAATGAATCAGATTGAATTTAAACTATACACTTTGAACTGAATTTTGATGTATGACTTACTAATGGTTCTGTGTCTTGTGTTTCAGATAAATGGCTGATAGATGGTCCATCAATCCAAAGCATAATATATGTGCTCATTTGGACCATACGACTCGGAATGGGGCCGAGTTTACAGAGACTATTGCGTTCCTTCGACGCTCTCGGATACATAAAGCCATATCCACACCGTGTACTCCTTACAGGTCATTACATCAGGCTTTCTGGGAGAATGCCTCCGTAGATCGTTCACGTGAGCCTTACAGCATACGAAGCTCCATTCATGGTCATGATATTGAGATTACAACAGCTGACATCCAGAGTACTTGATTTTGGGGACGATACTGATCACCCCACCAGACTACATCCATTTACAGTAAGAGGTTGCTTCCTCAGGATTAAGTACGCTGGGGACATCAACTCAGGTGTGCTCAACAAGAGCAACCTGTGTCCCCAGTATAAATACTTGGCGCATGTGATCCTGAAGTGTATTGCTTCTCGAAGGGGTGGGTTTGATGACTTGTCAGACCAGATTCAGAATGCCTATATGGCACTGGTGCTGAACCACCCCTTCAGCTTCTCGAGCATGATTTTCTCGTATCTGGTGGAGAATCTGGAGGCCAAGGGAAGGAGGGTTTTTGTATGTACCCCAGATTTCTGCAGCTGATCTTCAACGAGAAGCTGCCATTACTTCCTAAGGAGAGACATGATGCGGTTGCCCTAGAGATTATGGATGACACGACTTTGGGTCGCATGAGAGTGTATCGCGGCAAGCAGGTAAAGCCCCAGGTAAAGAGGTTGATCGGCCATTTGGCCAATGAAAGATATGTGGTGCCAGGTAGACGCAAGTGGCGTCACGACGACAGTGATTCTGATGTTGAGCAGATTGCTCTACCCACCGATGACTCTGATGATGATAACGGTGGGGATGCTGGAGATGACATGCCCATTCCACCGAGGGGCGCAACTATAGATGTTATACCTCCAGTATCTGCCCCCATGGGAGACATAGCTGAGTCAGCCGGGTTCCACCAGGACTTTATACCTGGTGAGGAGGAAAAAGAGTCAGACGAGGAGCCATTGACTAGGACTGTGGGAAGCAAGGTTGTTCCCACAGAGTATGGACTCCGGGCGGTTAGTGAACACCCCAGGGATTTGGGAGAGACGACTGCAGATCCCAGCTATGCTCCTGAGTCTGCTAGCCGTGTTCTAGGGGGAGCATCCACCTCGACTAGATCGAGGAAGAAACGGATGGCTCAGTCCCACGGCCAGAAGAAGAAGAGGAGAAGACTCACTGTTAGGATTAGATATCTAAGTTTGATTAATTAGAGTAGATCGCAACGGAATTTGAACAATGAATTAGACAATTCGCAAGAACACAATTGATATTCAATGAAAAGAAACGGTTATAGAGAGAGAATTCTGCAAAGGAATATTTCATTCATATGCTTTCGTGGTGGCTGAATGTCACACATTACACTAGGTCAACATCTCTTATATAGGAGATGTGACGTCTGCTGATGTCACTTGATAGTGACATCTAACAGAATTATTCAAACTACTGAAACTATGCAAACTACTGAGAATGTTCTCAACTACCGATTACATCTCAGAGAATGCTAAGTACAAAACATAAAACTACTGAATTACAACTACTGAAACTATAACTACTGAAAAGTAATTACAAGTACTGAAAGGAACCATCACAACTACTACTGAAGTTGATAACTTCAGCTGTTGTGACAACTACTGAAGTTGATAACTTCAGCTGTTGTGACAACTACTAATCACTTTGGTCTTCAGTCTTTGTCTTCAGTCTTTGTTCTTCAGACTTTTACTTTCAGACTTTGTCTTTAGCTGATAGCTTCAGACTTTGTCTTCAGTACTTTACTTTCAGACTTTGTCTTCAGTAGAAGTCTTCAGATCTTGTCTTCAGACTTTGTCTTCAACCTTGTAATCAGCTGATGTCTCAGCTGTTTTGATCTTCTTCAGCAGTTGTAATGTCTGTGGGACTTAGAGGTTTTTCTGATCAGGCTCATTGGTTCTTTTGGTCCAATACTCACTTTCGTCTCCACCACAACCACTACATCTACCATCACCACTACCACTTCTACAGCCACACCATCCACCACCATAGCCACCACAGCTACCACTACCACTACCACAATCCTCCCACCATGTCATATGCCAACACCACCAATATCTTCACTCTGTTAGGATCAGTGATCTACGTTTGATTGATTAGAGAGTATTGCAGCGGAAATCAAACAATGAATTAGACAATTCACAAGAACCCAATTGATATTCAATATAAAAGTAAACGGTTATAGAGAGAGAGAATTCTATAAAGATATTTCATTCAATATGCGCTTTCGTGGTAACAGAATGTCACATGTACAATTAGGTCAACATCTCTTATATAGGAGATGTGACGTCTGCTGATGTCACTTGATAGTGACATCTAACAGAATTATTCAAACTACTGATAGTTAACACAACTACTGAAGATGTCAAAACAGCTGACATCTTCTTACAAAAATACTAAGTGTTAACTATCACTACAACTACTGAAAAGAAACTACTGAAACTACAACGAATGAAGAACATGCTCTTCAGTCGTTTTACAAGTACTGAAATAGAAAAGAAAATTACAGAAAGGAAACCATCACAACAACTGAAGAATGCTTCTTTAGCTGTTGTAACAAACTCTGAAGGCTTCAGTACTTGTACTTGAACTTCAGCTGTTGTCATCAGTGATGTCAGTTGTTGTCTTCAGTCTTTGTACTTCAGCTGTGATCTTCAGTACTTTAGTCTTCAGCTGTTGATCTTCAGACTTGGTCTTCAGCTGTGAAGTCTTCAGTACTTTAGTCTTTAGATTTTGAGTTCTTCAGTACTTTAGTCTTCAGCTGTTGATCTTCAGACTTTGGTCTTCAGCTGTGAAGTCTTCAGTACTTTTTTCTTCAGCTGTTGCTCTTCAGACTTGTCAAACGCTGATCAAGTCTCAGCAGTTGTTGTTGTGATGTCTGTGGGACTTAGAGGTTTTTCTGATCAGGCTCATTGGTTCTTTTGGTCCAACAAACTCCCCCTGAACCATGCAGCCAAAACCTCTAAACTTATTGAAGATGTCCCACTTATTATGGCAGAAAGATGGTCTTTTGTCTTCTAGATCAGCTCAGAAGTGACCCTTGTAAGCACAGGCCTGGGACGAAGTCTCAATGATCTGTTTGGAAAGGATGAATGGGAACTCTGTCTTGGGGAACTGGACACAGAGCTGTTACCCCATCCATGAGATCTACTTCCCAACTATGAGTCTGTATGACTCCCTTGTATAGGCCTCAAGGAAGGTTACTTGTTCCTCCATGGTAAGCTCTTGCTCCTCCTTCAAAAAGTGATTCTGGCCCATAATACTCAGATAGGTATTTGACCTGCTTCCCATTTTGAGTTCCATAGTTGTTATTACTCTATAAGCAAATTCATCTGGGTGATTACCCTCTAAGAACAACTGGAGCTCATTCTTTCTAACTTCCTCAAGCCTCCTATACACTAACCCCTTTTTCACCATTTATTCTCCAGCATCTTTTGTGGGGTCAGTTTAGCTTTATAGGCTTTCTTGAAGTCATCTAGGATTTCCCAGGGTGATACTACAAAGACCAGTGAGATCACTTCATCTACAATCTTCTTTACTTGGCCAATGTATCTCTGTGGAATGTTTTTCTTTGAATCCTATGAGACACCCTGGGATCAGGCCAAATCCTCACTCTCTCCTTTTGATATTGAAAGGTAGTTTGAGAGGGTATAACCTGAGAGCATGCTTCTTCATGTGATGATTAAAGATGTGGCAGCACATGCTTTGTCAACTTTCTCAACAGTTCCTCATCATGTTGTTTGTGAAGCTCTTTTTTTTCTAACTTCACTTTCACAGTTTGCCTTTGAGACTCAGGAGTAACTGTTGGAGGGTGACTTGTGGCCTTAGGCAACTGTATAACAGCTGAGAGTGGCAGCCTATCTTCATCTTCATCATTATCTTTCATCTTCTTCTAGCCTCAGTACCCTTCTCTTCCCTTCTGGGGTACATCATCGGCTATTGGTTTTGAGGGTAAGGGAATGGTTTGGTGGGTGTGGTTGTGGTGGGTTTTTGGGTAAAGGATTGTTTTAGTGGGTTTTGGTGGTATGGGAATTTGACAGGCTGTTCTAGCATTTTGGATGTGAGTGCGGCTTTAGATTGCTTGACTAGTTCAGTCCTGCTCCCAACACCAGCTTCATTTAAGGCTTCAATAACCAATCCTTTGGTATATACTTCAGAGAACAGATCTTGGTGGTTATGCCAAGATGCTGTCCCTGGACCATGCCTTGATTTCAATCAATGATCTACCAAGATACTTAGCTATGAACCTGATCATGATTTCTAGCCTTTCCCTTTCCAACACATCATAACTTGCCCTCTAGCTTGGATTCTTCAATCTCCAATCTTCTGATTTCTGAGTCAAGTTTTTCAGTGTCATGACCTTGCCTAAACAACTGATCAATGATATTATCCATTGATGGCTGTGTTCGGCATCAGCCTCCTTCACCATTATCTCCAAGTCAGTCTCCTTTCATTCTTCCTTTTCTTGTATGTGACATGAAAGTATTTAGTACTTTCAGTCACTTTATCCATGTCAGCTTCCTTCTCTTCTCCTTCTCAGTCTCTTTTCAATCTGCAATCCTCTTTCTTTTTGCTTTCACTGACTGAATCCCCCTTTTTGGTTGCATTGGTTGCAAGGGTTTGATTGTCAGAAAGCCTTTTGCTCACAACATCCTCTATCAAGGGTTGTATAACTGAGGGAAGCCTCTCATCAAGGGTTTTAATCACTATATCAGTGATAATTGTGTGATGAGAGGTAAGGAATTGTTGAAAGATAGCAGCTATTTGCTCAGGGGGGTTCTGTCCCTGAGATAGTGCCAGAAGCAGAGGCAGGTGGTTGAGTGTTTTGAGTGGCTCTGTGTATGGGAGACCTTAGAGGAAGGTGCCATCTGTGGGGTTTGAGGGGTAGATGGTCTTTGATCCTGAGAAATTTTGGCAAGCAGCTCTTTGAGTCTGCTCACCTCATCCTCTAGGATGGTGTTTTGGGCTAAAACATCATAAAAGAAGCCCAGGTCATCATCAGTGTTTACTGAATCACCTGACCTCCTGATAGAATCAGGATGAACATGCTCTGAGTGTAGATCAGTAGTAGCATGTGCCCCTTGGTCTTGGTACTGGGGACTTCCTGCCTCAGGACTATGTCCTTCATCAGCAGTGCCTCTGGGGAGGTCTTATGAATGTTACCAACTGCATCCTGATCATATGCTGAAGCAGGAGAAGTGGCAGCCTCACCAGAAGTTCCAATCTCCTTTCTACACTTGGAGATGGAACATTGTAACCCCTGTGCTGTGGGTTATCAGAAGCACTTTGGTCCTCCCCCTCAATGGTTGAGGTATTCCCAGTTGGAATTGGTTTCTGGGGAGGGGGTGAGGAGTGCAACTGACTCAACACTTGTGCAACAATAAGTGTAGGACTTGGAGGGGCGGTTACATGTGGAGATGGGTAAAACAGATTGCACCGGGGGTGAGTGGTGCGCTTCAATGGTAACCCTCTCAATTGAGATAGGTTCCAACAATGTGGGATCCCAATATTGGTTGCAACAGGATCCTGTTGAGAGGATACCTGTGCGGTTTTGGCAGGTTGAGTCTTTGACATAACTGGGGGTTAAAACCAGTATGTGTGTCCTGTGTTTATGGTACAAGGGCATCCTCAGGAGACTCATCTCCCTGAGTAGCCTTTTTTGGCTTTTGGATGGGGAGGAGGTGGCTGTGGGTTCCAGCTGCGTGGGTTTTCGCAGCTTGGCAGCCTGTTTGAGTGATTAGTCAGAGTTGTGCCTGGAGTATACCTCAGGCAATACAGCCATGGCAGGGACTCCAAGGCCAACAAGTCCCTCAGCTTTCAGCTGGTTCTCTATAATGGCCATGATGAACCGAGGATATAATATCCAGCGGTTAGCAATAGGTTTTGAGGCCATATTCTTAAGTTCAAGAAATTATTTCAGAAAAAATAAGTTTTGTTTCTCAAGGATAGAGAATAATACCGCTGCCACCTGGTCGACATTTGATCCCAAGAAGAAGTCTTAGGAGCTAAGCATATCACCATATGAAAAATAAGGCGTTCTGCATCATGGAAATGCTTCTTCAGGATGGTAGAGGCGCTGAGGTTACCCTGGTATCCATGGTGGGCAAAGGATAGATCAGTGGTGCCCTTTGGATACCCAGCGGGGAAAGTGGCATCATCCAGTTGTAGGGTTTGGCGAAGGATTGCCGGAGTGATGACCACCTATCGGTTGTTGACGAACGACTAGAGAGAGTTGGTGGCATTCTCCCCAGTGATGAGGGTGACGTTCGTCCAGAACTGATGTAAGGATTCGGCATAAATAGTAGGATTTAGAAGGAAGGTCGTTTTGTAGGGAGAATGGACCATTAGATCAATGGCATTATCAAACTTCGTCCAGAAGGGTGATTTGGTAAGGTAGGCAACACAGTTGTGTCTTGGTTTAAGCTTCATGGTCGCCATTAATGTGAGAGAAGATTTGGAGTTTTGAACGTTAGGTTTGAGATAATGAAGCTCTGTAAGATTAGGTATTATAGGGTAAGGGTTAGAAAACAACTGAAGGGTTAGAGGTTGAAACAACTAAATCTTGGTTTTAGGCATCAACAGTTATAAAACTACTGAAAACCATGGTTTTGGCTTCAGATGTTTGAAAACAACTGAAGACTTGGTTATAGTCATCAGTAGTGTGAAACTACTAAAAACCTTGGTTTTGTCTTCAGGTGTTATAAACAATTGATAACTTGGTTTTAGTCATCAGTAGTTGTAGAACTACTGAAGACATGGTTTTGTCATCAGTTGTTGTAACAGCTGAGGACTTGGTGTTAGTCATCAGTAGTTGTGAAACTACTGAGGACATGGTTTTGTCATCAGCTATTTAGGGTGAAACAACAGTTATAGAAACAACTGAAGAGGAAATTCTCATCAGTAGTTTTCGTCAATTCTTAGCCTTTCAGCTGTTTCATACTGTCCTCAACATACTCATCAGTCTTTTTGCTGTTTTCAGTTGTTTCATAGGACATCAGTACTTGATCTGTTTTTACTGATATCAGTAGTTATAACTACATCAGTAGTTGTAACTTGATCAGTTGTTTTAACAGAATCAGTACTATATGTGATATGGTTACTAATGATCATCAGTACTTAGTTACTGAGATCATCAGTAGTTATCACTTATTCTAGCTACAACATACCAAGCCTTAACACTAGGTTGTGGAAAGTTGAACTATCCAAAGGCTTAGTAAAAATGTCTGCAAGCTCATCAGCACTAGGCACAAACTTTGGATCAATCAGACCTTTTTCAAAACAGTCCCTAATAAAATGATGTCTGATCTCTATATGTTTGGTCCTAGAGTGCTGGACTGGATTTTTGACAATGCACAGAGCTGAAGAACTATCCATTAATAATGGAGTCTTAGTCTCTGTAATGCCATAATCCAAAAGTTGGTTCTGAAGCCAGAGTACCTGAGAAGTACAACTTGCAGCTGCAATGTACTCTGCTTCAGCAGTGGATGTAGCAACAGATGTTTGTTTCTTACTCTGCCAAGAAATCAACAGTTTCCTAGGAATTGACATCCACCAGAAGTTGACTTTCTGGTTAACTTACACCCTGCATAGTCACTATAGAGAAAGCAACTAATTTGCATGAGTGTCCAGTGGAATACCATAAACCTAGAGATTGTGTACCTTGCAAATATCTAAAGATCCTCTTGACTGCAATCAAATGAGACTCTTTAGGAGCAGCCTGAAATCTAGCACAAACACAAGTTGCAAACATGATATTTGGTCTAGAAGCTGTTAGGTACATCAAGGACCCAATCATACATCTGTAAAGTGTTTCATCAACAGCTTTACCTTTCTAATCCGCATCTAGTTATGTGGTGTTGCACATGGGAGTAGAACATGGCTTACAATTTTGTAAATCAAACTTATTCAAAAGATCTTTTGTATATTTGGACTGATTAATAAAGGTTCCATTAGCCTTTTGTTTGATTTGCAAGCCTAGAAAGAACTGTAATTCTCCCATTGCACTCATTTCAAACATTTGTTTCATTAAACTTTGTAAAATCATCACACAAATAGGGATCAGAGGATGCAAAAATAATATCATCAACATAAATTTGAACAAGTAGCTTATGCTGATTCACCTTCTTAATAAACAAGTTTTATCTATGGAGCCTCTAGTGAAATTATTTTTAAGAAGAAAATTGGAAGTGTTTCATACCAGGCTCTAGGAGCTTGCTTCAACCCGTAAAGAGCCTTATCAAGTTTATACACCCATCAGGATGTTTATTATCCTCAAAACCTGGTGATTGACACACATAAACCTCTTCTTTTATTTTACCATATAAAAATGCACTTTTGACATCCATTTGAAAAACTTTAAGATTGTAGAATGCAGCATAGGCTAAGAACAATCTAATTGCTTCTAGTCTGGCTAAAGGGGCAAAGGTTTCATCATAATCAATACCTTCTTCTTGTGAAAACCCTTGTACAACCAAACCAGTCTAGCCTTGTTCTTAACAATAAGCCCATTTTCATCAGTTTTATTCCTAAACACCCATTTAGTGCCTATTCCACACTTACCTGGGGGTAGAGGAACCAGTTCCCACACTTGCTGTTTCTTGAACTGAAGTAGCTCAAGCTGCATGGCTTCAACCCATCCATTGTCTCTTAAAGCAACATGATAGTTCTTTGGCTCTAGCTGACTGATGAAGAGAGCATAGAAACAAAAGTTAGACAATTGACTTCTTGTTGAAACTCCAGCATTCATATCACCAATAATTTGAGACATTGGGTGATTCTTCAGCTCTTGATAAACAATGAGATCTGTGCAAGTGTTTGTAGAACCTTCAGCAGCAGCAGATGGTGATGCAGACTCTTGAACCAAGAATTAGATGGTAAATCAAAAGATGTAGAGGAATCAGATATCTCATCAGCATTTGTTGTGGATGGAACGGCAGAAGCTACAGGAACATCAAGTTTAGCAGACTCAGGCAGTTGATCACTAAACTTGAATAGGTGAGTATTGATATTATCATCATCATCAATACCACCAGGTGGAAGACATGCTGCAGAAGATGATTTATCCACATGATCTGCAACAGTTGGAGGTTGATAAGGAACATATTGCAGTATGTCCAGATCAAACAACTCCACAGGGTTTTGTGGAATCTTGTCCTTTGGAGATTCATTAAACTTCACATGCAGAGTCTCTTCAACTATCTTTGTTCTGCAGTTGAAGACTCTGTATGCCTTGCAAGTAGATGAATAACCAACAAAATACCCAGCATCCACCTTAGGATCAAATTTGTGGAGTCGATCCTTTGTGTTGAGAATAAAACAGGGACACCCAAAGGCTCTAAAAAATGAAATTAGAGGAGCCAAGTGATGTAGAACTTCATATGGAGTCTTCATCAACCTCTGATTTACTAAGGCTCTATTCTGCACATAGTAGGCTGTGTTAACAGCTTCAGCCCAAAAGGTCAGTGGCAAACCAGAGTAAGCCAACATAGACCTTGCAGCTTCAATTAGGGTCCTGTTCTTTCTCTCCACTACTCCATTTTGTTCTGGAGTTCTTGGGATGCTAAACTGCCTTTTGATTCCCTTTGAAAGATAAAAATCATCAAATGTATGGTTTCTAATTCAGTTCCATTGTCACTCCTTATACACTTGACTGATAGGGAATGCTGCTTCTCAACATACAACACAAAGTTAATAATCTTCTGAGCAACCTCATCCTTTGAATGCAGAAAGAAAGTCCATACAAATCTGGAGTAATCATCCACAATTACCAGACAGTATTTCTTCTTTGCCATGCTCATCACTCTCACAGGACCAAATAGATCCATGTGCAGTAACTGCAAGCAGGCAGTGGACTTAGGTTCTTTAATAGGAGGGAATGAGACTTTGTGCTGTTTTCCTTTTAAAGAAGCAGTGCAGGTTTCATCACAGTGGAACTCCTTTATTGGTAAACGTCTCACTAAACTATTATGGATCAGCTGATTCATGTTTTTGATATTAACATGACCCAGCCTTCTGTGCCACAGTTTAGATTCTTGAGGAGAGGCTTTGGAAAATAGGCAAGGATGGACTTTGAGAGATATTTTCTTGGAAATATCTAAGGCATACACTCTTCCTGTCCTGTTGGCCCTCAGGAGAGTGTGATCATCCAACACCTTATCAATCAAATTCAGAACTTTGGATGACAGAATCCTGCAGTTCTGACTGGTGAAAAGAGCAACATGACCTTTATCACACATTTGACTAACACTCAAGAGATTGTATTTGAGATTTTCCACATGATTAACATCATCAAACTTTATTTCCCCATTGGAGACAAAGCCTTTGCCAATGATGTAACCCTTAGCATCATTCCCAAAAGAACAAACCCCTTCTTTCCTTGAGAGTAGTCATGAAGAAGAGAGCTGTTCCCTGTCATATGCATAGATCCTCCACTGTCTACATACCAGATGCTACTTTGGCATGTTGAAGAACCCTGCAGTCATAAACATTAGTTAGTTTTTGAGACCCAAACCTTTTTGGTTTTGGGTCTATTCACATCAACAGATGGTAAACTAACAGATTTGCTATGAATAACAGCCTGAGGGGATGGAGATGGTGAAGAAGAAGAATCCTTGGCATGGATTTTCTTCTCTATGGTTTCAGCACAGGAGCATCTAATTGGTTGACTCTCCCCAATAGATGTTGAACCATCATAACAAGTTGTGTCTGATTTTGTGATAAAGCCTTCAGCTCATCAGACACATTAGTGCTTGAGATTGATGGATTCCTGTGTTGTACCATCTCCCTTTGAGCAACCTCAGCTGTTGCCTGATTACCCCTTGCTTTTTGGATTTCTTTTTGGATTTAGGGGTCACAGGTTTTGATGTTGCTGGTACAAATTTGGTTTCAAACTCAGTTTTCATTTTATCCATTTGCTTTTTAATGTTCTCATTATGTTTGAGCTTGGAGCCCTTTTTATACCAGCAATCATTAGTAAGATGATTGAATAAGCCACATATTTCACATGGCTTTTTCTTCATCTTAAGTTGATCATCTGCTGAAGAAGATGAAACTACTGAAGACTTATTTCAGCAGTTTGCTATCAGTACTAGCAATTTTCTTCCCTTTAGTACATGCTTTCTTGATATCTTCTTCAGTAGTTTTCCCACCCTTTCTACTTGCAGTTTTCTTCCCTTAGTACATGTAGTAGTTGGGTTTGTTCTCCAGGTGTTATGACATGCTCTTTGGTACTTTCAATACTTTGTGAAATACCACCTGGAATGATCAACTTTTTGATCATGTGAGTGTCAGCATTTGAACCATCAACATCAGCTGATAGGTTCTGAGAGGAATTAATGCTGACTTCAACCTCTGATGGTGATGTATCAGATAGTAGATCACATGATGAAAAGGATTGGTTATTGCTTTCTCCATCAGATTTTACCTCTGCTCTGGGAGTAAAATCTGTAGGAGGAGTAGTGTGATTATAACCAATGCCAAACTTCATATTGGAAGCAGACTGCTTACTAAGAAGCATTTCAAAACCCTTGCAAGAATGTTCCCATTGATCACACTCTACCTGGGTAGTTGCAAGTGTTTCTTTGAGGTCTCTGTACTTCTCTAGAAGTACCTCTTCCCTAGCCTTATCATCAGTGATTTGGCATTTAAGTTTGTAAATCTCATCATTCTTATCATTAAGCACAGACTCAAATCAGCTTTCTTTTGGAAATTATTTGTTCTAGCTCAATGTTCTTGTTAATTAAAGCTACATTTGCTTCTCTAATAGATGCAACTGCAGCTATGCATGTTTCAGAACATAGCTTGGCTTTGGCCTCAGAGGATACCTGTGATACCTGTGGTGTGGAGGCATTAGAGGATGAGGTATCAGCAGACTCCAGAGCCATAGGAGCAAGGTTTCTAAAAGGACTGTCACCACCATGTTGACCAGCACCAGAGAACAGTTGTTCATGACCAGACATATCATCTGGTAAACTGCTCCAGTCAACAACTCCTGGGGTGAAAAAGCTGTGTTGTTGAGGTTGAGATTGTTGATGAGATTGGGAAGGTTGAGGTTCAGGTAATGCTTGTGGTTGTTGTGCAATAGGAGCTTGAACCGGATTTAACTGAGGCATGTAATAGTAGGGATAAGGATATGATATTGGACCCTGAGGGACAAAATATGCAGGAGATATAGGGTGTGAATGATGACCAGAACTCACAGGATGTTGCCCTCTGTTTTGTGGACTAGTGTTTGGAAAAGTCACAAAGGGTGCAGAGGAGTTAGATCCAGTTGATCTACACTCTCTTGCAAAGTGTCCAAGCCTTTGGCATTTGTGACACCTCAACTTACTCTTGTCAAAACCAACTTTGGTTTTGCCAGAGAGTCCATGAAATTTCCTGCCAGTTCTCTTGTAGAACTTTTGAGATCTGATATTAACTAAGGCCATTTGGCTTAGAATATCCATCTATTCTAAATCATCATCAGCAATACCCTTCAGATCATCCATGATGAAGCATAAATTGTTACTATTACAGCTTGATTGAATATCAACACTAACAAATGCATGATCAGAACTGTTTGAAGAGAAATCTATATGCTCATCATAATTGCTTTCAGATGTAGCATATTCTGACTCATGACCAACCAAGGCAGTATTCCCTGGTACAAAGTCATCAGTGAGCTTTCCTGATGATGCCAGTTTCCTTTTCTGCTCTATCTCTCTCTCGAATGTAAGCAGTTTCCCATGAAGTTGGGTGAGAGATAGGCTATCCAGATTTGCACTGGAGCGTAGGACAATAGTGTATGTGTCCCATCTCTCAGGCAGTGATCTGAGGAATCTGTTATTCATCTGGCTATTGGTGTATTCCTGTTTGACCATTTTCAGCTCAGAGATCAAACAAGAAAAATGCTCAAACTGTTGAGTCAGTGTCTCACCCTTTCTATGAGAGAATGTCTCATATTGTTGGGCAAGGATTTCTCTGTTGTTTGCTAAAACCTCATCTGTTCCACCGAATTGTTCCTTCAGTGCATTCCAGTGGTCATGAGCAGTTTCATGATGCATAAGCCCTAAATAGATTTCATTAGGCAAGGCCACAGCCAGAATACCATGCGCTTTAGCATCAATCTCAAACAGTTTCCGATCCTCATCTGAGTATTGTTCCTTCTTCTTCGGAACCATTTGGTTGGTTTCCGGATTGTTCACCATAGGCTTGTGTGAACCATGTACCGCAGATGTCCAACAACCTGAACTGTTAACAGACAGGTGATGAAGCATCCTTCGTTGCCATATGTTATACTTAGTCCTAACCAGCATCGGAGGCTTGGTTGAGGAACCGGTATTGTGAGGGTCATTAGAAGGAGTAGTCATTCTCAGATTCAACCAAATTCAATTAAGCTTTAGCAGATTTAGAACAAAACACAAACAAACCAAATTAAACCAAGAGAGAGCTCAAAGTGAATAAACGAAAGCAGCAGAAATTCAATAATCTATAACCAATTCTTGAAAATATGCTAATTCAATCAAACATAGATATCGAATAGCAGTTTCAGTGATCAATTGTTAGATCGATCAATGATTAACCTGCTCTGATACCATTTGTTAGGATCAGTGATCTACGTTTGATTGATTAGAGAGTATTGCAGCGGAAATCAAACAATGAATTAGACAATTCACAAGAACACAATTGATATTCAATATAAAATTAAACGGTTATAGAGAGAGAGAATTCTGCGAAAGATATTTCATTCAATATGCGCTTTCGTGGTAATAGAATATCACACGTACAATTAGGTCAACATCTCTTATATAGGAGATGTGACGTCTGCCGATGTCACTTGATAGTGACATCTAACAGAATTATTCAAACTACTGATAGTTAACACAAATACTGAAGATGTCAAAACAGGTGACATCTTCTTACAAAAATACTAAGTGTTAACTATCACTACAACTACTGAAAAGAAACTACTGAAACTACAACGACTGAAGAACATGCTCTTCAGTCGTTTTACAAGTACTGAAATAGAAAAGAAAATTACAGAAAGGAAACCATCACAACAACTGAAGAATGCTTCTTCAGCTGTTGTAACAAACTCTGAAGGCTTCAGTACTTGTACTTGAACTTCAGCTGTTGTCATCAGCTGATGTCTTCAGCTGTTGTCTTCAGTCTTTGTACTTCAGCTATTGAGCTTCAGTACTTTAGTCTTCAGCTATTGATCTTCAGACTTTGGTCTTCAGCTGTTGAAGTCTTCAGTACTTTAGTCTTCAGATTTTGAAGTCTTCAGTACTTTAGTCTTCAGCTTTTGATCTTCAGACTTTGGTCTTCAGCTCTTGAAGTCTTCAGTACTTTGTTCTTCAGATGTTGCTCTTCAGACTTTGTCAAATAGCTGATCAAGTCTTCAGCAGTTGTTGTGATGTCTGTGGGACTTAGAGGTTTTTCTGATCAGGCTCATTGGTTCTTTTGGTCCAACACACTCCTACATCACCTACACTATCTCACAAACCAACCCTATCTTCACCACAACCACCACCACCACTAGCCACCAAGCAGGACCCTCATCTCATCCCTCACATATATATGGATCTCATCTACCTCAATTTGGGGTAGAGGACCAGCTTTCAGCGCTAAACCATATGGTGATGTGACTGTTAGCTGCTGATGAAGAGAAGACTGCACAGATATGACAGCTTGCAGATCTCACTGCTGTGCAGTCACACCAGATCTCGGAGCAGGCTCGGCTAATCGAGGAGCAGGCCCAACAAATGGCTGCTCAGAGCCACGAGATCGCCAACTCCAAGAGCATAGAGTCAGTTCTGCTAAGAAGATTGAGGAGTTGGAGAATGCTAAGAAGACCATCATGCTCAAACTTAAGGGATCTAAAGATGATCCTCTGAAGATTAAAGAGGGAGATGGTGATGATGGTGATGATGATGATGAAGATGATGATGATGAGACTGAGGATCATGAGGGGATTGAGGACGAGAGGATAGAGGAGAGGAATGAGGATGATGATGAAGAAGGAGGGGATGCAGCTGCATCTACCTCTGCTCAAGGTCAAGAAAGGAGGTCTAAGAAGAATCAAGACCAACAAGCTTCATCCTCTGCTCCACCAAGTGATGACCCAGTGATCCAAGACAAAAGTAATGATTAGATGTCTATGTATTTGATTACTTTTGTATTTGAATCATGTATTTAAACTTATGTATTTAATGGTTATATTAAGATTAATGTATTTTTGTTTTGATTATTAACTAATGGTTGATGTGCTACATGTTTAAATCAAATAGATCCAAACTATCAGAGGGATGAGTTCGATGTTGCTCCCCTTCAGCAGATCAAGACTCAGCTAACTATGATTCTTGATCTGCAAGGGATCGTCAGAAGGTCGGTGAGTTATACCCCTGAAGAAGGGGAAATAATTCACAATCTATCAAATGAGCAACTAGCTGAGATCTTAAAGCTAAATCCCGATGAGATTGTAAAGGATGCTCCAACGTGCGACTCGAAAAGTGACGAAGAGCTCAATGACGTTGATGAAATAGAGATAGAAGATGTCACTGCAAAGCACTACCCTCAATATGCTGACAATGAGGGAATGTGATCCCCAATCTGGGTGAATCCCTTGTCAGTGATACGTTTGAGGTGTTAGAAAAAATGGAGCAGGAGTCAGAGAAGAAAGAGGGATCGACCCAAGCCTCAAATGATGATGTTGATATCCGAAAGGCTGAATGGGCTGCCTGTTTTGAAGAAGTTAGAGCCCAACGTGCTGCACCTAAACAGGACGCCTACACCAAACTCTATAGAGTCAAGAAACATCATAAGGTGTTAGGCAGGATTATAGCATGGGCGTATTCTGAGGACCTTAACGTTTATGCCGTTAAGAGGGAGAAGGGCATAGAGTACTTTAGATCTCCACATGATCTAAAGACTCTACCAGGTTTTGAGCTCAACCAGCTAGCCAAACTGAAGTTGTTGTATGCTGACCCGAGAAAGATGTCAGGCTGGTTTGAGGCTGCCCTAAGGAAGGAGTACCACACCAGGTGGGTTAACTTCAGACCCCAACAGCCTACAAGGTACATCAGAAGGTCTGAAGTTAATGCCATTACTGGAAAGCCAAAGATAGTGTTGAAGTGGAGTCCTCCACGCACGATGTCAAGAATCCCACTCAGGGAAATGCCACAGGACTTCACTCCACACTTTAAGTGGTGGTACTACGATTGGAGGACAGGAGAAGCGGTCATAGTCCTAAACAAAGAGGGCAAAATGGATACTATCAGGGTATTTGACCCAATGTGGCTTACTAACTTGTCAGCTAATGATGTCTACACTCTATACAAGTGGCCACTGTTCTATGATACGCAGGATATAGTACAAGCCCTCCAGTTCCAGAATGTCATAAGACTCTGTTTTGCATTTGAGATTCATGAAGGAGTCACAAAATAGGATAAGTACAAGAAGTATGAGGAAGTAATGAAGAAAACAAGACATTAGAGAGATCTAGGTCCAAGGGGGAGTTTGTTGATACATGTATGTCCCTAGATCATGATATGAATGTAATAGATCTTGTGTGTCTGATTCTGAGGTAATGTTTGGAATGATTAATGAAATGATATTTTTTGTTTGTTATTTATAATGTTTAATATTTCATTAATGAGTCGATGTTGAATTGGTTAATTAGGTTTGTGGTTGTTTGAATTTTTACACATAATGTTATATTAATTAATGTTGGGTTTGTTGGACCTTTAACAAACTAGTTTAACCATTTAAACTGAGAAAACGCAGCGGAATAATAGATTAATATCATGTTGTAATCAGAAAATTAAAAGTTCATAACTTTGTTTCAACAAACCCAAAACATAAGGATCATTCATATGTGTTTGAACTAGCTATCAAGAGAAGGAAACAACCAAAACAACATCAACAAACTACCTTTGTAGGCTGCTGAAAATGTGAATGAAACACCTTCCATAAGGGCTGCTAAAAACGTGATTTGGGTGAAGAAAATGCTGCTCTTGAATGGCCAAAACACCAAAGTAGATGTCCTCAAGTGTCCATACCCACAAGCCTCTAAGAAAACACCATCTTTGCTAGGATTTAAAGCACCAAAACGAACAACAATGCTGCTGGAACCTTGTTTCCAGCCGAGTTCTTCAATGGGTGGAAGAAAGCAAACCATTTCTACTTCATACCAATGAAGGAGCATATCTTGGATCATTAGAATACCCAAGAAAACGACCAAAAGGGACTCAAAACCCTTGTTTCAGCCGTGAATGAGGAGAGAAGGAGAAGCCTTTCTCTAGTTGTTCATCTTGTGAAAAGAGAGAGAGATAGGAGGATCATGCTTGCACTCTTCCACTCAACCACACTCTTAATGAGTGTTCTATTTTCAAGATAATTTAAAAAATGGGGAAGACCAAGGGGGGGCCGAATTCAGCCCTTTTTAAAACCCAAGTTCACCTTTTTTAAAAAAAAATACTTGTAACACATTAAAAGTTGAGTGGACTTGTTACATAATTAACCCTTTTAATTATGTAACATATGGCACATTATTAATGTTCATTAGTTAGATGATAAGATATATATAATTAACCTTTTAATTATATAACTTATACACCCTAAAATATAAAACCAACTAATTACATTAACATGTTGATATGTTATATGATTAAAGCCTTTTAATGTATAACATAAGAACATATACTATTTGTTGTTATTTAACCATTTAAATAACAATGTAAATAATAATAGTTCATGAACAAATTATCCATATAATTTGTTCTATCTCTCATTTCTTTAAATTAGAAAACCCATTTTCTAATTAGGTGCTCTTATTTAATTGCATGATCATATCATCAAATAAATATTTATTGGTGTTTGCTAAGCTTGTTATTGGGTATGACCCGACTTGGATCATGACGTACTAACCACATCAATGTTCTATGTGTCTTGGGCATACAGGATCCAACAATCTCCCACTTGCACAAGATTCATAGGCGATTGATGCAAGCAGTAAATACCGCCTAACAACGGTTTACTACCCTTAATACGCATAACTTTAAAGCCATTCAATAACATCATCCCCTTCAAGTTCCAAACTTGAAATGATTTAGGTGAATCGATCATCTATCCTTTTGTTTCAGATGCCATGTTAAATCCAAAGACACAGAATGATCATTCCTTGTTGATTTAACTTAATCAGGCCTTAGACATCTTGCTCTTAACGAATAAGAGGAACAAATTCCATCTTGACTACATACGTTTCTGAAAATCACCTTATGTTATACCTAAACATAGCCTTATGTACTGACCATTATTTCAGAGCAGCAAAGAACTAGCTCAAGGTGTAACACTTGGTGAATATCAAAACCCAATATGTATCTCAGGTTGGAGGATACCAAATGATATTCGCCTTTACTCAAATTTACTTATGATCAATCAATAAGATTCCATGTAGTAAGATTTGAGACGCGGGTCAGTCCAATATTCGTATCCCACGAATATCTATGAACCTTGGCAACAACCAATTGCTCTATATTCATGCCTTATGAATATCTACCAATCCATGTTCATAATAGTCTTACGTTCATATTTGTTCCCACAAATATGACCGACTACGGACATTTAGAATAATAAATATATTCATGGATATAAACATGCTAAAGGGGAACGTAACTCAAACATATAAAAGAGTTAAAATTACAATTGTTCCATACTTTAGATACTAAACAGATCAATTCCAATCACTAGAATATCAAAGTCCTAAGGCTCAAGTATGACCCTCATACTTTGCCCTCACAAGGAGCTTCGTGAGTGGATCCGTAATGTTTTGATCTTTATGAACTTTACGAATACATATCTTTACCCCTTTTCAACTTCATCCCTTATGATGTTGAATCTCTGCTCAAGGTGCTTAGTCTTTTGATAAGTACGGGGTTCTTTGATTTGAGCAATCCCATCCACGTAATTACCAAAGATTTCTAGGGGGTCTTGAATGGTAGAGACCACCCCTAGATAAGCAATGGACAAACTTATCCATGCAGCTTCCAAAGCTGCCAATGAAGTGGCTATGTATTCGGATTTTATAGTGAACAATGCTACCGTATCCTGCTTTGAACATTTCAAGGATACCTCTCCTCCATTCATAATGGAAGTACACCCGATTGTGATCGAGAATCATCTCGATCAGTTTTGGAAGCCCGTATCCATGTAACCCTTTACTACGACTTCCTCTTCAACAGATCCATATATTAGAAACATATCCTTAGTCCTACTAAGGTATTTCAATATACTTTTAACAACCATCCAATGGTTATTTCTATTGGTATCTTCTTTGTCATACTTAATAAGCATGACTCGTCCGGTCTAGTGCATATCATGACACAAATGATGGATCCTATAGCAGATGCGTATGGGATATCCTTCATTCGATCTTGCTCATCCCATGAGCTTGGACATTGAGACGTAGTCAACATTGTCCCTCTTTGAATAGGTACCATACCTTTCTAAGAGTTTTCCATCTTGAACCTTTTCATGATTTTATCAATATATGCAATTTGGTTTAAATCTGTCAACCACCTCGATCTATCCTTATAGATCCTTATTCCAAAACATGGGCGGCTTAAACGAGATCTTATATGGAAAAACATATTCCAAGGTAGGTTTTAACACCTACCATGGTTGGAATATCATTTCCAAATAGTAGTGTGTCATCAACATACAACACTAAGAATACAATTATGCTCCCACTAGCTTTCATATATACACAACCTTCTTGATGCTTGTTTCAATCCAAATTGGACATAGCATTTTGGTATATGGTTAGCCTACAGGGGTCAACCACATAGCATCCATTCATGGAATATCCATATCTTTCGGATTGAATACTAACTCTACCAGATTTGTGGACGTTTTGTGTGTATTTATCAACCTCTTGATCATCATCAACAACCTCTTGTTGGTAGCTAGTGTCAAACAAAAGTGTACCAGCTTGTGGATTTTGATCATTATCAAGTTCCACAGTTCTATACGTCATTCCTTCCATAAAGAACTCAGTTTCCAAGAACTTAGCCTTTCGAGCAATAAATACTTTTGCTCCGTTGAGTCAAAGAAACAGTATCCCATACAGTCTCTGTGGCTTCTCAACTAATATACACTTTCTTTGTCCGGGTCATATTCCTAATATGAGCCTCAGAGAGCAATGCGAAAACCCAAAATGATAAAGGTGGTAAGCTCATAGCCATAATAAATTGAACCATATCCAAATAGGGTTCAGTTTCTCCTTTATCAGAATGAAGAACTTAGATAGTTATGTAGAGTTGATTTTCAACTTCATTATCAAAGATTTTGATCATTTCAAAAGCTTCATTCTTATGTTTCATCAAGTGCACACAATAATAACGACTGTAATCATCGGTAACAGTAATGAAGTATATTTCACCAATCTTTGTCATTGTCTTAAAAGGACCACATACATCCAAATGTATCATTCCCAATAAGTCTTTTGGTTCACACTTATCAAATGAAACATTTTAATTTGTTTCCAAAATACCATTCTTTTGAAGTGTTTGAATCCAATTCTTATTTATGTGACCAAGATGACGATGTCAAAGATAATAATAACTTAAACCCATTTTAAGTTTCTTGGTGCTTAATGTGTATAAGGAGTTATTATAGGACGAATTATCATGAACTAATTCATGAATATCATTAAAAGTCATATCCTTAAAATGAAATACATCATCCATAAAACTTAATACCATTATTTACAAACTTTAAATCATGACCATATTGTTTTAATAGGAAACATTAATTATCTTCCTAGTCAAACTAGGTGCATACAAAATGTTTTGAGAACAACTTCCAAACCATTTGAAAGTCTCAAAATAGAGTTTCCTTCCTTGAAGCGTACATTTCTTTTGAACCCCTTTGCAACAATTGCAAGTATGAGTCTCACATCGGGTATCCAATACCCATGTGTTTGAAGAAATGACATTTAATACAATGTGAATCATGAAAATAGTATTTGAGGTTTGCCCGGCATTCCTCTTATTTTTCAACTCCATGAGATAGGAGGGACAATTCACTTTTATTGTCCTATCTCTCCATACTCAAAGCATGGATCGTTCTCCTTTACCTTAGGCTTCATAAGCTTAGGTTTTGAGGTTTCGCTTTAACCTTTGCTTTGATGTATTCCTATATCTTTTGGCAATAATTGCCTTAGGATTGGGATTGGCCATTTCTTATAGCCTTCCTCATTGATCGAGAGAATAGGTAGAACCTCTCTACCCATCCCTGCCTCCGTTGCTTTGAGCATTGCGTGAATTTCACCAATGCTCTTGTCCCACCCATTCATATTACAGTTTATTATGATTGTCTCAAACCTTTAGTTGGGAAATCAAGGATCAAATCCATGGCCAACTACTTTGAGACAGGAAAGTTAAGCATCTTGAGGCTATCAATGTGGCTTTTCATCTTAAGAATATATAAGATGATATCGATTGGGTTTCTTCCATGTGACATGCATAAAGTGCTTGAACCGTTTCGAAGCAATCATACTAAAGTTTGTTGAAGGAACATTTCCTTCAACTAGATTATCATGTCATATGTCCTATAATGCTCCAAACCCTTTTGGAGTTCGGGAATCATATTCCCAACATGAGGTAGGAATCTTGCACAGAATCCTTAATGTGCCTAAGCCAATCGTCAAAAGCCCTTAACATCAACAGCATTGGTTGGTGAGACATGGGATCGTCAAGGACATAGGCCTTTACTCATTCTTGAGAACGATTCTCAAGTTTCGAAATTGAGTCCATAAGGTTTTTGTCGTTCTGACGATCCCTTTCTAAAAAGGTTCTCAGTGATAAGGTATGGACGGTCGGGGTGGTAGCATTATTGTTTGCGGCCATTCTACAAAATTTACAAAGTTCTTATTAGTATTTCTAAAAAAAATTCATTTTAATTATAAATGCCCTTTTATGTCTCATAGACAATTAATAATTGAAATCTAGAATCCAACGTTACATTCAAATAATGGTTAGGTGACCTTTATCCCATTATTTAAATTAACAAGGTAGTCAACATTTGACAATTGCAACCTTTTGCAACTTCTAGCCTTTATGGGATCGGTTAAACATCTTATGTTTGGTTGGCATGTTTAATCCCATCAACACCATTTTACGCCATGCTTTGGTGACCCTATACACATGGTTTCCAATTCAAGTCGTCCTACTTACACACACGTGTGAGTTTTCACATACAAGCGGTTAGGTGACCTTTATCCCACAAGTACGTTAGACTCACCTCAAACACACAAGTTCCCTACAAGTGGTTAGGTGACCTTTATCCCACAAATAGTTTTCAAGTGATTCGAGTGTCGGGTTAAAGGATGGTGTTAAACTTGTTTCCAAAAGGGATTTAAGTTTCCATTAATTCTAGTCTTTGAAAACTTGATGTACCTTGTATTTGTATGCTTTCAAATGCAAGGTATCCTATGGTTTATTTTTAATAAAACCTCTTTTACTAAATCATTAATCCTTTTAATAACCTTTTATTAACCATTTAATGATTAGAAACCATAAATTTTCAGCTTGTTAAGTTTGCTAATGAGTTTGTTATGCATATCCAAATACAAATAACAATCATACCACAAACAACCAAACAAGCATAATCATACAAACATATGCGCATAACCATAGCCACTAAGTTGACTACACTTGTTTGCCATCACAAGTGTTGTCATAAGGTCATTCCTAAGGGTTTAAAATTGACACTTCTAAGTGTCCATGAACTCCCACTTGAACCCGCATCCGTATGCTTCAAGTGTCCATGTCTTTTGTGTCCTTGCTTTTGGGTCTTCTTCTTGTGCATCTTCTTCTACAAAAATATATCCTAATACAATTTTCTAATAAAAGAAATGCACCTATTCTATTTATTACATAACCAAATGAATAAATAAATTACAACCCAAATACTTAAACAAAAGAAATTACTACAACCCTTTCAAATGAATACAACCAACATGACAATTCCACAATCAACCAAATCCAAAACACACATGGTCAAGGCTATGTTATGCACTAAAACATGTATCCATATACATCATTTCAAGAACTAAATGAACCCCTTGTTATAACCTTAAAGTTCTGGCCAACATGAACCAAAACTTTAGGGTTATGTCCAAAATAATATAATCAACCATTTGATGTCATGCTTTCAAGGTTTAATCATAAGCATCCATGATATAACCTTGAAAGGTTGGGGAATCATCATATCATCACAAAACAGCCCCTATTAGGCGGTTTAAGTCCTATAAAACCAATTTTACAAGGACAAATGAAGCTATTCATCCACATATCCGGCTCTAGATGCCAATGTTGGGTTTGTTGGACCTTTAACAAACTAGTTTAACCATTTAAACTGAGAAAACGCAGCGGAATAATAGATTAATATCATGTTCAGAAAATTAAAAGTTCATAACTTTGTTTCAACAAACCCAAAACATAAGGATCATTCATATGTGTTTGAACTAGCTATCAAGAGAAGGAAACAACCAAAACAACATCAACAAACTACCTTTGTAGGCTGCTGAAAATGTGAATGAAACACCTTCCATAAGGGCTGCTAAAAACGTGATTTGGGTAAAGAAAATGCTGCTCTTGAATGGCCAAAACACCAAAGTAGATGTCCTCAAGTGTCCATACCCACAAGCCTCTAAGAAAACACCATCTTTGCTAGGATTTAAAGCACCAAAACGAACAACAATGCTGTTGGAACCTTGTTTCCAGCCGAGTTCTTCAATGGGTGGAAGAAAGCAAACCATTTCTACTTCATACCAATGAAGGAGCATATCTTGGATCATTAGAATACCCAAGAAAACGACCAAAAGGGACTCAAAACCCCTTGTTTCAGCCGTGAATGAGGAGAGAAGGAGAAGCCTTTCTCTAGTTGTTCATCTTGTGAAAAGAGAGAGAGATAGGAGGATCATGCTTGCACTCTTCCACTCAATCACACTCTTAATGAGTGTTCTATTTTCAAGATAATTTAAAAAATGGGGAAGACCAAGGGGGGGCCGAATTCAGCCCTTTTTAAAACCCAAGTTCACCTTTTTTAAAAAAAAATACTTGTAACACATTAAAAGTTGAGTGGACTTGTTACATAATTAACCCTTTTAATTATGTAACATATGGCACATTATTAATGTTCATTAGTTAGATGATAAGATATATATAATTAACCTTTTAATTATATAACTTATACACCCTAAAATATAAAACAACTAATTACATTAACATGTTGATATGTTATATGATTAAATCCTTTTAATGTATAACATAAGAACATATACTATTGTTGTTATTTAACCATTTAAATAACAATGTAAATAATAATAGTTCATGAACAAATTATCCATATAATTTGTTCTATCTCTCATTTCTTTAAATTAGAAAACCCATTTTCTAATTAGGTGCTCTTATTTAATTGCATGATCATATCTTCAAATAAATATTTATTGGTGTTTGCTAAGCTTGTTATTGGGTATGACCCGACTTGGATCATGACGTACTAACCACATCAATGTTCTATGTGTCTTGGGCATACAGGATCCAACAATTAATACATTCAAACTTAACAAAATGAAGTTCTCATACAAATGACCCATGCGAATGGACCATACGCATGAATAACTTCATACGAATGACTCAGTCGCACGACTGAACCAAGAGACTGGATCAGTCGTATGATTGTAACATAATATTGTCTCAGTCGCATGACTGAACACTCATTTGTGCGGATGAATTAACCACATGGTTCAATCACATGACTGAACCATACTAATGGTTTGGTCGCACGAATGAACAATACTAACCTATAAATACACCCAATTCGTGGAAAAACGAGAGCTTTTATTCTATTTTTGACTCCAGACGTACCCTAGCCATCCAGAAATCTCCAAGTTGATACTCCAAGTTCATAGAACGCAGTAGATCGATTCCCAATCGATTCTTAACGTTTGATTCAATACTTTATTGATTCCACGTGCGTTCTTACTTATTGGATCGCCAATCAAATAGGATTCCGCACTATTTGGTTTGGTTTACACGTTAATCATTCGGTATTTCGTTAAAATACTAGGTCCCAACACTATGTTGTTGTGAATATTGACTACACACGACACTAGTCTCCTTTATGTCGGGTGTCGTCATGACACGCTTTGTCATCATTACTATTTATATCACATCTCTATTGTGTACCATGTGTTATGACGATCTCGTCTCGTTGCATCCCCGTGTTTCCGCTTTTAGCGGGGGTATGATAGACTAGTATCAGAGCCATTGGTTATAGAGAATTAGACAATTCACTTGACCTAGACTATAACCTAGGAACCTTCATGTAGAAATGCATGCTAGGATTTGCGTGCATTTTATATCTCAATTATGTTCCCCTTTTCTTGTTTGTTTACCTTTCTACCTTGTGATCTTTTCACCCTATGAGAGAGCCCTTATGCTCACTCCTTATGGGATGCTTCTACTGGGTCTTCCGTTCCCTCTGCGCGCCGAGTTGTTTTATCAAATCGGATATTGACCATGGACACTGGGATTGACCCTGAGGAGGTTATGTCTAAAACCTTGAAGGAGGAGGAGATAGACAACCTTCGCTAGACTAAACATGATTATATGCATGGATTTGCAATTATTATGATGGACTACTGTTGGAAAATTACCAATTCATGGTGTGAGAACTACACGACTTGCATGTGATGTGTGGTAACAATAAGTGTGATATTAACTTGGAATGCTGGACTTTGATGAGTGGTATGGATAATATACTTTAAAATTGTTAAAGCTTATGTGTTTACTACTTTTATTATTAGAAAATGCCGCCTCGAAGAGTTACCCGCAACAACAGTAGCGGAAGTGAAGCCCCGAGGGGCAGAGGCAGAGGCAGAGGTAGAACACCAAAAGCAGGTGATGGCCCTGCCAGTAACATTCAGGGAACAGGAAACTCTGACATAGCAGCTTTGATGACTCAACAACTGGTCGCACTGATCCCGACTATAATGGCCCAAGTGAGCGATGCTCTCTAGAATCACCACCCCCACGGGGATGGTGGCAATGATAATGAGGATAATGGAGAAAGAGGTCAAGGTGGAATTGAAACTGAAGTGGGAAATGGTTACCCGATTGGGAACGAGAGTAATTAGGAAACTGGGAATGGTGGAACCGCCAGTAATGAGACTATGGTTGTTAGTACAAGACGGGGATGTTCATACAAGGAATTTGTGGCTTGTAAACCGAAGGAATTCGATGGAAAAGGTGGAGCGATAGCCCTAATCAGATGGCTTGAGAAGATGGAGGCAGTGATCGATATCAGCGAGTGCCTCGACAGCCAGAAAATCAAGTATGCCACGTGTTCACTACAGGGCAAGGCACTAACTTGGTGGAACACCCAGGTTTAGGCTAGGGGAAGAGAATCAGCGATGCAGATGTCATGGGATGAGTTTAAGGCCCTAATCACTAAGGAGTACTACTCCCTTAATGAGATGCAGAAACTGGAGCATGAATTCTGGAATCATGCTATGGTGGGGCCGGGCACGCAGCTTACACTGATCGATTTCACGAGCTGGCAAGACTGGTTCCACATCTAGTGACTCCGGAATCCAAGAGAATTGAGAGGTATATTTGGGGACTTGCGCCTCAATCCGGGCGATGGTAATAGCAACTGCTCCTCCTACGATCCAGAGTGCAATTCTGAAGGCTGGCGCTCTGACAGACGAGATGGTGAGAACAGGGATCTTGGGAAGAGGAGCAGAGAAAAGAAAGGATGTTAGGGAAACGAGCCGATCGAGTGCCGGAAATTTGACAAAAGGGCCAAGACAACCAAAAATTTTGTGGGCGTGATGCAGGGCAAGAAAGAGTATGTAGGGCCGCACCCCAAGTGTGATAGGTGCAACTTCCATCATCCCCCAGGAATGTCGTGCCGGGTGTGCGTGAACTGTAGACGCTCGGGGCATCTAGCGAGACTGCAGAGTAGCACCGAATTTGGTGGCACCGGTCAACGCCGTTAACCCCGCTGGGAATGCCAGGGTCTGTTATGAGTGTGGAAGCCTTGACCACTAAAAAAACATGTTCCCTAGACTGAATCGGGCGCTGGGTCAGCAAGGGAACAATCAACAACAGGTGATGGCCATAGCTGGAAATCAAGGCCAAGCAAATCAAGGAAATGCAGCTCGGGGACGCGCGTTCGTCATCGGAGCAAACAATGCCCGTCAGGACCTGAATGTTGTCACGGGTACGCACTTACTCAATAATCACTTCGCATCTATATTATTTGATACCGGGGCAGACAATAGCTACATATCTTTTAAGTTTGTGCATTTGCTCGATTTGAGTCCTAGTAGGCTAGAACCTAGCTACTCAGTAGAAATGGCCAATAGTAGGGTTGTACAGGCTGATGCAATCATTAGAAAGTGCTTGATGATATTGGAGAACCATGCCTTCGATATAGACTTGATACCTTTTGAGTTAGGGAGTTTCGACGTGATTGTGGGAATAGATTGGTTGTCAACACACGGAGCTGAGATTTTCTATCGGGACAAAGTAGTACGAATCCCCATGCCAAATGGGGAGGTGCTCAGAATTCAAGGAGAACGACCGGGAAGAAACCAAAAGCTTATATCATGCATGAAAGCACGCCAAAGTTTACGGAAGCAATGCTACGCATTTCTGGCTCACGTAGTAGAAAAGAAGGAAGAGGTGAGGAAATTGGTAGATATTCCAGTAGTACGAGACTACCCTGATGTATTTCCTGATGACTTGTCTGGTTTGCCTCCTCCACAAAAAGTGGAATTTCGTATAGATTTGGTTCCTGGAGCTACACCGGTGGCAAAGACGCCATATTGGTTAGTACCACTAGAAATGCAAGAGTTATCCGGTCGATTACAGGAACTACTGGAGAAGTGTTTTATCCGGCCGAGTCACTCACCATGGGGAGCACCGGTGTTATTTGTCAAAAAGAAAGATGGGCCGTTCCGAATGTGTATCGATTACCGCGAGTTGAACAAATTAACCGTGAAGAATCGGTATCCTCTCCCCAGGATCGACGATCTGTTTGACTAGTTGCAAGGAGCTTCATATTTCTCCAAGATCGACCTTCGTTCTGGATATCATCAACTAAGGGTTTTCGAGGATGACATACCGAAAACAACGTTTAGAACTCGTTATGGGCACTATGAGTTCTTGGTCATGCCGTTAGGGTTGACTAACGCACCAGCTGTATTTATGGACCTAATGAATCGGGTGTGTAAACCTTATTTGGATAAGTTTGTGATCGTATTCATAGACGATATACTTATCTACTCCCGATCGAAAGAGGATCATGAAGAACACCTCCGGGCAGTACTGGAACTGTTACGGGAAGAGAAACTTTTTGCCAAGTTCTCAAAGTGTGAATTTTGGTTGCGAGAAGTGAAATTTTTGGGGCATGTGGTGAATAAGGATGGGATTCATGTAGATCCTGGTAAGATTGAAGCGGTGAAGAAATGGGAAACACCCCAGACACCATCAGAGATACGACAATTCTTAGGATTGGCCGGATACTATCGACATTTCATCGCGAATTTTTCGAAGATCACTCAACAGTTAACACTGCTAACTCAGAAAGACAAGAAGTTTGATTGGGGACATGCACAAGAACAAGTGTTCCAAACATTGAAAGAAAAGTTTTGCAACGCACCGATATTGTCCCTCCCAGACGGAACTAATGATTTTGTGGTGTACTGTGATGCTTCACACCAAGGATTGGGATGTGTGCTAATGCAGAAGGATAAGGTGGTTGCCTACGCTTCATGATAACTTAAGGTGCAAGAAAAGAACTATACAACTCATGATCTGGAGTTGGGCGCTGTAGTAGTTGCACTTAAGATATGGAGGCATTACCTGTATGGAACCAAATGCATCATCTACATAGATCATAAGAGCCTCCAACATATCCTGGATCAGAAGGAACTTAATATGCATCAGCGATGTTATGTTGAACTACTTAGTGACTACGATTATGAAATCCGGTATCATCCGGGGAAAGCGAACGTGGTGGCTGATGCTCTAAGCCGCAAAGAACATGTGAAACCACTACGTGCACGAGCGTTGGGATTGACTATTCAAACGTATTTGAAAGCTCAGATCCAAATTGCACAAAATGAGGCGTTGAAAGAAGAAAACCTTGCAGGAGAAGAGTTTCGAGGGTTGGATAAACAAATGAGTTGCAAGGATGATGGTATACAGTACTTCATGGATCGTATATGGGTACCCAAATAGGGAGGTGTATGTACCTTAGTCATGGATGAAGCACACAAGACACGATATTCTATCCATCTTGGTGCAGATAAGATGTACCACGATCTTAAGGATCTGGTGGCCAGGCATGAAGAAAGACTTGCTATGTACGTAAGCAGATGCTTAACATGCTCGAAAGTTAAAGCTGAACACCAAAAAACCATTGGGATTATTACAGCAACCTAAGATTCCCGAGTGGAAATGGGAGAACATAGCCATGGATTTTATTACCAAACTCCCTAGAACGAACAGCAGGCATGACTTGATATGGGTCGTGGTGGATCAGATGACGAAGTCAGCTCACTTCTTGCCGATCCGAGAAGACTACAAAATGGATAAGTTGGTGAGATTGTACATAAAGGAGGTCGTGACAAGACACATAGTGTCGGTGTCGATTATATCCGACCGTGACAGCCGATTTACTTAACGATTTTGGCAGACACTGCAGAAAGCGATGGGCACTCGAGTAGATATGAGTACCGCCTATCACCCACAGACAGACAGCCAAAGTAAACGAACCATACAAACATTGGAAGACATGCTGAGGGCGTGTGTAATCGACTTTGGTGGTAGTTGGGACACTCATCTACCGCTGATTGAGTTCTCTTACAACAACAGCTACCATACGAGAATTGGATGTGCTCCATTCGAAGCATTGTATGGAAGGAAATGCAGATCTCCTGTTTGTTGGGCAGAGATTGGTGAAAGCCAGTTAACAGGCCCAGAGATTATCCAAGAAACAACCGACAAGATTTTTCAAATAAAGGACCGACTAAAGGCTTCCAGAGATCGCCAAAAGAGCTATGCCAACAACCTTCGGAAGCCTTTAGAATTTAACATTGGGGATTGAGTTTTACTCAAAGTCTCTCCTTGGAAGGGAATCGTTCGATTTGGAAAGAAAGGAAGTTAGCCCCAAGATATGTAGGACCATTCGAGATTTCAGAAAGAATCGGTCCAGTGGCTTACCGATTAAGGTTACCACAAGAACTCAGCGGTGTACATGATACGTTCCACATGTCGAACCTCAAAAAGTGTTTGGTTGATGAATCCCTTCATGTGCCAATTGGGGAAATCAAGATTGATGAAAATCTCCATTTTGTCGAGGAACCCATTGAGATCATGGATCAAAAGGTCAAGAAATTAAGGCGCAGCAGAATACCAATTGTCCACGTGAGGTGGAACTCCAAATGAGGACCAGAGTTTACATGGGGATGGGAAGACCAGATGAAACTTAAATATCCGCACCTATTCAAGGATGACACTCTTGGACCTAATTCCAGCTGAATCTCGGGACGAAATTCTCTCAACTGGGGGATACTGTGACATCCGTCACCGAAGGGTCTGTCATTTAACGTGGCTTCCGTTAACTTTTCTTTGATTGTTCATTCCTTATCCTTATAAACTATTCGTTTGGATATCATTCTTGCTTTATCATATTTATGCTTGTGCTCTCATCGTAAACATATGCTATCTTTAAAACTTTTACAATTTTCATCGTCGTTATCACTAAATATACCATTTTTATATAATATTATTGTCATTAATAAAACCACTTTTAAGTTACCAATATCATTAATTACATTTTTATCATTAATATAACTAGCCTATTAAAGCATATGAGGTCGTGTGGGTGCGTGTGATGTCTTTTTGTGTGTCCTCCTTGCTTGTGTGTGTGCAAAATGTGTTTCTGGAAGTCCTTGTGGTGTAAATCTCATGCACGGAAGGCTGCTCTGCACTTCTGTAGTTGTGAATCTGCTGTTCTGGCGACTGGGTCTGCCGTGCGACTGAGCCGTGAGACTGGGTGAGTTGTGCGACAGAGTCGTGCGACTGGGTGTATGCATGCGATTGAGTCTATGCGGATGAATGTGTGCGATTGTGCGTGTATCGCACGACTGAATGCCTAGTCGCGCGAATGGAGGTTCAGTCGTACTAATGAAGCGGATTCTTACGAATGAAGGTTGATTCGTGCGTATGGATGTTGAGTCGTGCGATTGGGGTGCTGTGTGGAACGACTGAATGCTGAGTCGCACGAATGAAAGTTCAATCGTACGAATGAAGCTGATTCGTATGAATGAGGGTTGATTCGCACGGATGGAGGGTTGAGTCGTGCGTCTGGTCCTGTCGTGCGATTGGAGTTGTTATGTGTGAGTTTCTTCTGTGTGTGGTGTGTGTTTGTCGTGTGATGTTAAGGTGACGTTGACACGTTTATCATTGCTAATGACAATATTTCAGTTAACACTATCAAACTTATTAATTCTATTCCAAATCAAATCAACATAACATTTTACAGTTATCACCAACCAAATTGTAACTACTAATATTTACTAAGCATTTCTCTAATAACAATGACACTTTTACACAAATAATCAACATTGGCAACGATTTCTAGTACTTGGATCTACATAAGATCTAATACGAGTGTTTGCTTGTGTGTGTTCCACGCAACCGAACCGATATAACCCAAACCGACTGAACGTTACTATTTTCTTCATACGTATCATTAATGCTTAACGATAACTGTCAATAGGTGTTTGATCGTTTATTGCACATAATATTTGGAAACTTGGATCATTCATACTTACCACTTAACAAGTGAGTTCACTGTGTGGTACTTTCTTTACAACCATTTAATTCCGGTGTTGGAACCGACGGATAGCTATTGGTAGTACAACTGGGTTGACACCCCCACCCTTGTTTGTTGGTGTACTAGTTAGTACCAACAGTGGCCAGGAACAGGCCCTTGGGTGAATATATTCCGACAAGATTCTGTGTGTACGTCGTTAGGTTTGGTTGTAAAGCTCATTGTCATGAAATTTTGCTTACTTATAACTGTATTCACGGTATTCCACAACAATTACTATGAAACATCAACTTACTATTTACTATTTAAACCTGTGAGCTCACCAACTATTTTGTTGACCATTTTGAGCATATCTTTTTAGGTGACATTGCTAATTAAGGATCTAGGAGTGCTACCTTAGTGGAGACCATAGGATGCATTTATGAGACTATACAATACTTGACAAACATTCTTTTGAAACATTGTAGTCTGATTAAACATCTTTATTCTTTTGTTCCCGGGTTGTGGGAATTTCATTACAATGTTATCTTCATTTGTTTACGTTTTTCATTTATCATGTTATGCTTATGGCTATGTTGTGGTGAATATTGACTAAACACGACACAAGTCTCCATTGTGTCGGGTGTCTTCATGACACGTTTTGTCATCATTACTATTTATATTACATCTCTATTGTGTATCATGTGTTATGATGATCCCGTCTCGTTGCATCCCCGTGTTTCCGCTTTTAGCGGGGGTGTGACATCTCTTAATTTAGGAGTTACTCCCACAGATTGAAGGGAGGATATAACATCCATGTACCTAATTGCTAGCTCAAGGTCTCTCCGGCAATATGAGTAAAGTTCTCAAACCGTTGCTTCAGTGAATCTTTCTTTGAGTCATTGGAGTTTGCGTACATGTTGGTTAAGGCATCAAACAGTTCTTTAGCTGACTGGCAATGCTCAAACCCCATTATGATGGAGTTGGGTATAGTAGTCATCAGAACAGCCATGGCCTTTCTATCAATATCGAGTCATTTGTGGTCTTCTTCAAAGTAATCTTCCACCTCCTTCTCTATCATTGCACCACCTCCAGTAGGTGCAACAACCTTTGGCTTGTAAGGGCCATTGGCGATAGATTTCCAAATTTGGCTGTCTTGATATATGATGAACCCTTCAATACGTCTGCTCCATTGTCTGAAGTTTTCTAGGGTGATGATAGGTGTTTTAATCATCGTCCCCATTTCACATTAGATTTCAGGTTAAGGACCATTTTGAGTGTAGTGAGTAGGTGAGTGAAAAAGAGGTTGATTAGGATGATAAGACCACGCAATCAAGAGCCTAAAAAGCTCTGATACCAATTGCAGGATCGGTTTTTATACTCAACACAAGTATTTTCTCTTAAACTCACTAAGTAACACTTGGGTTTATGATGAAGCAAAATCCTTCTAAGAGTTGATGATAATACACTAAGTAAATCAAAGCAAAACACAAGAGAATAGTTTTTCAAGATACTTGTATATATTATTTCTCAACTCAAAGTATCACAAGACTCTTACAAGCATGTTGCATGAGTTATAATGAGAAACTATATATACTACTACCTATAGCCGATATACTTTGATACCACCTAGAAACCTTATACTAAAGCAAATACTACAAAGCTAAAGTTAAGGTATCTTAGATAAAGTATTATCTAAGATACGGTAGTCATGACATGTCCATGGATTACCTTTTGTCACCAACTAAAGCTGGCAATTGTACTAACTGATAAAGGTGAATAATGGAATAAAGTATGGTCAACTGCATGGGTTTTACAGAGAACACCATGCAGTATATCAGAGATCTACAGTGGAATGTCAGAGGGACCATACTTATGTCCACTGGTTCATAATAGCGACTTCTGAAGGTTAACTGGCTTCGAAAGAAGTTGTTCTTCCAAAGTCACTTATACTTCGGAAGTGGATACTTCTTCCGAGGCTTCCTTGGGACTTCATACTTTGGAAGTTGTAGTCTTCATTTCTTCTAAGTGTTGAAGCTTCGGAAGAGCAAAGACTTTGTCTTCGGAAGTTGGAGTTTTCGTTCGGAAGTTGATCTTGCACTTGACTTCGGAAGAACTCCATTTGTCTTCAGAAGTTCCACTTTGAGCTTCGGATGTCCTTTATTAGTTGTATCAAAAATAGTCTAAGTGTTTGATTTTGGTTGCACCAGCCTTTCTAGATCCAACACTCATGTTAGTAATGAGAATGATCATGTTACCGATGGAATTAACCATAAAAAGTGTGATTATATAAGAATAAAATGTTATAACATGAATGTTTAAAACAACAACACATGATTATTTATTGTATTATACCGTGTATTAGTCAAGAACGAGTAAAAGACACATGATAATATACTAGATGTGTTTGAATCGTGAATATTTCTTGTCCTGATCGGTTAGACCATTCCGAGTCAATGATGATGTAAAATGTATTAAAAAATCAAGGATTCTTCAAACTATTTTTTTTATTTCTGAATCTCTAAATATTCCGGAAATGATAAAAAGATATACATCACACTGAGTATACCATTTAGTGTTTTAAATTGATGTATCGTCTAAATGGTTATCAAATTAGCAACTTGAAGTTTACATGATATGTGCTAATAAGACAACAAGCACATTATACCAAATAACATACACATTTTGATTATACAACAAGATTAATCCCAATCTACTAATGATTACTGGAGTTAGTAGTGAATATCTTATGTTCATACACAAATTGCTTTTGTTGAAATGAACTCTAAATGTCTAATTGATTGTAAAACCAGTAATAATAAGAGCAAGAGTACATATTTGTGTTTAGGACAATGTAATGTATTTTGTTTCAATGGTAATTCACATCAATTATTTCCCCATTACAATTGGTTTTTGGTTAGCAACCAAGCATTTGTCATTCAAGTTTTTTTTGTTGTGTGATATAAGTTGTAATTACTCAACCATAACACAAAAAGATGGATCCTCAAATGAGTTTGCGAATACATATAGGAAACGAATAAATGTCTATATTTATGTTATTAGAGCTATTGACAAGAGATATACATATGGCTTAAATTATTGATTTTTCATGACTTAATATTCCTAACATGTGGGGGAGATTAAAACAATTAGAAATTAAAATAAATGAATTATTTTTAAATCATATTGATCCTCAAATAATAATAAGAACAAAATGTTCAAAATATTATTGTAGATACATTATGTTCCTAGTTTATGTTCTTAATGTAAAAGTCTTTCATTTCTTACACATGTGTAATGTAATTATTCAATGAAATATGATATATGCCTTGATGTTTATTTATCTTTGATTCATATGTATGAACTTTTTATATAGGTTTGAGGTTGTTGTACACAATTCTAAGTCAATAATGATTGAGAATTGTGCTCAACCTAGTCGGGTGATTATTCATGCTAATGGACTATACTTATAGACCATACTCATGAATATATCATGATTATGGACCAGTCGCATGACTGAACCAGGAGACTGGATCAGTCGTACGATTGAGACATAAGATTGACTCAGTCGGACGACTGAACCTTCAATCATGCGTATGAATCAATCGCATGAGTCAGTCGCATGACTAAACCATGCTACTGGTTCGGTCGTACGAATGGAAACTAAAAACCTATAGGTACCACTTAATTCGTGGAAAAACAGAAGACTTTGAGAGATACTTCGAATATACATAAACCCTAGCCATCTAGAGCGTCCAAAATAGCCAATCCAACTTCATAGTTCGATCTTGATTGATTCCTACTAATTCTTAATGTTTAGTTCATTGTTATATCAATCGGGTTATCGTTCTCATTGATTGGACCGCAAATCAAATAGGATTCCACACTATTTGATATGGTTTCATGCAAAATCCGTTAGTACTCCGTACGTACACGGTCCTAATAAGTGGTATCAGAATTTTGGCTCGTGAATTTGTATTGGATTTGATTAGTTTTGGTGTTAAAAACCTACGTTTTAAATCAAAAAGTCACCACTTTGCTTCAAAAGGCATTTTTGATGTTGCATGCATTAAAGTCTCAGTTTTTCATTATACGGCAGATTAGGGTTCCTGAGAAACTCGTATTTTGTGTCAAAGTGTCAAAATATTCGATTTTACAAACACAACAACCTTTAGTCGCATGATTGGTTCATTCGTATGATTGAATTCAATTGTATACTTAATCCGCATGACTGAACTCACTCGTATCCCTCATTCGCACCAATGAACAACTCCAGTCGTTTGATTCTAATCGTCTTGTTCATATGCACGACTGAATCCAACCACATGATTGAATTCATTTTCATCCTTCATTCGCACGAGTGATCCATACTCATAGCCCATTCGCACGAGTGAAACAGTCCTATTCTAAAAGTACCAAGTTTAAAGCAATGGAAGACCAGTTTGCTGCATTTACTACCGAAAAGGACTTCCGCATCCATAACCTTCTACTTCTGGAGAATGAGATTGGAAATCATAATAAACCGCCAAAGTTGTTAACGTTAGATGAATATCCATAGTGGAAATAACGGTATGAATATATTTGAATGGAGTTGACCCAAATCTTTGGACATCCATTGAGACTGGTTATACGGTACCAGTCAGTGCTAATAGAGTCAAGTTGACTTTGGGAGGAATAAGTGAAGCTCAAAATTTATGTTCAATGTTGAAAAGAAAGTATATGCCTTGTTGACTCAGTCAATACCTAAGGACATTTTTCATTAGTTCTTTGAGAAAAAAGCAGGCTAAAAAGTTATGGGAGGCAATGGAGAAGAGATATGATGGAAACACAACTCTCAAAGCACTGAAGGATAAAGTTCTCAAAAAGGAATTTGATAATTTCTCTTCAATAGGTAATGAGAGCTTGGATGATATTATTGACAGATTCTATCATCTGATGAGTGAGTTGCACACTCATGGTGTGATAACATCTATGGAAGATAAGTTTCAAGCTTTGCTGATGGTTTGCCTAATAAATGGGATTCATTTATGTCTAATCTGAGACAAAACGATATTCTTGCGATCTTAGACATAAATGATTTCATCTTGAAGTTAAGGAGGAAGAACTGCGAATGTAATACAAGTCGAAGAAAGGATCCTATGTTCAAAATCCTTCACTTTACAACTCAGTTCCGACTCCAGCTATTTCAGGAGCACCATTACAAACAACATTCGTGTCTAGTTCCTCTGCTCCTTCCCAAACCACTGCATCAGGAACCGAAATGTCAGGGTCATCTGGAACCAAATCATAGTTCCTGACGCAAATACTACAAAGTTGAAGACTGAGAATCTCGGTAATGTCACAGTGGAAGTGGCTAAGGAGCACATGGATCTTCTAGCGGCTGTTGTACAATCTTATGATGGTTTAGTTGCCGGTAAGATTGGAAATTGTCATCTTGTAGATGAGGATTACAAGCAAGTTGATAAAAATGAGCTAGAAAGAATGGACATAATGTGGGCCTTGGCGAGTGCAGTCAAAAGAGCAAAGAAGTTTGTCAAAAAGACGGGGCAAAATCTAGTTGCCACTAAAGATATGACTTTTGGTTTTGACAAAACCAAAGTCACATGTTTCAACTGTGGTGAAAAAAGGCACTTTAAACATGAATGTGTAAAGCTTAAGAAAACTAGAAATGGAAACCCATTTCCTACATTCAATCGTCAAGACAAAGATGTGATTGGAACTACTTCTTCAAGTAAGAGACAAAGGCTCTGACTACTCAAAGTGATGAAGGGCAAGACTGGTCCTTCCAATTTATTTCTCCTAGGGAATCAATATTGCCTTTGTTGATGCATTGGATGATGGATCTGCTAGTGAAGGTGAGATCATAGCTGAGCAAGCGATGTCAGATACCGAAGAAGCTGTGAATGGTGTAAATCACTTGGTTGAGGAAGAGCTCAGAGCAACAAACTCAGAATCTCCAGTCAACGAAGAGTCTAATATAGCTTTGATGGCTGATTCGTCTGATTCCTCACAGGTAAGTTCTAAAGACCAATTATTTGAAAATGATAGGATCAAATGTACCATTTGTGATGATGTATGAATACAATTCAAAGAAATACAAACAAAGTAATCAAATCAAGCAAGATATCAACAAAATTCATAGTTTCATTAATATCAAGCAAAGACAATTACAAAGTAAGCAGTTTCGTCTCGTTCTCGCCTCTTCTAACTGCTACAAGTCTAAGCTATTTATAATGAAACACAAGGAACTAACAAATTACAAAACTAATCCCTATACTAGTACAAATAGTAAAAAGACACATAAAGACAACATGTTAATCTTTCTAGAGTTCTAACAATACTCCCCCTAAGATTTACATGGTATTCGGTCTTCAAAATCTTCAATCTTGTCTTCTTTTTATCTTTCATTCAGCTTTATCTTTCATCTTCAGCTTTCAAACAAATCTTCAGGTTCTTTTTGTTTTCAGAAAATTTTGAGTGAATGAGAAACAAGTGTAAGTGTTCAATATATATTAAGTGAAATTTTAGATGCATAAGCAATGTTTGTGCGTATGAAACCCTAAAATTCACAAAATAATGAGACGTATGAGCACTGTTTGTGCGTATTGACTCAGACGCATGAGAACTGTTTAGTCGCATGAGCACTATACAGACGCATGAAGTTCCTGAAACGTCTAACACTTGTAACTTAAAATATTTCAACACTTTGTAGATGCATGAGACATTTAAAACGTCCAACACTTGGTTAAAATCAGACTCATTATCACTGTTTAGGCGCATGGTTTTGTGTAAAACGCCCAAATACTTGGTTAAACTCATGGACTTATTGCAACTGTTTAGGCGCATAGGAATATGAAAAACCCCAAACACTTTAATAATTTCATGAAAGTTCACCATGCTCCTATTTAGACGTATGAACACTATTTAGGCACATGAGTTTACTTTGAGTTGACTTTCATGAGTCTTACACTCGTCTTTTTCAAAATTCTTCACACTGTTTAAACATATTAGTAATATTTCATACTAATATTTAAACATTTTAGCATATTTTTGAATTTCCCAAAATTTACCTTTTAGTCTCTCAAATTTGAACTTTTTACATTTTGCACACTTAAATTTAATTTTTAATAATTTTAATTCTTCACTTGTTGTTTAACTTTTTAAACTTTATCTTTCCCTTCATTTTAGTCTCAAAACATAATCAAATATCTATTTTTCAACTTTTGAAAGAAGCATTTCCATTGCAAATTTATATAGGTTCATATTATCATTTTCAAAAGTTACATTATCAAACACACATACACTTTGAACATATAGCATCATCCTTTCAATTCAACATTTTAACTTTGATTTTGATTTTCTAAGAAAAACTCTTCCATTTATTACTCCCCCTAAACTTTAAGTTTGAAAAACTTATAAGTTTCCTAAGTAACATAATAAGATCACACATCTCATTGTTACATTGCCATCACACACTGAAAACATGCATAAAATTAAAATGAAAGCAGAATCAAAATCTAGTATAAACAAAAGAATTAATGTCTATAGTGAGATCATATCAATGAAGATCAGCACATTAAAATAAAAAAAATGAATATTCATAGACAATGAATAAATCCTAATCAAGTGTGTTCCAGGTCAGTGATATAACAACAAAGGAGACACAAGATCTAAGGACAGAAAATGAGTGTTTTTGACAAAATATCAACTCACTTACTTTTTCAATTCTCGGATTGATTAAGGTATATTTAGATATGACATGATGTAATTCATACAGAGACTTAGAGAGCTCAACTATCATCAAGACCTGCAAGAAAGAACACATACTCAACTTATTACCTTAAACATATGTATAACCATAGCTCATGTTACTTAAATGAATAGAGAATGATCATGGATAACCATCAGCTCTAACTATCCATTTGAATAGATTGTGCACATTGGCATCTTTTGCATCAAAGAGAAAATCCAGGTTTGTAATGACTTACAACAAAGGATATATCAGCATTTTAGGTCTATGATGACTCATAACAAAGAAGTGATATGATGCTTGTAACAGATATCATGATTAATAACATTACCATCAGGTGTGAGTGGTGGAACTTATGTAACACCTGGCTATTTTTTTAGACAAGAAAGATGACTAAAGTCAAAGAAAAGAAGGAAAAGAAATAAAACCCAAGTCTAGGGGTAAAAAGTGTCCAAAAGGACAAAATGTTTGAAAGGTGGGTGTAAAAAGTAGCATGGCCACCCATGCCATGCCACTTTTCACTTTTGGAGTTCGGATTTTAGAGAGAGAAAGAGAAGAGCTCGGGTTTGAAGAAGAACAAGAAGAAAGAATTCGAATTCAAGGTAAGAATTCATGCTTTTATGGTGTTCTTGATTGGTCTTATCCTTGGGTTTATGCTTATGTGTGTTTGTATGTGTTCGGGTATGTTTTTAGTGGGTTTCTAAGTAGTTGAATTCAATTGCAAATGAGTTTGGAGGTAGCCATAATCAAAAGCGGCAAAGGTGAGTTCTAGGACCCCTCTTTTACTAGTTTTTAATTAATTTTGGGCTGGAAATGCATGAATGTATGTTTTTAATTAACGGGGTTTCGGACCCGTATGCTTGAATGTGTATGATGATGTTATGATGTGATGTGTGACTATGTTCATGCTTGATGATGTATGATTGTGTTTCTAAGGCTTAGAGGGTAAGATTTAAGCTTAGAACCTGATGAATGGTGTATGGGAATCGAATGTGATCTTTTAGACCCACTTGTTAAGTTTTAAATATGCCTAAGTCTTGGAAGTAAATGCGGATGGAAAGGGTTAATGCGGATGAATATTAACCAATGGGTAATTCAATGCGGATGAAGTCAATACGGATGAACATTGACTAAGTGCATGAAATGCTGATGAGCATTTGACAGTCTGGGAAATATGGATGAAGTCAATGCGGATGAGCATTTGACTAAGTCTAGGAAATGCGGATGAGTAAGTCCAATACGGAGGACAAATGCAGATGAACTATAGAAAATGCGGATGAAGTAAATCCAATGCAGATGAACCATCGCAAATACAGATGAAGTAAATCCAATGCGGATGAACCATCACAATGCGGATGAAGTAATCCAATGCGGATGAACTATAGCAAATACGAATGAACACTTAGAAAAATTCTGACTTTTTGGGGAAAAAGAGGTAATGTAGGCTTTGACCTAGGAGATTCCCGAGGGTTATGAAAGTTGACTTTTGAGGTCATAGATGGTACGTTGGGCATGTAATGTATTGTGATTGATGCTTATGCATGATGATGATGATGTTGCATGGTTAAACATGATGTATGTTATGGATGTATGATGCCCTGCATGATGATGTATGAATGATATGTTTACGTTCCTTGTAATGATGTATGTTTATCTTTCCTATGACTTTACGTGTTATGATAATGAATGAACGAAGTATTATGTAACGTAAAGTGAAAGATAATGAAAGAGGAACATGAAGTAAGAGTGCATGCATTAACAAGTAATGAAGGTAATGATAGTCTTGTAAGCATGGCATGCACATCGAGGTCTTTCCTTATGATTGACCATTTGCATAGAACTATTGTTGCATACCTTAGGTATTGTGACCACGAGGTGCGATGCACCGTTATAGAAGGTCTATGAGAGGTCTAGGTCCAGAACCATGAACAGAAAGGTAATTGCTTATGGCAATGGTACATGTACATTCATACCTTAGGTACTGTGACCACAAGGTGCGATGCACTGTTATAGAAGGTCTATGAGAGGCCTAGGTCTAGAACCATGAACAAAAAGGTATTGCATAGTAAACCTAAATCTTACCCTAGGTACTATGATCATGAGGTGCGATGCACCGTTATAGAAGGTCTATGATAGGCCTAGGTCCAGTACCATGAACAGAAGGGAAGAGTTATGGTTGTCAGAAAGGAAAAGTAAAGCATGAAAGATTAAAGAAGATAATGATGATATTATCTGTATGTACATATGATGTATGATCATGAATGAATGTAATGTATAGTAAGAGTTTTGAAAGAAAGCCAGAACGGTTTTATGAAAGTAAAGTACGTTTTGTTATAAAACTAGAACTCACTCAGCAATGCTGACTTTTATGCATTTTCCAGTTGGTAGGTGAGCATTGCTGAGGATGGCACGAGGCAGCTGCTCAGCTCTATTGGATGGTATCCATTTAGTTAAAGCTTTTATGATGTAATACAACAAATGTAATTTTGTAACCGGCAAACGATGCATTATTTTCCAAAATTTTTTATGATGGGATGAATTGCCCTTTTGTTTTATGTTTCCGCTGTAATGTTTTAATGATTAAATGCAAAGTATTTGTTTTATGTAAGCATCCCGGGAACGGGGCCTTACAAGTTGGTATTAGAGCCAAAGTTTAAGTGAAATGGGTAAATTTTTAAATGAATCTTAACTTGAATTGAGAATGGGACGGAAAGGGAATGGGATGCCAATCTGAGTAGCTGTGTGTCATCAGGTATTTTCATAAAGATAACTGGTTTTATGTGCGCATGGTATGTGGTTATGTGTTGTATGTAGATTCAAATACTAATGTAGTCAGGAAAGGTAATGCTTGGGGTATGAAGAGTAAAGTAAGTGGCTAATCACAACTGGCCACTGTAATTAGGGACTTACTATACTTACTATAAACTGAGCTATTTCCTTGAATGGCCGTATTAGTGTTTAAATCTTTTAGTGTGAGTTTGAGGATGGCCGGTGGTAGACCATCTAAAGCTTCGCATGGTGGTGGACGTGGTGCTGAACCACGGGTTACGAGAGGAAGTCCTAGGGCCGAAAAGGTGGTTCATGAAGAACCAGAAACCCCTCGTCTGGAGGGCGGGGATGAGAGTGCTAACCTAAGAGCCTCAGTGAAGGAGGCGGTTGTGGAGGAAGTGCATCAAGTCATGTAGACGATCCTACAGTCTGTGGTGACCGAAGTGATAAAGGCAGTTAGAGAGGGGGAGAGAAGGGAAAGGAGTAGACCTACGGGCGAAAGACGATAGCCCGAGACTGAGACGGTTCCGTCTGATGATGAAGAAGAAGAGGAAGAAGCAGAGCCTGTGCGGGAGGAAGTATGAGGCTGTAACTACGGGGTATTCATGAGATGCAAGCCCCCAACTTTCGATGGAAACGGCACTGCAGCTGCTGCTCACCGGTGGGTGAGGGAAATGGAGGCCGTACTTGATATCAGCGAGTGCCGTGAAGATCAAAAGGCAAAGTTCGCTACCCACTCTTTTGTGGATTCGGCGCTGTGCTGGTGGGACAACATTGCCCAAGCCGAGGGTAGCAGGGCCATCGGGAGGATGAGATGGTCTGAGCTGAACAAGTTGGTGATTGAGGAGTTTTGTCCTCATCGAGAAATGGACAAGGTTGAAAGGGAGTTCTTGCAACTGGAGGCAGGAACTATGATGCACCAATAGTACACCATGAAATTCAACGAGATGGCACGTCTGGTGCCGGATCAGGTGACATCTCTTTCTCAAAAAATCAAGAGGTACATTCAGGGTTTGCCAGCAGATATTCGCAAGCACATGATCGCTGCCCGGCCAAGCACGTTTAGGTCGGCAGTGGATTTGGCAGGGAGATTGTATGATGAGAGGACGGTGGTGATGAAGGAAGGTGGAAAGAAGAGTGGTGGTGAGCAAAACTGGCAGGGGAAGAGGTTTGGTCGGGGGTATGCTTCGACGGGTAACAAGAAGGCACGGGTGGATGACTGCCGTGTGGTTGCATCGGGTGCAGGTATAAAGAAGTGTGATAAGTGTGGGAGAGAACATAGTGGGGAATGCAGGCTGGGGCTGAAGGTATGCTTCAAATGTGGGAAGCCGGGGCATATAGCCAAGGACTGTCATACGGTCCGGTGTTTTAACCGTGGCATGGAGGGCCACGTGAACAAGGAATGTAAGAAGCCCAGGGCTGAGAGTTCCGGGATGAAGAGAACTGGAGGTGAAGGACCAAGGGCGAGTGCCAGGGCATTCATGATGACACAGGAGGAGGCTAGGACGGACCTTGATGTTGTGTCCAGTACGTTTCTAGTGAACCAAACTTTAGCTTCTGTGTTATTTGATTCGGGTGCGAGTAAAAGTTTTATTTCTGCTACTTTCTGTGCTAAGCTGCCTGTTAGTAGTAGACGTGTTGATGCGCCCTTTGATGTAGAAACTGCCATAGGTAAGTCTACCAGAATCTCTGTGATGATAGTGGGTTGTGACGTGGAACTAGAGGGTCATAAATTTCCGGTTAGACCCTTTGTGATGACCTTAGGTGGTTTTGATTTGGTTCTTGGGATGGATTGGTTAACGGAGATCGAGGCAAACATTGTGTGTCATAAGAAGATGATCCATTTGACAACGCCTGACGGTAGTTTGGTGACAGTTTATGGTGATCGGGTGACTACGATTCCGAAGGTAATTTCAATGGCGGTGGCGGGAAAGTGTATGAGGCATGGATGTAGTGCCTACTTGGCCTGTGTAAAGGATGTGGATACGCCATGACCACAACTATCTAATGCACCCGTGGTGTGTGACTTTCCAAACGTATTCCCAGAAGACTTATCAGGAGTGCCACCTGACCGTGAGATCGAGTTCCAGATTGACTTGATACCGGGTGCCAAACCCGTTGCCAAAGCACCGTATTGTTTGGCTCTGACAGAGATGAAAGAGTTGATGGAACAGTTGCAAGAGCTACTTGATAAGGGGTTCATTAGACCAAGTATCTCTCCTTGGGGTGCTCCGGTCCTGTTCGTAAAGAAGAAGGACGGTAGTATGAGGATGTGCATTGACTACCGTGAGCTGAATAAGTTGACGGTGAAGAACCGATACCCCTTAGCAAGAATAGATGATTTGTTCGATTAGCTTCAGGGTGCCAGTTGGTTTTCAAGAATCGACCTCCGATCTGGTTATCATCAGTTGAAGGTGAATGAGCAAGATATCCCTAAAACAGCATTTCGCACGCGCTATGGTCACTACGAGTTTCTCGTCATGTCTTTTGGTTTGACCAACGCGCTGGCTGCTTTTACGGATCTAATGAATCGGGTGTGTCGGTCGATGCTGGATGAGCATGCTGGTCATATTCGAGAGGTTTTGGAGACGTTGAGAAGGGAGAAACTGTATGCCAAATTCTCCAAGTGTGCATTTTGGTTGCGTGAAGTTCAGTTCTTGGGTCATGTGGTGAATCCCGAGGGGATCATGGTGGACCTGGCTAAGGTGGAGGCAGTGATGCAATGGAAATCTCCAAAGACGCCATCCGAGATTCGTAGTTTCTTAGGTTTGGCGGGTTACTACAGGAGATTCATTCAAGACTTCTCCAAGATCGCTTCTCCACTAACCAAGTTGACCCGAAAAGATGTAAAGTTCGTATGGGGTCAAGCTCAAGAGAAGGCATTTGAAGAATTAAAGGTGAGGTTGACTCAAGCTCATGTTTTGTCATTACCTGATGGAAGTGAAGATCTGGTAGTTTATACTGATGCTTCCTACTCGGGTTTGGGGTGCGTGTTAATGCAGAGAGGGAAGGTTATAGCCTATGCATCCCGACAGTTTGAAGGTTCATGAGGTCAACTACCCTACTCATGACTTGGAGCTAGCAGCCGTGGTCTTTGCACTAAAGATTTGGAGGCACTATCTTTACGGTACGAAGTGCACCATTTTCACTGACCACAAGAGCTTGAAGTACTTCTTCGAGCAAAAGGATCTGAACATGAGGCAGAGGAGATGGTTGGAGCTTATAAAGGATTATGATTGTGAGATCCACTACCATCCGGGCAAGGCCAATGTGGTGGCGGATGCCCTTAGCCGAAAAGAGAGGCCTGAGCTAATTAGGGTGAAAGCATATCAGCTGATCATGACCTCTGATGTGATGAAGCAAGTCAAAGAGTTTCAAGATGAGGCATTGAAACAAGATTATCTTAACTCTGAAAGAATGAGGGGTCTGGTTGGGGAATTGGGTGAAAACACACTCAGTGTTAGAACCCGATTCGATCGTGTGCAGATTCCTTGTTTTGGGGATCTACGGATGAAGATAATGGATGAAGCTCACAAGACTCGATACTCCATTCATCCTGGTGCCACAAAGATGTATCAAGACATGAAGAAGAATTATTGGTGGCCGGGTATGAAGCGCGACATGGTGGAGTATGTGAGTAAGTGCCTTACTTGCCTACAAGTGAAGGCCGAGCATCAAAAGCCATATCGGAAGATCCAACCTTTGGATATACCGGAATGGAAGTGAGAGCACATCACCATGGATTTCATTATGAAGCTGCCACGTACTCCGAAAGGGTATGATGCCATATGGGTGATTATGGACCGTCTGATGAAGAGTGCTCACTTCCTACCGATTCGCGAGACATACTCATCCGAGAGGTTGGCTGATCTGTTCATCAAGAAGGTTGTAACTCGTCACGATGTGCCGGTGTGTATTGTGTCCGATCGTGACACCTGATTTACATTTAAATTCTGGAAGAAATTCCACAATGCAATGGGGACGAGGTACACATTAGCACGGCTTATCATCCCCAAACTGATGGTCAGTCAGAAAGGACCATTCAGACGTTGGAGGACATGCTTCGGGCATGTGTGATTGATTTTTGGGGAAGTTGGGATGACCACCTACCGTTAGTTGAATTCTCATACAACAACAGTTATCATGCCAGCATTGGTATGCCACCTTACGAGATGCTATACGGTAGGAGAAAGAGCTCGGGTTTGAAGAAGAAAGAGCAGAGCTCGGGTTTTAAGAAGAACAAGAAGAAAGAATTCGAGTTCAAGGTAAGAATTCATGCTTTTATGGTGTTCTTGACTGGTCTTATCCTCGGGTTTATGCTTATGTGTGTTTGTATATGTTCGGGTATGTTATTAGTGGGTTTCTAAGCAGTTGAATTCAATTTTCAAACGAGTTTGAAGGAAGCCATACTCAAAAGCTGCAAGGTGAGTTCTAGGACCCCTCTTTTACTGGCTTTTAACTGATTTTGGGCTAGAAATGCATGAATGTATGTTTTTATTTAACTGGATTTCGGACCCGTATGCTTGAATGTGTGTATGATGATGTTATGATGTGATGTGTGACTATGTTCATGCTTGATGATGTATGATTGTGTTTCTAAGGCTTAGAGGGTAAGATTTAAGCTTAGAACCTGATGAATGGTGCATGGGAGTCGAATGTGATCTTTTAGACCCACTTGTTAAGTTTTAAATATGCCTAAGTGTTTGGAAGTAAATGCGGATGGAAAGGGTAAATGCGGATGAATAGTAACCAATGGGTAAGTCAATGCGGATGAAGTCAAATGCGGATGAAGTCAATGCGGATGAACATTGACTAAGTGCATGAAATGCGGATGAGCATTTGACAGTCTGGGAAATGCGGATGAAGTCAATGCGGATGAGCATTTGACTAAGTCTGGGAAATGCGGATGAGTAAGTCCAATGCGGAGGACAAATGCGGATGAACTGTAGCAAATGCGGATGAAGTAAATCCAATGCAGATGAACTATCACAAATGCGGATGAAGTAAATCCAATGCGGATGAACTATAGCAAATGCGGATGAACACTTAGAAAAATTCTGACTTTTTGGGGAAAAAGAGGTAATGTAGGCTTTGACCTAGGAGATTCCCGGGGGTTATGAAAGTTGACTTTTGAGGTCATAGATGGTATGTTGGGCATGTAATGTATTATGATTGATGCTTATGCATGATGATGATGAAGTTGCATAGTTAAACATGATGTATGTTATGGATGTATGATGCCCTGCATGATGATGTATGAATGATATGTTTATGTTCCTTGTAATGATGTATGTTTATCTTTCCTATGACTTTACGTGTTATGATAATGAATGAACGATGTATTATGTAACGTAAAGTGAAAGATAATGAAAGAGGAACATGAAGTAAGAGTGCATGCATTAACAATTAATGAAAGTAATGATAGTCTTGTAAGCATGACATGCACATCGAGGTCTTTCCTTATGATTGACCATTTGCATAGAACTATTGCTGCATACCTTAGGTACTGTGACCACAAGGTGCGATGCACCATTATAGAAGGTCTATGAGAGGCCTAGGTCCAGAACCATGAACAAAAAGGTAATTGCTTATGGCAATGGTACATGTACATTCATACCTTAGGTACTATGACCAGGAGGTGCGATGCACCGTTATAGAAGACCTAGGTCCAGAACCATGAACAGAAGGTCTATTCGCATTGTTCATCAGCATTAGTTCATTCGGCCGACTGAGTCATCCGCATTTGTTTAGTCGCACGATTGAACCATCCGCATAGTTCAATCGCCCGAATAGCCCAATCACATAACTTCATTTGCACTAATACAAAAGGTTGGTTAAAGTTAATGTTAATAGCAATGGAAGACCAATATTCGGCCTTTACAGCAAGGAGAGACTCATGTATACAAAACTTACTGCTACTGGAGAATGAGGTGGGGAATCACAACAAACCCCCAAAGCTGATCATGTTAGACGAATATCTACAATGGAAACAACATTTCAAGATCTACTTAAACGAAGTAGATCCAAATCTGTGGGAGTCAATTGAGTCGGGGTACAGCATGCCTGTAGGAGCTGATGGTTTCAAACTCACACTTGGTGGCATGACTGACAGACAAAAGGTGAAATACAATGCAGAGAAGAAAGTTTATGGTTTGTTTACTCAGTTAATTCCGAAGGATATCTTTCATCAATTCTCGAAATATACACAAGCAAAGAAGCTCTGGGATGCATTGGAGAAACGGTATGACGGAAATGCATCATTGAAGGCCATAAAGGCTAAGGCTTTAAAGAAGGAGTTTGACAACTTCTCCTCGATGGGTAAAGAAAGCCTAGATGATGTGACCGATAGATTCTACCACTTGATGAGTGAGATGCACACTCATGGGGTAACGACGTCGATGGAAGATAAAGTGTCCAACTTTGCTAATGGATTACAGGAGAAATAGGCTTCCTTTTTCTCAAATCTCAGACAGAATGGTATGCTAATGAAGTTAGATATCAATGACATCATTCTGAAACTGAGAGAGGAAGAGCTAAGGATGAAGTATAAAGCCCAAAAGTCTAACTATGATCAGATCCTGCGCTTTACAACGCGACTCCTCAGGCCAAGACATCTGGAGCACCACTGCAGACTGCCTTTGTGTCAAGCTCAGCTGGTCTAGCTCAAGCTTCTACTTCATGGACAGAAACGTCAGGGTTATCTGGTACCCAACATATGATACCCGAAGCCAATGTATCAAAGCTGAAGACCAAAAACTTCAAAAATGTGAAGTTAAGGTGGCTAAGAGCACATGGATCTTTTAGTTGCTGTAGTCCACTCTTATGATGGACTAATTACTGGAAAGATTGGGAACTGTCATCTGGCTGATAAGGAGTATGAGCAGGTGGACGAGACGGAGTTGGAACGGATGGATATTATGTGGGCCATAGCGAGTGCTGTCCAACGAGCTATGAAGTTTGTCAAAAAGACTGGATAGAACTTGGTTGCAACTAAGGACAAAAACTTTGGCTTCGATAAATCAAAGGTTACCTGTTTCAACTATGGTGAGAAAGGGCACTTCAAAAGGGAGTGCGTGAAGCCAAAGAATACTGGCAATGTGAATCCTTTCTCCACCTTTAATCATCAGGAGAAACCCACTAGCAGTCCTACTTCATCAAGCAAGGATCATAAAGTCTTGACTGCTAACGAGGATGAAGGACAGGACTGGAGCTTTTGGGTTGTCTCATCAGGAGAATCTAATATTGGTAGTGTGGAGGATATCGATGATGACTCAACCAGTGAAGGAGATATAGCAGTCGAACTTGTGATGTCAACATCAGAAGAAACTGCACCAGTGGTAACCTACCTACCTGAAGACAGGAAAACTACTACCACATCAGAATCACCAGCTCCAGAAACATCAAATTCTGCATTGATGGCTTATCTTCAAAACCACTCAGGTAAGTACTACTGATCAACTCTTTATTAATCATGCTTGCTCTGACTGTATAAATTTAGAGAAAGCATTGATTTAAAATTTGCTAGGGTATTAGATCATAATGATAACTTAGTAAAGGACCTAGAACTATGCACTGAAGCTAACAAAGTTTTAAAAAAAATAGCATAGTTATAAAGAAAAGATAGACCTTTTGAAGAAACAGCTTAGGGAAACCGAAGTTGTAGCCTTTAACCAAACTAATGACATTAGGTACTATCTTAACTCCCTAGAGGACACTAAGAAACAAAAGGCAGTTTTAGAAGTAGAAGTTAATTCCCTAAAACAAAAACTATATAGTTGGACTAGTTCTTCACACATAGTCCAAAACTTAGTGAGAAAAGAAACAATGGGGAGGGATTGGGTTATAAAGTGGTTCCACCACCATATGAGATCCTGATGAACACAAAAAGTAAACCAATTAATGATAATCCAATCAAGGATCATGTGGTGTCCACTCCTCTTGTAAGTGATCCAGATTCCGCATGTTCATCAAATAAATCTGGTTCTAAACAAAAGGAGGCCACTTCAAAGGCAAAAGGTAAAATGACTTGCATTAATCTAGACAAAGAATTTGAAAAGGTTAGTATAAAGTCTGGTTCAACAAATGTCAAATCTGAACCTAAAAGGACAAGTAATAGTAACTGTCACGTGCATCATGTCAAAGTCCAGAGAATAGGAAAGAAAAAGATGTTAAAAATGTTAAAGCAATTAATTTTGTTAAACAAGACAAGACATCTAAGCAATCAGAGTTAAAACCAAAACAAGGTAAGGTCACCCAGATTTCATATACATCTCCATAAAAACAGTTAAATCATAAAGTCGAAGCAGAGCTTGCTATAGTTGTGGAGAGTATGGACACATTGCGTCTCACTGTCCTTATTATCAGACACCGAGGAGGAAAGTTGAACTCCCTGAACAAAAACCTAGCTCTTTTTAGAGGAACTCAGTGATGCCACCTAAAAGAGATAGTAATCCTAAAGTTTAAAACATTAACCAGTCGTCTGTTAATCATAAACAGGCCTTACACAAAGCTGGCTTATGGCAGGAGAAATCAACCTCATTGTCTGATAATGAGAACAAAAAGACATCTGAGCTTCCCTCACCTTTAAATGGTCAATGGGTAACATTTATGATGTGTGATGCCTCTGGGAAACTCAAGCCAGTGAAGGCTTGGGTCCCTAACCTAACTAATGTTTTCAAATTGAATGTGTAGGGTGTTCATTATAGTGCTGAGACCAACACGTGGATCATAGACAGCAGAGCATCCAGGCACATGACAGGGAATTGGACACTCCTATCAAACGTCAAACAGATAAAAGGACGTCACGTTTTGTTTGCTAGAAACAAAGGTGGGTACATCATAGCCTAAGGGGAAGTAGGTAATCAGAAAGTGAAGTTTGACAAGGTAAACTACGTTCAACAACTTCGAAATAACTTGCTTTCTGTTTCTCAAATTTGTGATAAAGACTTTAAGGTAGTGTTTGACAATAATAAGTGCTATGTCTTGAAAAAGGACTACGTCGTCTCGGAGGATCAAGTATTAATGTATGCCTCAAGATATAAGGACCTTTATGTCTTGGATCTATCGAAGGCCTCCACAACGGATCATGAAGTTCAGTGCTTCTTGAAAAGCTACTGAGAAGGAATCCATCTCCTGGCATAGGAGAAATGGGACTATTAACCCCACGAAGATGAATCACTTGATCCAGGATGATCTAGTGAGAGGAGTTAACATCAAAAACTTCCAACTTCCGGATTTCTGTGTTGCGTGCAAGAAGGGCAAACAGACGAAGAAGTCTCATAAGGAAAAGAAAGTTCACTCTATCTAACTTCCTCTTGAACTTTTTCACATGGATCTGTTTGGTCCAGTCAGTACAAGAAGCATCGCAGGCGACTTGTACTGCTATGTAGTTACTGATGACTACTCAAGATTCACTTGGGTGATGTTTCTAAAATCCAAATCAAAAACCTTTGAGTCATTCAAAGAGTTAGTAACTACTCTGGAGTCCCTATACAAGTTGAAGGTACGTCAAGTGCGCTCAGACAACAGAACCGAGTTCAAGAATCAATGGATGGAGGCTTATTGCAAAAGGGAATTGTGCATCAATTCACTTCTGTATACACTCCTCAAATGAACGGCGTTGCTGAAAGGAAGAATTACAGCTTGATAGAGACGACACAGACAATGCTAGCAGACTCAAAACTGCCTATCCAATTCTGGAATGAAGCAGTTGCAAATGCATGTTATACACCAAATAGAGTTCTGGTAGTTAAACGCCATGGAGAGACGTGCTACGAGTTACTACAATGACATAAACCAAATCTAGAGTGTCTCGAGCCGTTTGGCGCTCCGTGCACCCTAATGAAGAAGACTCAGGAAGGGAAATTCAGTGAGAAACCTGATGAAGGCATCTTTCTAGGATACAACATACCGAACAAGAAGGTCTATAACAACTCAACGGGTCAGGTAGAAGTATGGTGTAATGTTGATGTTCAGAGTTACACCACACCACCTGCTGGAAAAGGACCCGCCTTCTTTTTCGACTATGTTGGATTCTTCAAGTTCTTCAACATACCACTCTCCACTCTGATGATGAGTTAGCTACAAAGATGATATATTGTTCTAAACACACCAGCTCAGGAATCTACATCATCTTGCCTACAAGGTGATTCATTTACCAACTCAGGGGGAGCACTTGCAGATAGTGACTCTTTCTCTGATGAAGAAGCTATGGAGACAGATCAAAACAATTAGGAGCAATAGGTTCCCCCTACCAATAGTCCACAAGCATCTGACATTGATGCCTCTGCATCTTCGGAACCTCAGATTCCTACTACCTCAGATACTGAACCAAATGTTCATAATCTTGACTCTGAGGTAGTTGTTCCAACCACTCCTGGTTCATGACTTAATGTGTATCATCCTTTGGATAATGTCATTGGGATGTGAGATCAGGAGTTCAGACCAGAAATCAGATGTATTCAGCTGATTATGCCTCATGATGGAAAAGGGTTACATTCAGAAACAAGGCTCGACTAGTTGTCCAAGGATTTCGACAAGTCGAGGGCATTGACTACAATGACGTGTTTACACCCGTGGCAAGAATGGAAGCTATCCGTATCTTCCTTACCTATGCATCTTATACGAAGATTAAAGTTTATCAACTTGATGTAAAGAGTGCTTTCCTTCATGGTGAAATAGAGAGACAGTGTATGTCAGTCAACCCGAGGGATTTGAGGATCCATATCATCGGGACAGAGTTTACAAACTCGACAAGGCCTTATATGGGCTTCATCAAGCTCCCCGAGCCTGGTATGAGAAACTCTTGACTCACCTCGTGAAACACGGTTTTCACAGAGGAGTCATTGACTGTACATGTTCATGTAAGTAAAAGATGGAGATTTACTGCTTGTTCAAATCTATGTTGATGACATAATCTTCGGTTCAAAGAACGGAGATCTATGTAAAGAGTTTGAAGCAGTAATGAAGGTGAGTTTGAGATGAGTGCCATGGGAGAGATGAAATTCTTTCTCAGGTTACAGGTGGATCAGACACCAAAAGGGATTTTCCTACATGAGACCAAGTATGTGGGAGATATCCTCAGTCGGTTTGACATGGAGAATGCTTCCGCAGCTGGGACTCCACTTGCTACAAACCATGATGTAGCACCAGACGAGAATGGTGATCTGTTGATGCTACTATGTATCGAGGTATGATTGGATCTCTCATGTACCTCACTTCCTCAAGACCTGATATCATGTACGCGACATGTTTATGTTCAAGATCAGCAAAGCCAAAAGTCAACCATCTGATAGGGGTTAAAAGGATCTTTCGTTATCTGAAGGGTACTCCATCACTTGGGTTGTGGTATCCTTATGACGATGACTTCGAGCTGACAGCATATAGTGACTCGGATTACGGTGGCTGCAAGATGAACTACAAGTCTACATCAGCGGGATGTCAATTCTTTGGGAGGAGATTAGTCACATGGCAGTGTAAGAAGCAGACCTCGGTTGCTTTGTCAACCTGTGAAGCCGAATACGTTGCTGCTGCAGGTTGCTGTTCACAAATCATATGGATTCAACAGCAAATGCGGGACTACGGTTTGAAATTCTCTTCTACTCCTATTTTTGTTGATAACTCTGCTGCGATTGCAGTAACTAAAAATCCAGTCCAACATCCTAAGACCAAACACATCGGTATAAAATATCACTTTATACATGACTGTTTTGAAAAGAACTTAATCTATGTGATTAAAATAAATACTGATTTTCAAGCGCTGACCTCTATACAAGGCTTTTGACAAACCACAGTTTTTTATATCTGTTAGAGGTCAACAGCGTTAAAAAGAAAAGTGATGTAATTCCCGATGATGATCATGTGTAGTCCGATGCGTACTGTCCATCTGTTTTTTAATGTTATTTTTAATTTTACTTTGTTAAAGTAGCTTAATTACATTAATGTTATTCGGTCGCCTATTAAAATCCTAAAAACGTAATCCGTTACGGTTTTAGAATTTTAGGGGGAGAATAGGTCAGTTAGTAACATTAACACAAAAACAAGGGAGAAGGAGAGGCTGGCTGATAGAAAGTAGATCGTATCTGTGATACCGATTCAATGACTTTGGAAAATGATAGTACACAAGTACAAATCACTTGGGACTTTAAAAGTTTAAATAAAACAAGATGCAAAGTTCAAAATATAAGTCTGTGTAGTCTGAGCAATATAAAAGGAAAAATGATACCAAGACTAGCTACTACTAAGGTAACACAAAGAAAGTAGACCTAGAGGTTGTTAGACCATAGATGATATGTCGGTAGATTCAACACAATAGACGATTAGACCTTCTTGGTGATCTCAAGAACAAACTAAGTTGTTCAACAAGCTATGGGTTAACATCTTATCCCTGGTTAACACAATCAACAAAATTCCAATAAGGGGTGACGAGCAGAATAAGCGCCACAAATGTGAGCGTAAGACCAAAATATGAGCAAAAGCAATCAAACTAATAACTTTTGTTGTTGGTGAGAACTGTGCAAAAGATTAAAATTGCTCAAACAAGAAGATAGGTTATGTGCCTCTCTGCTGTGCGGTGGCACTGACCTGAGGATAAGCATAACCTATATATTCTAGACTTTATTGTTTTTTGCCGCCTCTCTGCTATGCGGTGGCACTAAACTGAGGCTTGGCTTCTCTCTGAAAGTTCTAAGAATAGTTTCTTCTTGAAAATTACCCTAAGACCGCTCAAAAATCTCTTGAGGAATGTTGATTACTATATAAGTGTGGGATCCACAAATGCCTATTGAAATAATCAAACCTAAACTATCACCAATCTGTGTCAAAAGTCTGTGTATGGATTTAAGAGGACCAGTATACTGACAATCATCGCGATTGCAATTCTTGAAAGTCCAAATCAAGGTGGGATCTAATAGTACTAGTATGATTTCCTAAACTTGCTAATGACTCTAGATGAAAAACAAGAATTGAGCATCAAAAGATGTTGATAACAATGTCCCAAATGATTTGACTTGCCTGTATGATTCCAATTTGAATTGGTCCAGTTATGGTCAAAAGTAATTGAAGCTGCCTATTCCGGAACCGAATCCATTAGATGTCTATCTTAGGATTTATGCCTCACACAAAAAGTTAAAAACAAGTTTAGTTTTGTATTTCAGTTTAAGTCTTTTATTCTATTTCAATTTAGTCAATTCAGTTTCTTTAATGTCGAACTACATCATGGAATTCAGTAAGGGAGTTAATCATCTAAAAGGGTCACGTCTGAGGTGACCACATGTGCTTTTCAACTGTAAAACCAGTCACGTCCGAGGTGACAAATTTGTCTAAAAGGATCACGTCTGAGGTGGTCAAAATATTTTCAAGTTAAAATGATCATGTGTGAGATGATCAAATGCACATAAAGTTTAATCAAAAGTTAAAAAGGGTTAAGTGAGAAATGGTAATAAAGTCAAAATCATGGGTATGCTCCAATCGCACAACTAGACCATGAGTATGGACCTACTGTGCGAATGGACCATACTCATGCACTAAACAGCCGAATGGCACATGATTATGGACCATTCACCCGAATGGCTTATCAGAATGAGCCATTCGACTGAATGAAATTGTGCGAATGAGTCAGTCACCCGACTGAAGTCCAGTCGGCCGACTGAATGTAATCGACAAAGCCAATCGCACGACTGAGGTCCATTCGCCCAAATGAACCGAGCGAATGGGTCCTGTCGGCCGATTGGAATCAAATTCAGTATAAATAGGGCCACAGTCGATCGCATTTGACTCATCACCCCCTAATCGCCCTCGTATTGCACAGACAACCATTACCCTACCAAAATTTCATCAGACCAAAATTTCAGACTCCTATTGATATACTGACGATCATGGTTGTTATACAGGTACAATGTGATGATATCTCACTGAAATCTGATGAAATGGTGCCCTAATTTTAAGAAATTGGACCAAACAAGAACCGAACCATTTAATGGACTAATAACCTAACTAAACTGAGTAAAATGTTGAAATTAAAGTTATTAGGTTATTAGTTAAGAGATTGCGAGTCTAAAGAACCATTCCACAAAGTTTAATTTCAAGAATTGGTTTAAAATCGAATCTCAGTCGACCGAACAGTGGGTCATGCGACTGGACACCAGGATGAACTCCAATCTCACGATTGAGTTGGTCGAATGGCTCAATCGGCCGAATGGACTATACGGATAAGCTCAGTCGGCCGACTGAACCAATCGCAGGTTCAGTCAACTGATTGAACTCATTCGCATACTCAGTCACCCGACTGAATCCAGTCGCATGCCAGGACAACCGACTGAACACAGTCGCATGGTACAATCGCATGGATGAACTAGGATGAATTCAACCAAGTAAATTTGAACTAATTTGTGTTGTGTGGTTAGCTAATGTTTATGTGTTTTGTGTTATAGATTAATGGCAGAGAAGTGGTGCACCAACCTCAAGCACAACATATGTGCCCACTTGGACTCCACAACTCGGAATGGTGCCGATTTTACAGGGATCATCGCTTTCCTCAAGCGATCAAGGATCCACAAGGCGATATCTACACCATGCACCCCTTATAGGTCTATACAACAGGCCTTCTGGGAGAATGCATCGGTTGACTGATCTCGTGAGCCGTACTGTATAAGGAGTTCTATCTTTGGTTTGGATGTAGAGATCATGGCTGAAGACATTCAGCGTGTACTTGGGTTGGGAGATGATAAAGACCACCCCACCAGACTTCACCCACTAACGGTGAGAGGTGCTTCATGAGGATGAAGTACGCTAGGGAGATAAACACAGGGGTGCTCAACAAGAGAAACCTGTGTCCCCAGTACAAGTACTTGGCACACGTCATCCTCAAGTGCCTGGCGTCGCGAAGGGGTGGGTTCGATGACCTATCAGACCAGATTAAAAATGCCTACGTGGCACTGGTGCTGAACCACCCTTTCAGCTTTTCTAGCATGATCGTCTCTTATTTGATAGAGAACTTGGAGGCGAAGGGCAAAGAGTTTTTCTGCATGTACCCTAGATTTTTACAGATGATCATCAACGAGAAGCTGCCCACATTGCCAAAGGAGAGCCACGACGTTGTGGCATTAGAGATTATGGATGATACGACGTTGGGTCGTATGAAGGTGTACCGGGGAAAGCAAGTCAAACCCCTGGTAAAGAGACTTATAGGCCATCTGGCCAAGGTGGACTACGTAGCGCCAAGGAGGCGTAAATGGCGTCACTTAGACAGTGATTCAGATGTCGAGCAGCTAGAGTTACCCGAAGACAACTCCGACGATGACGACAACGACGATGGTGGAGATGCAGGGCCAACTCAACCGAGGGCCCCCACTGCTGATATAGCATCTCCAGCATCAACCCAAGGTGGAGTAGAGGCTGCAGGGTTCCATCAGGACTTTCGTCTTGATGATGAGGAGGAGACGAACAAGGAGCCCCTAACCCGCACTGTTGGGAGCTGGGTGGTTGCCACCGACCGAGGTATTCGAGAGGTTGGTGGATGCCTTGGCGAATCTGGGGAGGCTGACACTGATCCTACTCATGGTCCTGGTCAGTCCAGCAGTGTTCCAGGGGGAGCATCCACTTCGAGGGGATCGAGGAAGAAAAGGATGGCTCAGCCCCACGGGTTGAAGAAGAAGAGGAGGAGGATGATCTTCATCACCACCACCACTACTACCACCTCTTCCACCACTCCACCCACTACTACCATCCCATCCACCACAGTATCTACTTCATCTATACCACCCCGAATCCTCACCACTCCACAACCACCTTCATCTATACCACCCCCAATCCTCACCACTCCACCACCACCTTCATCTATACCACCCCCAATCTTCACCATCCACCACCACCTTCATCTATACCACCCCCAATCTCCACCACTGCCACCACCACCACCACTAGCCATCCATCTGGACCGTCGTCTTACCCATCCTTCCCATCTAGATCCACTCTACCTCCTAGTAGGGTAGAGGAACAACTCTCGGCACTTAACTGAATGGTACTGAAGCTGTTGGCAGCCGACGGCGAGACGACTACCCAGATTCATCAGCTAGTAGATCTTACTACTGCCCAATCTCAGTAGATATCTCAGCAGGCTTAGTTGATTGAGTAGTAGGCACAATAGATTGCTGCACAGAGCTCAGAGGTGTCTCAACTCTAGGAGCAACATGTCCAATCAGCCAAAAGGATAGAGGATTTGGAGATTACTAACCAGACTATCATGCTGAGGCTCAAAGGATCTAAAGAGTAGCCAATAAAGATCAAAGAGGGAGATGGAGATGATGGTGATGATGATGATGGTGATAAGCAAGGAGATGATACTGATGCTGGTGATGATGCTGATGATGATGTTGATGATGATGATGAGGATGCATCTTCTGTGGGTGCCATATCTGCAAGTGAAAGGAGGAGCAAAAGGACTCAAGACCAAGGTGCCTCCACTTCAGCCCCGTCAGTAGGGGAGCATATGATACAAGACAAGAGTAATACTTAATTGTTTATGTTATTTAAATCATATGTATTTGAATCTTGTATCAAATTAATGTAATGAATGTTTATATTTAATGTTGATGTTTTTGTTTTGATTATTAACTAATGATTGTTGTGTTACATGTTTTAAATCAAGCAGATCCAAACTTCCAGAGAGATGAGTATGATGTTGCTCCCCTCCAATAGATCAAGACTCAGCTCACGATGATTCTTGATCAGCAGGGTATTGTCCGGAGATCAGTGAATTACACTACTGAAAAAGGAGAGATAATTCATGATCTCACAGACGAGCAACTTGCAGAAAATTTCCGACTCAATCCAGATGAGATCGTGAAAAAGGCTCAACAGTCCAAGTTGAAAGTGACGATGAACTCAACGACGTTGATGAGATCGAGATAGAAGATGGCACAGATCAACACTATCCAGAGTACACTGATATTGAAGGTAACGTCGTCCCAATCTGGGTGACAACCTTGTCAGTGAAACTTTTGAGACTCTAGATAGAATGGAAGCAGAGTCAGACAGAAAGAAGACACAGCCCAAGCCTCAGAAGCTGAAATTAATATCAGAAAGGTTGAGTGGGCTGCTTGCTTTGAAGAAATAAGAGCCCAACTTGGTGCTTCAATGTCAACTGCTTACACCAAGCTGTATAAAGTGAATAAACATCAAAAGGTGTCGGGTAGAATAATAGCATGGGCATATTTTGAAGATCTCAACGTTTATGCAGTTAAACGTGAGAAAGGGATTGAGTATTTCAGGTTCCCAAATGACCTGAAGACTCTTCCTGGATTTGAGCTGAACCAGTTAGCAAAGTTAAAATTGCTATACGCTGACCCAAGGAAAATGTCAGGCTGGTTTGAGACCGCTCTTAAAAGAGAGTACCACACCAGATGGGTCAACTTCAAACCTCAATAGCCAATGAGGTATCTCAGATGGTCTGAGGTTGATCCCATTACTGGAAAACCGAAAATAGTGCTGAAGTGGAGTCCTCCGCGAACAATGTCAAAGATCCCTCTACGGGAGATGCCACAGGACTTCACTCCACACTTCAAATGGTGGTACTATGATTGGAGGACAGGAGAGGTAGTCATAATTTTGAATAAGAATGGTGTTATGGAAACCATCAGGGTGTTTGACCCTATATGGCTTACAAACTTGTCTGCAGATGATGTTTATACATTGTACAAGTGGCCATTATTCTATGACTCTCAAGATATTGTACAAGCTCTACAAGTTCAGAATGTTATAAGACTCTGTTTTGCTTTTAAGATACACGCTAGAGTAACTAGAGAAGAGAAGTACAAGAAGTTTGAGGAACTTATGAAAGACGTAAGACATTAAACGAAACTAGGTCCAAGGGGAGTTTGTAGATACATGTGTTCCTAGTTTCCAATCTTAATGTAATATCTTTGTACTGTCTTACACTTATGTAATTGTAATTGTACGGGTACTTATTGAAATACAATATGTGGTTGTGCTTAATGTTGAATATTTCATTGGTTGGTATGTAATAACGCTTATTGACTTAACTATATAGGTTGTGGTTGTTTGAATACTATCTAAATCAATTAATGACTATGAAACATATTCCAACTATATCATGTGAAGTTCACATGCAATTGGCCCATGCTAATGGACCATATGCATGAACAACTTCATGCTAATGAACCAGTCGTATGAATGAACCAGGAGACTGGATCAGTCGCATGATTGAAACATGAGATTGGCTCAGTTGCACGACTGAACACTCAGTCGTGCGAATGGATCAACCGCATGACTCAATCGCACGACTGAACCATGCAAATGGTTCAGTTGCCCGAATGACAAACCTAAACCTATAAATACCACTTAATTCGTGAAAAAACGAGACACTTTGAATATCTTGATACCCAGACGTACCCTAGCCGTCCAGAGATCTCTAGAAACCTGTTCCAACTTCAAAGATCACAGTAGATCGGTTGCTAATCATTCTTAATGTTTAGATTCAATCTTTAATTGATTCTACGTGCGTTCTCACTGATTGGATCGCCAATCAATAGGATTCCGCACTATTGATTCGGTATACGCGTAAATCTGTTAGTATTCGTCGAGTACACGATCCGTAACAGATTCCTCTGGGTTACCCAAGCCAGTTAAGGCTTGGGTCCCAACCTGAACTAATAAATTCCTTTGAATGTGCAGCGTGTCCGCTACAGCGCTATCACAAATACCTAGATTATTGATAGTTGGCCGTCCAGGCACATGACCAGGAATTTGTCTCTCCTTTTTAACATCAAACAAATTAAAGGGGGACATGTATATTTGTTAGGAATAAAGAAGGTTACATCACCACTCAAGGTGAAGTGGGAAACAAGAAAGTGAAGTTTGACAAGGTCAACGACATTCAACAACTACAGAACAACTTGCTTTTAGTCTCCCAGATCTGTGATACAGGATTCAAAGTTGTGTTTGACAACAAGAAATGCTACATGTTGAAGAAGGATTATGCTATCTAGGAGGATAAAGTTCTAATGTCAGCTTCAAGATATAATGATCTGTATGTCTTGGATCTATCAAAAGCCTCCACAACTAAGACCATTTTGCAATGCTTCTTGTCAAAGGCAACAGAGAGGGATTCAGTCTACTGGCATAAGAGAATGGGACACATTAATCCTAGGAAGATGAATCATCTGGTACAGAATGATTTAGTGAATGGAGTAACTTTCAAGAATTTCCAGCTTCCGAATTGCGTATCATGTAAGAAAGGAAAACAGCCCAAGAAGTCTCACAAGGCTAAGAAAGTTCATTCTATCGATATTCCTCTCGAGCTTCTACACATGGATCTGTTTGGCCCGGTAACCACAAATAGTATTGCTGGAGATCTATACTACCTTGTAGTAACTGATGATTACTCAAGATTTTCTTGGGTGATGTTTCTGAAATCCAAATCAAAGACTTTTGAATCATTCAAACATCTAGTAACTACTTTGGAATCAATCTACAAGATGAAAGTAAGCAGATTCGATCAGACAATGGAACAGAGTTAAAAATTAGTGGATGGAGGCATTCTGTAGAGAGAAAGAAATTGTACATCAATTTATGTCTACCTACACTCCACAGATGAATGGGGTTGCTGAAAGAAAGAATCATAGCTTGATAGAGACGGCAATAACAACGTTAGCTGACTCTAAACTGCCTATTCAATTTTGGAACGAGCCAGTGGCAAATGCATGCTACACTCTCATTCTAGTCCTGGTGGTCAAACGTCATGGTAAAACATGTTATGAACTGCTCCAGCGACGTAAACCAAACTTGGAGTATCTTGAACCATTTGGTGCACCGTGCATGTTGTAAAAGAAAACTCAGACTGGGAAGTTTAGTGAGAAGGCAGAAGAAGGTATCTTTCTCGGATATAGTATACCAGACAAGAGAGTTTATAACAACTCAATGGGTGAGGTAGAAGTGTGGTGCAATGTTGATGTTCAAAGAAAACATGTTAGGACCTTCCTTCTTCTTTGACTATGATGGATTTTAAAGTCCTTCAACCTACCTCCCTCTCATCCTGATAATGAGTTATCTGCTACAATGATGTACAACATTCTGAATACTCCTCCATAAGACTCGACACCATTGGTTCCATTAGATGATTCTTCTAGTCCTTTAGGGGGAGAGCTTAAAGTAAGGGACTCCTCCTCTGATGATGAAGCAGTTGAGACTACAAATATGGACTAGGAGGACAAGGTTCCCACCAATGAAAGTACACAAGCATCAAATCTTGATGCCACTAACATGTCTGAACCTCATACTCCAATAGCTACAGATACTGAACCTGGGATTCAAAATCTGGATACTGAAGTAGTTGTTCCCACCACTCCCAGATCTCGAATTAATGTGTATCATCCCTTGGAAAACATCATTGGGGATGTTCTATCGGGAGTACAGACACGAAATCAGCTATACTCAGCTGATTATGACTCAGTCATGGAAAAAGGATATCTTCACGATGGAGCTTATCGATGTTTTGTGTCTCAATTTGAGCCAAAATATGTAAGTGAAGCCTTAAACGATGAGGTATGGGTTAGTGCTATGCAAGAAGAACTCCTACAGTTCAAGAAGTTAGGAGTATGGACCCTTGTGGACAGACCAAAAGGTGCTAAGGTCATTGGCACTAAATAGGTGCTGAAGTGTAAGAAAGATGACCAAGAGGTTATAATTAGAAATAAGGCTCGGCTTGTGGTTCAAGGGTTTCGACAAGTCGAAGGAATAGACTATAATGAAGTGTTTGCACCTGTGGTACGGATGGGAGCAATTCGTATCTTTCTAGCCTATGCATCCTACATGAAGATTAAAGTTTATCAATTAGATGTAAAAAGTGCATTCCTTCATGGTGAAATCCGTGAAATAGTCTACGTTAGTCAACCTAAAGGATTTAAGGATCCTTATCATCTGGATCGAGGTTATAAAGTGGACAAGGCTCTTTATGGGCTCCATCAAGCACTAGAGCCTGGTATGAGAAACTCTCAACTCATTTAGTGAAACATGGTTTTCGCAGAGGGGTTATTGACTGCATGTTATTCATCAAGTAAAAGGATGGTGATTTACTACCGGTACAGATATATGTGGATGACATAATATTCGGTTCCAAAAATGAAGAATTATGTAAAGAATTTGAATTTGTAATGAAAGCAGAGTTTGAGATGAGTGCCATGGGGGAGATGAAGTTCTTTCTTGGATTACATGTGGATCAGACACCAAAAGGAATCTTCCTGCATCAGTCCAAATATGTAGGAGATATCCTCAGTCGATTCGACATTGAGATGCTATGGCTGCTGGAACTCCACTTGCCATGAACCATGATGTGGCACCCGACAAAAATGGTGATCTGGTGGATGTCACCATGTATAGAGGAATGATCAGATCTCTAATGTACCTCATATCCTCTCGTCCTGATATTATGTACGCCACGTGTCTCTGTTCCAGATATCAGGCAAAACCAAAAGTCAATCATCTTATTGGAGTTAAAAGGATTTTTCATTATCTAAAGGGTACTCCAACACTCGGGTTGTGGTATCCTTATGATGATGACTTTGAGCTTACAGCGTATAGTGACTCAGACAATGGTGGTTGCAAGATGAATTACAAGTCAACATCAGCGGGATGTTAGTTCTTTGGTAGACAGTTAGTCACCTGGCAGTGTAAGAAGTAGACATCAGTTGCTCTGTCAAAATGTGAAGCTGAATATGTTGCTGCTGCAAGTTGCTGTTCGCAAATCATTTGGATTCAACAGCAAATGCGCGACTACAGTTTGAAATTTTCTAACACCCCTATCTTCATTGATAATTCTGCTACAATTGCTGTCACCAAAAATCTGGTCCAACACCCAAAAACAAAACACATCAGTATTAAATATCACTTTATACGTGACTGTTTTGAAAAGCAATTAATCGATGTTAAAATTAATACGGATTTTCAACGCTCTGACCTCTACACAAAAGCATCTGACAAACCTCGATTTTATATCTTTTACAGGTTAATGGTGTGAAAAAGAAAAGTGATATGATTCAAGAAGAAGAAAGTTCTTAGTCCGTAGTTTATTATATATTTTCTTTTATTTTATTTTTCTGTCTTTTAAAATCCAAAAACATAACAAGATTTTCGGTTTTAGAATTTTAGGGGGAGAATAGCTTAGTTTAGTATTTACTTAGTTGCAGTATTTATTTACTTAAAAAACGAGGGGGGCAGATTAGCTGAAAGAAATGAAATCAAATCTGTGATTTTTATTCAAAGTTTGTGGAAAATGATAGTACACAGGAAACATATTGGTTGGGACTTCAAAAGGATTTAAATGCTCAACATGCTAAATTCAAATTACAAGTCTGAGAAGTCTAAGCACAACAAAAGAAAAATGATAGTAAAACTAGTCTGCTACTTAGGTAACATAGAGCAAGTAGACCTAGAGGTTGCGAGTTCATTATATGATGTGTCGGTAGATTCAACATAATAGATGAGTAGACTTCATTGGTGAATTAAATTCAAACTAATTTGTTCAACTTGCTATGGGTTCTCATCTGATCCCTGGTTAACACAATCAACGCATTTCCAATAAGGGGTGACGAGCAAAATTAGCGCCACAAATGTGTGCAAATGACCATAAAAATGAGCAAAGCACATGGAAAAACTGCTAAGTTCAATCAAGCTAATGACTAATGTTGTTGGTGTATTACGTGCAAAAGAAAAACAAATGCTCTAACAAAAAGATAGGTTGTGTACCTCTCTGCTGTGTGGTGGCACTGACCTGAGGATAAGCATAACCTAAATATTCTAGAATTCATTGTTGTTTGCACCTCTCTACTATGCGATGGCAATGACCTGAGGCTTAGCATCTCTTTGAAAGCTCTTAGAATAGTTTCTTCTTGTCAAATACCCATAGACTGCTTAAAAAATCTCCTAAGGAATGTTGATTACCATATAAGTGTGGGATCCACAAGTGTTTGTTGAAATAATTAAATCTAATTCATGACCAATGTGAGTCAAAAATTTGTGTATGAATTTAAGTGGACAAATATACTAACAATCATCGTGGCTGCAACTCTCGACAGTCAAATTCATTGTGCATCTTATAGCTCTAGTACGATTTCTTGAAAGTGTTATTGGCTCTCAGACAAACACGAATCTAGCATCAAAGTGCATATTAAAAGGGGTCCCAAATGATTATGATATACCTATATGATTCCATAATGAATTTTTCCAGAAATGATCAAATTAACTTTAAGTTGTTCTGCTCAGGAAGTAAAATCGGTTAGATGTATTCTAAAAGTTTGCCATCCATCTCAAACCCAAAACCGAAAAATATGTCTGTTTCTTTTAAATTTCAAGTTGTTTTCTATTTTCTAGTCTTTTGTTGCGTAGATGTCAGACTATACAACTAGATGAAATCTGTGAATCTTTCACTAAAAGGGGTCACGTATGAGGTGACCAATCATTTCTAAACTAAAAGGATCACGTCTGAGGTGATCAAATGATGTTAAATTAAAAGGGTCATGTCTGTGATGATCATAGGTTATAATGTTATATATCAAAAGTTAAAATTTTAAGTGTTTGAAAGTGTATAAGGTCAACTCATAAGTATATACCAATCGCACGATTGAATCATAAGGATGAGCCAATCGCACGTTTGAACCATAAGTATGAGCCAGTCACACGATTGGACCATGAGTATGAGACAACCATTGATTGGACCACAAGACTGAACCAATCATAAGAATTGATGAAGGATTATAAGCCAGTCGCATGACTGAACCCTAGTCGCACGAATGAAGCATGCGTATGGGTCTAGTCGCACGAATGAAATTTAAAACAGTATAAATAAAGGGGTCAGTCGGTCGTAACCCTTACCACCCTTCAAAACTCTCTGAAACCACCCATACACACATACTCCGCCAAATTGTTGATCGTTGTGATAACTCCCATTGTGATACTAACTGATTTCCTACTCATCTACAGGTACTTTGCAAATGAAATCGGCCTAAATGAATGAATTAATTGAACCCCAAATGACCTAAATTGTAAAGATCAATAACCAGGACTAAATTCTTAAAATAGACCTAGTAAATAGACACTAATGGTGGTTTAAACAATACTAAGTGCTATTTTGAGTCTCTACGGTCCAAATGAATCTAAACACGAAGTGTAATGGCATGTTTTGACAAAGATTCAAATCTATGGTGTTTAACAGTGAAGGATGCGAATGGACATGCTGATGAACTTCAATCGCACGATTGAGCTGGGCGTATGACTTAATTTCAAGAATGAATCATGCGTATGGGTTCAGTCACATGACCGACTCAAACGCATGGCTCGGTGGGGCTCAATCATACAACTGAACTCAATCGTACGACTAAACTCATTGTATGATTGAACTCAATCATATGTTCAGCCACACGATTGAATCAGTAGATCAAAATCATTCAAACTTCAACTGTTAAGTCTAGCAACCAATCTAATGTATATATTTCTTGTGTCAGCAACATGGCTGAAAGATGGACGATGAGCATCAAGCACAACATATGTGCACATCTCGATACTACTTCCTGGAATGCCTCTGAGTTCACTGGGATTATTGCTTTCCTACATAGATCGAGGATCTACAAGGCCCTCTCGACTCCATGCACACCATACAGATCTCTTCAGTAGGCTTTCTGGGAAAGTTCCTCAGTTGACCTGTCCGTTGAGCCCCACTGTATCCAGATATCTCTATTCAGAAAGGAGATTGAGATCACTGAAGACGACGCGAGGAGGGTCTTGGATTTGGGTGAGGATGGGGCATACCCGACCAAGCTGCATTCCCTACTGTTCGGGGATGCTTTCTGAGGATCAAGTACGCTGGGGACATCAAGCATGGAGGATTTGACGAGATGTCCGACCAAATCTAGACTGCATATGTTGCACTGATGTTAAACCACCCGTTCAGTTGCTCACACATGATCTTCTCCTACTTGATGGAGAGGAAGAAGATGATGTTTTGGACAGAGATGGGAATAATGCTATGCAAATGGGTGGTGGTATGGATGATGTAGAATCACAAGAAGCTAGTTAGGATATGATACTGAATGTACAAGACATTGATGCTCATTGGCTTGAGAGAAAGATCTTCCAAGCTTATGGACAATAGATTGATCAACAACAGAGCCAAAAGCTTAACGAAGAAGTACTAAAGATTCCATAAGAAGGTGATGACTATGATGTTGAAACTAAGCTCCTGGCGCATCTGCAGTTTGATAAATTTAGCCTGATTGGTTTCAATATTAGAGCAATTGCATGCCACGAGAGCAATAGCAAAAGAAAGATAGAAGAACTTGGAGAAAAGCATAAGAGGACCTGCAAGGGATTGTTAGAAGCTCAGTTAGCTACACTCCCGAAGAAGGAGAGATCATCCATGATCTGACAGATGAGCAGCTTGCTGAGATGTTTAGACTGAATCCAGATGAGCTAGTCAAAGATGCTCTAGAAGCTGATGTCTTTAAGTGATGAGGAGCTATAGGATGTGGATGAAATCGAGATTGAAGATGTCACATCTGATTACTATCCTGAGTACACTGACCCTGACGGAAACGTTATCCCCAACTCGGGTGAAACTTTTGGCGGTGATACATTTGATTATGATTGGAGGACGAGAGAAGCGGTCATAGTGTTGAACAAAGATGGAAAGATAGAGACTATCAGAGTATTTGACCCAATGTGGCTTACCAACTTGTCTGCAGAAGATGTCTACACTTTATACAAGTGGCCACTGTTCTATGACACGCAATATATTATACAAGCTCTACAGTTCCAACATGTTATACGACTCTGCTTCGTGTTTGAAATACATGCGGCAGTCACCAGAGAAGAGAAGTACAAGAAGTTTCAAGCGCATATGAAGAATGTCAGACAATAGGATAAACTAGGTCCAAGGGGGAGTTTGTAGATACATTATGTTCCTAGTTTATGTTCTTAATGTAAAAGTATTTCATTTTTTACACATGTGTAATGTAATTATTCAATGAAATATGATATATTCCTTGATGTTTATTTATCTTTGATTCATATGTATGAAATTTTTACATAGGTTTGAGTTTGTTGTACACAATTCTAAGTCAATAATGATTGAGAATTGTATTCAACCTAGTCAGGTGATTATTCATGCTCATGGACCATACTTATAGACCATACGCATGAATAGATCATGCTTATGGACCAGTCGCACGACTGAATCAGGAAAATGGATCAGTCGTATGATTGAGACATAAGATTGACTCATCGCATAAATCTTCAGTCGTGCGTATGAATCAATCGCATGAGTCAGTCGAACGACTGAACCATGCTAATGATTCAGTCGTATGGATGGAAACTACAAACCTATAAATACCACTTAATTGGTGGATAAACATATGACTTTGAGAGATACTTTGAATATACATAAACCCTAGCCGTCCAGAGCATCCAAAATAGCCAATCCAACTTCATAGATCGATCTTGATTGATTCCTACTCATTCTTAACGTTTAGTTCATTGTTATATCGATCGGGTTATCATTCTCACTGATTGGATCGCCCATCAAATAGAATCTGCACTATTTGATCTGGTTTCATGCAGAATCCATTAGTACTTTGTACATACACGGTCCTAACAATTATTCATGTATAAAGATTTATGAATAAATTACCAGACGCATTCTCTATCCGTAAAAAGTGACTAAGTTACATATATCAACTGCCGGTGCTCCAAACAAGATTAATGTCAATAAATTGACTACGTACTTGTAGTAAGTCTAATGCACATTTAAATGTGATAGATCATTCAATTCAAAAAAATATCATAAAATTTGGAGCAAATTATTAGTGAATATAAAAGTTGAGGTAAAAAAGTTTTACTGAAAAAACATCCAACATGATGATTCGAGGAGAACCTCACATACCTAAAGTAAAAAGTTCTCAATAAATTATATCATGTCTAAAAGTATATGGAAGCAAAGGAAAATAGAGGTTGATGATTATTTTGTATATAACAATGCTTGTAATAATGAAAATAATAAAGATCAAGAAATAATATATGCCTATAAATGAAAATAGTGGTCAAAATGAAAAGATGCATAGATGGCTGAGAGATAATTATGGAGATAGAAAGTTATTGGACTTGTTGTCTATATACCTGAAGTTGTAAGATATGTTGAAAATAAATGAGGTCTTTATACGAAAGAATTATGTGAAATAATGAAATAATTGTAAAAAGAAATTTCTGGGTGGCATAAGGATTTTCGTAAAAGACCTATAATTGATTATGAGAAGATACATAGTCTTAAATGGTGGATGCAATATTTTTCTAACATCTTATTAGTTTGGTAATACTAAAAAGAATTGATACACATCTTTTGAATATTGTTACTTACATGATTTAAATTAAATTACAAATGAAATTCATATGTGCAAATCAACATCTTAAGCATATAATCCTTATGCATAAACAACATATCAAAGAATAAGATGTTCTTTCATGTAAATGTATCATACTTAAAATGCAAATTGTGCATCATGTTTTTGCTAGCTCATATCCAACAAATGAGATGTTAAAAATGAATCAAATGATTTTTAAAACCTAAAAATATTTTACTAACCTGACAAAATAAGTTTAGTTACAGCATATTAAAGAAATATAACATAACACCACTATGGATCATATGACATTTTTTTCACAAGAGGAGGTCATCCAAGTTTTACATGAAGATTATACGACATTGTTCAACTTAATGAATAGCATAGAAAGAGATTAAACGAAAAATGGTGACTACACAGTTTTCTAGCAAATTTCATACAAGATAGTTTCCTTGCAATTAATGGAGAGACATTATAATGAGAGAGAGAATTATACACGTTGCACCCTTGTTTTCATTGACTAAATTTTGGTTCACTAGGTTTTTTAGTAAGGTCTTTAATGACACAATATACTTGATCCAGTTGTATCAGTTCATTTTATAGGTCATGTAGTATCACTTTAACAACATCTTGAAGTATGTTGTTACTATGTATAACTAACGGTAATATGTCTCAGGGGTTATGAATGTATATAATAAAGCAGACATTATTACTGTCATTAACTCTCCACTTATGTCACTATCATTGTCACTTATTTCTTAGAGTTTGATTTCATATTGCATACCTACGCAACGATGTGTTTGATGCTTGAAGAGATAAAACTGAAAAATCAAGAATTTTTTCTCCATTTCTTTTATTTTTTATCTCTATATTGCTAGCTAATAGGTTATTATTTACAACAATTTTCTTGATTTTCTTTATTTTTAACTAATGTCTTATCCTTTTCTTCTTTCTTTATATTTTTTATTTTATTTTTAGCGAATATATTATTATTTACAACATATGTTACACCCCGACCGACGGCGGAATCATCGAGGCGGACGAATGTGAAACATTTGTTCATAGCACATGGAACTAATAAGTTGAAATAATAATAAATATCATTTTTATTGAATATTACAAGACAATTAAATCACTACAATACAAAAAAGATATAAATAACAACATAAGATTTTCAATTAAACTAAGTCCAAGTCCCATATGAGCACGAAGAGATCCTCAAATATCAAACCTGAAACATGTTAAAAATAAAGGGTCAACTTTGAAAGTTGGTGAGTTTCCATGGGTTAAACGTACATATATATAAAAAGTTTTACAAGTAACAATTCATGTCAATGGTTATGAATTATGCAATTTTATAGAACGCATATAGCTACAATCAAATCTCGACTTCATTACAAGTTTATATGATTGGCTAAGTGTACTTGGTTCCCAGGATAAACCAGTCATACGTTATCAGGAGCCGGCAATACATCGGCTTTAGCACCAAATAGGCTTGTCAGGCCCATAGATCTAAGACGTCGCCAGACTAGCAATAGTTAATGATTGTCAACATATAATGTATCTCATATAACACTCACAATAATATCAATAACCATGAAAAAAGTAAAGATGAATTGCATGTGAATTTACAATTATCAAGATGTTTACAAGTTTAAGTTTATAAGGTTAACATGTTTCACCCCAAAAGATGTAAAATAAAGTAAAAAGGGCATGGAGAACTCACATGGAAAACTCACAATAATAGTGGTGGTTGTAGAGTACATAAGAAACTTTGAATGTTCAAGAATCAAAGGTGATATCCTAATTGATAAAAAGAAACAATAATTTGAGTTTGGAATACATTACAAGAAGTTAGGACGCTTAGGAATGCCAATAAGCGAAAGGTAGATTGATAAATGATTATTGTACCAATTTTAGATTCTGGACAGAATGTTTCGTATGTGTTTGAATAGGTTTTTAAAATAGCAAACGGTTTCATAAAATTATAAACATTTACATTTGACTAGTTCAAAGTCTCTCGGACAACTTTTATTTAGAAACATTTTTATGAAAAGATCCGTAAATAGGTCAAACAAGCAGCACAAGACAGAAGGTGCTGAAATGCGCACTTATCTTGTGAAGGATATTGTTGAGTCGTGCGATTGAGTTTGAAGACGTATAAACTGTCGTTGAAAAGGTAATTCAATGATTTTAACATTGGAGTCTGAGTTTACTCAAATTTAGTTTGTTATGATCAAGTTATGGTCAGTTGAAGTAAGATTATATTCTGCCATAATTGTAGTAAGACACTTATGTGCACTTTTAAAATCGTTAAAGCATAAAACAGGTTAGAATAATTTATTATGTCAATATATGGTATATTAGTCTTCATTTATTATGTCAATATATGGTATATTAGTCTTCAGTTGAAGTAAGATTATATTCTGCCATAATTGTAGTAAGACACTTATTATGTCAATATATGGCATAGCCATCATTTAGAAAAATAATCTTGTGGAATAACCGAATGCGATGGCATAGCCGTCCATATGCAAACGGGATTCTTTGTTTATGTCAGTGTGTTGTTAGATTGATTTAGGAATGTTAGTGATTGTTATAAGGTTAGAGATTATTAAAATGTTAGTGATCAAATGATACTGATTAAAATAAAAAGATATTTGATAGAAGAAAGAATAATAGTAAGAACATAAAGTCGTGAGAACAAAGGGACGTTGGGATGATTGACATGTATAATATAAAAGCAATAAAAGATTACCTAAGTATTAAGAATCTTGAAATTTCTTGTAAAATAAAATTCTTCAAATTGATCATAACCAATGGATGAAAGAAAGATATGAGAGTGAGATTTTTAGAGAATGAGCAAATGAATAGTAAGGCCTAAGACTTGCTTTTATAGTTGAGGTAAGGAGTCGTTATGAATGGTATTAATGGTGGGTTATAAGTCTTTTAAAAGGGTGTTATGATTGAAATTTGAAATAAATATAAAAGTAAATAATTTAGATAAATAAAAGAATAATTACAATTTAAACTTTAAATTTATTAAAACTTTAATTTTAATTTAACACTTCTTTTTTATTAAATCTTTGTAAACTTTATAAATCTAATAAGAACTTGTAATTTGATTGTTTATTATAATTGAATATTTAAAATCTTATAATATTAATAACCTTTTATAGACCTTACATATTTGTAAAAATAATGATCTTTGTATTTTAATCCTTTATTTTAGTTTTATAATTAAAACTCATAAATGGCAAATAAACTTCATGAATTTATAAAATTTCATTCTATAATCATGAAATTACCATGAATTAAAATTACCATGAATTGATTTAATAAATGGATGTTGAATAAATAGTATTATTATTATTTTTGAAGGATTAAAATAAATTAAATTTCTAACTAATATATTTGATTTTCCAAAATTGACCCAAACGGATTCGGGTTTGGGTTTCTATTTTCCAAAATAGGCAGATGTTACAACATATCATATTGTAACATAATATCCCATTGAAAAATCTAAGACTTTGAAAACATATCTATCAAGTGAACACCATCATGGGTTGCATACAATAATCATGCCTTTCAGCTGGGCCGGTCCCAAGAACTTCCAAAAGACCTTAGGCTCGGGGGAGAACAAAAATTGGGCCCCTATAAGTGGATTGTTGATCGGTCTTCTCCCTTCTACCCTTGAAATCTTGAGTGAGGTTTTCTGTATAACTTTTAATGTGGATATTATTATATTAAATTGGGTAAATGATACTAAGCTAGACTATTTAAAATGTTATTGGGTTCGTTAATAAGTTTATTAATAGTTTATAGTTTTTTAAATAATTATATATCATATAAAAATGTTCAAAAATTATGAGCCCTTGAGCGGTCGCCCAGCCCGCCCCCTTAGGCCTGCCGCACAACAAGTTGATACAAGCACCCAACATGCTAACATAACCATGCAGTGCACTAAGCAAGGTAAGCTTATACAAACATAAAGCAAGCTAATATAACCATGTTGTGCACTAAGCAAAGCAAGCTAATACAAGCATAGAGCAAGCTAATATAACCATGCAATACAATAAAGCAAGGCAAGCTGATAAGCACAAGGATAAACTTGAGAAAAAATGATAAGATATTAAAATCCTTTCTAACTCTTTGACTTTGATTAATAGCAATAGGCATAACTAAACATGAATTCTTTTAGACTTGGAAAGTACGTGTGAAGATCATGCATAGGTTGGACTCACCTTATACTAGAATGTTTATTTTTGCTTGTAATAGGTCTTATGGTAGTTTTCTTTTGTATGTAATTAGCTTTTTGTAGTTTTTCAGTCCAGCGAAACTATAAGTCAGCTGATTAGTTCGCTCGGAAAAACTGTTGTTTCTGCCGGGAGAAACTACAGTTTCGGTAGAACAGTTTTGCTGACTGCGAAACTGTCTGCAAAACTAAGACTGGTATATATAGTTTTGACTATTATCATTGTTGGTAAGCTTGCAAAACCCTAATCGTTGATCCTTGTTGCAAGTTACCTTTTGTAAGTAGTAAATTCACAGAAATATCATTGTGCTTTGATGTTATTGAATGTATTGATCATCATTGTCTTATATTGAATGTATTGTTATTGTTATCAATCTTCGTTGTTCATCTTTTTTAGTATGTGTGTTTGATATTAAATGGTTCATCAATTCATTTGTACTGTAGTTCGATCAAATGGACCAACAATATGGTATCAAAGCCTTAGTGCTCATGATTTGTTGAGTTTTTGGTTGTTTTTGTTCAATATCAAGTTTTCATCAATTTCAGTTCAAATTAGTGTGTATTTGACATGGAATTTGATTGAGTTTAGGTGGTTATTGGTTTGGGAAGCTCTATTAATCATCAGATCTCAAATTCATTGAGTTTTTGATGATTTCAGATTGATTTCATGTTGAAAAGGGTCAAGCTTCGTCTAGCGAAATTAGATGTTCATCCAGCGAAACTAGAGATTCTTTCTGCGAAACTATTGGTGTTATCACTATTGAGATTGTTTCTTGTTGTTCTGTGAAACTAGTCTTTTTGAACGAAAGTTCATCACTGCTTGTGAGGGTTTAACAATCGAAATTGCTACCGAAAGTAATTTTCAACAAAAGTTCAAGCTTGTTTCGTGCAAATTTATCGGTGAAACTAAGCTATTTGTGACATTCAGCTAGCGAAACTGTTGCCGGAATTTTCAGCGAAATTACAACAACTCGGCGAAACTAGCATTCTCAGCGAAACTGTCTGCGAAGTTACCTTTCTTCTGTGAAACTACTTCATTTTCAGCGAAATCATATCTTCTTTTGCCAAAATTACATCACTTCTAGCGAAACTATCATGTCAAAGTTAACCTCACTCACTCTTGTCCATCTCGAAAGTATTGCTCCCAATAGGCCACCGAGACTCATTAACGGGGATAATTTCAAGGATTAGAAGAGATGTCTTAAAGCTTTCTTCTTTTACACTGACCACAACCAATGGGAATCGATTATTTCTGGCTCTCACATACCAACTATCACCGTTGGTGATGTTGTCTCTCAAAATAAGGACTCGTCTACTTTCATTGAAAAAGATATGAAGCCGATCAATCATGATCAGAAAGCTTTTAGTGCATTGACTCTCTGTCTGGCACCAGACATCAACAATCGATTTGCAAAGCATAAAAATGCTAAGTCTCTTTACAATGCTCTATGTGAGTTCTATGATGGTAATGATGAACTGGTGGAGGATAAGAGCATTCAAGAAGAGAAGGAATTCAACTCCTTTGTAGGATACAAGAATGAGAGTCTCATAGATCTCACACATCGCTTTTTGACAGTTTCAAGCACCTTAAAGAAATACGATGAAAAACTTTCCAACAGTGAACAAGTAAACAGGCTACTAGACTCTCTTCTACCTCAATGGAGTCTTCAGCTGAGAATGCTAAAACAAGATAGAGGTTTCACAGATTACAAGCTGATGGATATTATCAACAAGCTTAAATCCTTCGAGTTGGACATGAAAAGACGGGAATTTAACCAGATCATGATGCCTACATCTCATTTTACTCAAAATGTTGTTTTACTATCATCCCCTGCAAGCTCTCAAATGCAAACTTCAATTCAAGGAGGAGTTAATACAAGTAATTTTTCAGGAGGAAATGTTAGTGTTGGGAGAGATCAGGCTAATACTAAGGCAAATGTTGAAACTTCAGTTCCATAAAAAACATGGCTCTTTTTGGAATGTTTGTTCAAAGCTATGAAACACTTGTAGCTAGAGAATTTAAAGGGAAAGGAATGACAATGGAGTATATGTATCAGGTGGATCCTGATGATCTAGAAGAAACTGACATTCAGTGGCAAATGGCAATGTTGACTCTTAGAGCTCGGAGATTTATGGAGCGCACTGGGCGTAAAAACTTTGGAGGCCAAAGCTCTAATTCAAAACTAGGTTTTCATAAGTCCAAATTGAGATGCTTCAATTGTAAACAGTTGGGACATTTTAAACATGAATGTCCATCACCAATTGTCACTGATTCCAGTAACTCAAGAGTTCCACGATTAACCACTGAGAGAGAAAAAGAAGTTGTGAATCACAAAAAAAAGACTACCTTGATTTCTAAATTTGATTGGAATGCAGAGACAAGGACTAGGATTAATCATGCATTGGTGGCTGAGATTGTTAAAGAGAGGGGGAAGGCAGATTGTGAAGATGAATTTGATCCATTCAAGGAATTCAAAGATGAAGCTGAGTCGTTTGTGAAAGAGAATGAAAAGAAGAATGAGAGGATGAGGGAAGGTAAATTTGAAGGACTAAATAAGAAAGAAAGTCCATCCACTAAGCAAGGAAAAGAATATGATGATGCTACTATCACTGTTAAGGAAAGCAAGTCAAGTACTCCAGTGTGCCAATGTGAAAAGGCATTAACAGCAGAAAAGGTGGTGATGAGACTTCCATATGAGGTAATTCAGGATATGTGCTCTTCTGCTTGCAGAAGTAGATTATTTGGGGTTTATAAAGCTAATCGGTTATTAATTAATAATGAGAAAGACTTAAAAAGAATTAATGAGGAACTTAAAATCAATAAATCAAAATATTTTCTTAAATTAAATGAGGCCTTGAAAGAAAATGATCACTTAAAACGAATTATTTTGGAAAGAAATGTTGAGATTAATACTTTGACTGAAAGAGTTGCTCTTTGGAATTTGAAACAAGGAAACTTCAGTCAAAGTTAGACAAATGGACCATATCAGGAATGAAACATGATGATTTATATAAATCTCAACGGGGAGCTTGAATTAAAACGGGATTAGGATATGAAAACATTAAGGTTTATCCTCCACCTAGTACATACTGTTATTCTCCTATGCATGTTCCTCATCCTTCTAACAATTTAATCAAAACAGATACTAACAGTATGTCTACAGGTTTAGAGGGTGTTAATCCTAAGCATGTTCGTGAGAACTACGACTATGGACCAACTAGTGGGCTTGGATGCACTAGTATTAGTACACTTGATTTTCAGCATTTTGTTTTAGATCATAAATCTAGTTTAAATTCCATTTTTGTTTCTAGTGAACCTGTAACAGACATTGTCTCATCATGTTCTCACGATGTTTCTATTTCATCTTTAAATTATGTACAATGTGATGATGTTTCTTGTTCTAATGATGTTAATGGTGCAACTGATCTCACTACAAAGAATAACAAGAAACATAAGACAAACTATTTTGACAAATTATTTTCTCATCCAATTCCATCTTTTACTCCAACAAATATTTCTTCATCAAATGAAAGAGCAGCAACTTCATCTGAAGCTAGCACAAGTGGTACTAGTACTACTTGTACTTCGGATGATCATTTATCTACTTCTGTAAATAATAATTCTTGTTCACATAAAATAAATCTCTTGGCATGTATGAGACATATAGTTACATTGATTCTATTGTATCTGAATGTGATGAGGAAATTCATATTGATCACATTCCTATCTCATTACATAACAGACCTAGACACAAACCAAACTGTTTCAGGTGTGGCAAAGAGGATCATTTAGTCAAGAATTGTCCTACATTAAATCATGGTCATGCTAATAGGAATTCATTTGGAAATAAATTAACAAAGTTAGTTAACAATTTTTTTGTAAGAAATCTGTCTCTCCTAAAGCCAAAATTGTTCAAACTTTGATTCCTATCTCACTTGGTTAATTTGTTCTTTATATGGTTGCATTAGTTATCCACTAAGGTTGTAAACAGTGTATGGCATATGGATAGTGGATGCTCCAAACATATGACGGGCCTGAAAGATTTGTTGACCAATTATCGGGTTATAAACGGAGGTTATGTCGCTTTTGCTGGTGACAAAAAAGTGGAAAGATGATTGGTCAAGGAGAAGTATCCAATGGTTCTTTAACTTTGGAGAAAGTCAATTATGTCCCTGAGCTGGCATTTAATCTCTTGAGTGTCTCACTAATCTGCGATAAAGACATTCCGGTCTTGTTTAAATCAGATGAATGTCTATTTTTAAAATCTGAGATTGATATTCCAGAAGAATTGATCCTTATGTGTGCTCCGCGAAAGCATGATGCATATCTTCTTGATATGAATTCAAGGGAGTCAAAGTCTACTGCCACCTGTCTTCTTTCAAAAGCTTCAACCTTTGAGTCTATGTTATGGCATCATCGATTGGGCCATGTTAATTTTAAAATAATAAACAAATTAGTCAAAAACAATCTTGTTAGAGGACTTCTTTTAAAATATTTCTCTGTGAACGAAAAATGTATGGCTTGTGCCAAGGGCAAACAACATAAGAAACCACATAAGCCCAAACTTGAAAATAGCATAACTTGTCCTCTCAAGTTGTCACATACTGATTTGTTTGGCCCAATCAGCATTAAATCAATTGCTAAAAAATCTTTCTGTCTTGTTGTTACAGATGATTTCTGAAGATATTCATGGGTGAGATTTCTTGCTCACAAGAGAGAGGTTGTTGATGAATTGCGGAAGTTAATACTTTCAATCGAGACTATAAGCAAGAGAAAGGTTCTGGCTATGAGAAGTGACAATGGTACTGAATTCAAAAATCAGATTCTTGATTTGTTCTGTGCTGAAAAGGGAATTGTGAGATAATTTAGTGCTGCAAGGATGCCTCAACAGAATGGTGTAGCTAAACGAAAGAATCGCACCCTTATTGAAGCCGCCCGTACAATGTTGATAGAGTCATCATTACCCATTATCTTTTGGGCTGAAGCAGTAACTATGCCTCATACATTCTAAACCGGGTGTTGATAGTCAAGGACAAAATAAAGACTCCTTATGAACTTTTTCATAAACGGAAACCTTTGATTGACTTCTTTTGACCATTTGGTTGTTCATGCACTCTCTTGAATACTCAATCCCAAAAGACAAAGTTCAGTGCCATGTCTGATGAGTGTTACTTTGTCGATTATTCTTCTTCTCAAAAGGCTTATCGGGTATATAACAAGAGAACACGTATCGTTGAAGAGTCGTTCTATGTTAATTGGCAGGAGTCTAACTCTTCTGATGTTCAATATGAACCAGCATGGTTCTTTGACTCTGATACTGTGTTTAATTCTTTTAATCTTCCAGTTTTCGATATTGATGCGTCCATCTCAAATGTTCAAACAAATATCATTTCTTCAACTCCATTTCCTGTTATTCATCCTGTCCATTCCACCTCTTCAGCAAATGATGCCACATCAGTTCATGTTGCATCATCTTCATCATCATTTGATCTTTCACCACCACTTGTTTCTACATCCCTTCCTTCATCTCCAACATCCATCTCACCACAGCCTATTCCATCTCTCCCACCCTCATCTACTCATTCACAATCTGTCGGCAAATCATCTCCAAACATCTTGTCATCATCCACTAATTTCAAAACCTTAAAGGATCATCCTCATGATAACATTATGGATCTATCACTAATGGAGTACGGACGCAGAGTCAATCTGATTAATATTTGTCTCTTCTCTTGCTTTATCTCTCAAACTATTCCAAAAAACATTCATGCAGCTCTCCAGGATCCTTGCTAGGTGGAATCAATGCAACTGGAACTTCAACAATTCAGAAAGCTAAAAGTATGGACTTTGGTTAACCTCCCTCCAAACAAATGCCCAATTGGCATGAAATGGGTCTTTAAGAACAAACCCGGTGATCGTGGTGTTGTGGTGCGTAATAAATCAAGACTGGTTGTGCAAGGATTTGCCCAAGAAGAAGGGATTGAGTATACTGAAGTCTTCGCACCTATCACCCGTCTTGAAGCAATAAGGATTTTTCTCGCTCATGCTGCTCATAAACAGTTCAACGTCTATCAGATGGATGTCAAATATGCTTTCCTTTATGGAGACATTAATAAGGAGATATATGTGTGTCAACCACTAGGTTTGGAGGATCATGAGTTTCCCGACAAAGTTTATAAGCTTGACAAGTCTCTTTATGGTCTTCATCTGGCACCTAGAATTTGGTATGAGACCCTAACATAATATCTCTTAAGCAATGGTTTCTCTTATGGCACCATTGACATGACTCTATTCAAGAAAGAAGTGAATGGTGAAATGTGATTGTCCAAGTTTATGTTGATGATATTTTTTTGGCTCTACCAATTCTCAATTATGTCAGGAGTTCAAGGAGGTGATGCGTAGTCATTTTGAAATGAGTATGATATGGGAGATGTGCTTTTTCCTTGGATTACAAGTGGAACAAAAGCCAGAGGGCATTCTCATTCATCAGAAAAAGTATGTTAAAGAGATTTTGAAGAAATTCAAGATGGATGACGCTTCCCCTGAAATGACTCCTTTTTCTGCTCAAACGTGCCTCACTCCCAACGAGAACGGGAAACCTGTTGATCCTCATCTCTACAGATCTATGATCGGCTCCCTTATGTAACTTACAGCAAGTCGTCCCCACATCACTTTCACTGTAGGATATTGTGCTTGATACCAGTCTGCCCCGAAGGAGTCTCATAAAAAAGCCGTCAAAAGAAATTTGCATTATCTCAAAGGCTCTTCTCATTTAGTGCAGGATCGGTTTTTGTCACTAAACTCTTGATTTTCTCTCAAACTCACTTAAACAACACTCTCGATGAAGGCCAAGTCTTTAAGAGTTGATAACAATATAATAAGTAATAAAACGCAAGAAGTAATTTTCAAGGTACTTGCATATATTGCTCCTCAACTCAAATATTACAAGACTCTTACAAGCATATCTTTATGAGTTACAATGAGAAACTATATATAATACTACCTACAGCGGATATACTTTGATACCAGCTAGAATCCTCTAACTAAAGCAAATACTACAAAGCCATAGTTTAAGGTATCTCAGATAAGACTATATCTTAGATATGGTAGTCAGGACATGTCCTTGACTTACCTTTTCTCACCAACTAAAGTTGGTAACTTGTACTAACATAAAAAGGTGAACAGTGAAATAAAGTATGGTTAACTACATGGCTCTTTGAGACCATACTTATGTCCACTGGTTCATAGCAGTGTCTTCCGAAGTTTAAATGGCTTCGAAAGAACAAGTACTTTCGAAGCCACTTATACTTTGGAAGAGGCTGCTTCTTCCGAGGCTTGAGAACTTCTTCTTTCTTGATACTTCGGAAGTAGCCTTCTGATTTCTTCTTTTGAGACTTCTTCTTCGAAAGTGAATACTTTATCTTCGGAAGTAGAGCTTTGCCTTCGGAAGTGGAACTTTTACTTTGTCTTCGGAAGTTCCACACTTAGCTTCGGAAGCCTTTATAAGCAGCACCAAAATTTGTCTAAGTGATTTGGTTTTGGTTACACCAGCCTTCTTCTTGATCCAACAAACTCCCCCTAGGCTGATGCTACCAAAACCTCACTTGTTTCTGCTCCTCAAAACTTTCAGCACCAGGGAGAGTAAATACTTATCAGTCTCCTTGTTCTCCCCTGACGTGGTGCTGAGAAGTTTGTACAAATATTTGGTTGACAGGATCTCCAGTCTGTCGCCCTAAATGATATGTACCCTTTGTTATGGCCCTCTAAAAAGAGTTAGTTGATGGGAACTATAATCATATTCCCATCAAACTATAGGTTCCAATTCAGGACCTTCCACCATCTGTAGAAAGGTTGTGCCTTTGATGGGAGATCTATCCTTGTCTTCCTTTCTTCTCAATCTCAACTCTTCTTCAATCTTAGCTTTTGCTATTAACTCAGCCAGATGAAGACTGCTGAGATAATTCTTGATGTGAGCAGCAGTTTCAGAATTGGAGGGGTTAGAGAATGGTTTCTCTGCTAACTCATCAATATCAAATCTGCTGGAGTGTAGCAGAGAGGTGGCATTTAGCCTGTAACTTCACCATTCTCTCTTTTCATAACAAAGTTGTGAGTAGCTTCATCGAACCTCCACTGGAGTATATTCTTCCTAGGCACAAGAGACTGAAGGAATCCTGTCCTCTTTCCTTGTATCAAGTAGAGTCACCAGCTTCCTTCTTAGTTTCTTCTCTTCATCATTTAACGATTCTGAGTTGATACCTAGAAATACTGCAGCCTGGTCTGGTGTTCCTCTGGGTAGATCAAGAAATTGATCTCTTGTGATGGAACGTGAAGATCCATCGACATAGGTTAGCTTGATGGAGTCTTTCTCGCGGGAGATATCACTCAGGGTTGTGCAATTGATAAGCCTATTATTGATTCTTTTAAACTCTTTTAGAGAGAGATGTTTTGAAGGCTGAGGGGATGGTTGGGAAGGTTGTTGTTTGGTAGGATGTGGTGAGGTGGTTCTGGTAAGAGTTTTGGGTTGAAGGATGGGCAGTTTTGGTGGTTTAGGTGAGGAAGTGGATGAAGGTAAAGGTGTGGGCTCAGGAGTGTAAGGTTCAGTTTTGATGGTGAAGGGAGTAGGAATTGGTTCAGGTTGGGGTTGAGTGGTTGGTGTGAAGGTTATCCCATGTACCCTTCTGTACATCTCTCTTCTTTTCCCCAAACGAATGTCAGCTTTGATCTCACTGACAATTCGTTGGAGTGTCCTTTCAAACATGGGACCCACCTGCCTACCAGAGAAGCCGTGAGCCTAGAGATAGTCTTTCATCCAGGCTTTGTCACATATCTTCCTGGTTGTAGATGCCCTTGCTTCTTCTTCTTTCTTCTTCTTCTCCTTCAACTTTTCTCTTGCAGCTCTTTTTCTTTCTTTCTCCATTTGATCATGCCCTTTGTTAAAGAGCCAAAGGATCATTTCATCATTGTGTGGAGAAAACTCTGGAAGAGAGAAGCCTCTGGAGGTTAGGAAATCTATCCTTTCCCTCCTGAGCTGCATGTAAGCTTTCCTCTGTTCCTTTTTCTTTTCTTCCTCTGAGGCCAACCTTGCTGCTTCCTGTTGTAGCCTGGTTGCCTTTTCCAGTTCCACCAACTCCTCTAATGGTAGCAGGAGTGTTTCTTCATTGGCAGCTCCGAGCTGAATGAGCTGGTCAATGATTTCTTCTCTTTTTTGTTGTTGACAGTCTCCTGGTTGGCTGCATCTGCTTTTGTACTAGCAGCCAACAGCTTCCCAGTTGGAAGTCTCCCTTTTCTTTCAGCTTTTCAATCTTCTCCTCTTCTAGAAGCTCTTCCGCAGTCATCTTCTTAGACTTGACTTTGGTGATTCTTGGACAGTGGATTTTGATTGTGAGAGAGGTAGAGAGGGTGTTTGGACAGGAGGTTGATCCAGAAAGTCCTCACTATTCACCTCAGATGTCATTTCTAGGATTGCATTTATGATGATTAGTTCCTCGTACATTTTGAACAGTCTTTCCGCAGCTTCCATTTCAGCTTCGAAAGATTCAGCTTGTTCTTTCGAGGCTTTAACTTCAGCTTTGGAAGTATGAGGGAATGAAGATTCTATCCTAACTGTTTCAGTTGTTGGGCCATCAGTCCCCATTTCCCCTTCGAATTGAATCTCAGGTTCCATGTGGACCTTAGGTTGACCAACTTTTTTCATAGTGGTAGAAGGTGTAGTTAGCCTTTGAAGCTCTTCAGCTCCAAACTTTATCATGGCAGCATCAAGACTTGGCTGATCACAAGTAGATCTCAACAAGAATTGAGAAAAGAAGCTGTAGAGATCTCTGAGCATCCTTGAATCAATTGTTAGAGTTACTTGAGATGGCTCAAAAGAAGTTGTGATCGGAGCCAAATATTTAGAAGTTAAAGATTGGCTCTGTGGGTCCTCAGATGTTTGTCTCTGAACACTCTCCCCCTTTTTGGTAGTACATCTTGAGAGCCAGATGATCTGGAGGAAGAGGTCAAGGAGACCTAAACAGGTATGTGCCTAATAGATTTCTCAATCTCTTTCTCAGCTAGTTGAGCCTTGAGATTGTCAATCTCAAGTTGCTGAATGGTAGACCTTTCTTTTAAAGTCCTAACCTTGGATTCAAGGTTTGAGACTTTAGATAGTAGGTCTTTAATGAAAAGTTACATGCTTCCCTCATCTTCTTTTGAAGAATCACGCGGAGATGAGGTAACATACCTAGTATGTTCAGCCTCACCACCAGATGTGGTTTCTTGGCACCTTGGTTTCCCTTGCTTAGTGATGTCTCTGTCAGAGTCATCAAAAGGCATGGTTGCCATAGATTCAGTCTCAGAATCGTTACCACTGTCCATAGGGTCCATTGAGGCACCTTCTATAGTGGCAGTTGAATCTGCATGAGTCCCCTCCACATCAGTGGCACTTACCTTAGTAATGGTTTTCTGATGGGGGCTAGAGATAAGAGGTCTCTCTAGGCTCTGTTGATCCTAGAGAGGGTGTTGTACATTAACATCATTGCCATGGAGAGATGTTATCTCTTCATCAGTTTTAAAAAGAAGGTCAATGAAAGATAAGGAGGTTAAACCTACTGACCCGGGACCTTGGTCAATGTCTACAGGCATTTAGCCACTGATTGGGCTGTCCTTTATTGGCTGCTCAGAGGAGTGTAAAGAGTCACCCTAAGGGCTTTCAGATTGGGTAATGGGCTCATGAGTTTGAGACTGATGAGGCTCAAAACCCATATTGAGGTCGATAGTGAAGGAAGGTGAGACCTCAGACTAAGTGGGAGCCCAATGTTCCACTCTAGCCTTTTTAGGTTGAATAGGAGGAGCTTATTCAATCAGAGTAGATTGAACAAGGGTTCGTTTGGGGCGTCTTGTGTAGGTAATGGTGATGGGAGGAAAAGGTAATGTTGGCATTGTGGTTGCAGTTGTTGGTGTTGGTTCATCACCTGTGGGGTGAACAGGGATGTCACCAGAAGCGATGCGCTTAGTCATACTAGGAGGTAAAGAAGTGTACCTTCTAGTGAAGTTGGTGGATAGCCTTTTCAATGTCTTGAAGATGGTTGGCCTCATGTAAGGGACAGATAGAGTGGCTGCACAGACAAGCCGACTCTGGTCCAGCTCACAGTTGATAATGTGCTGGAGAAATTTGGATACATAAAGAATGTTCCCTTCGGAAGATTTCCAATGAGATTGAGAGGCACAAATCTTGAGTAGTTGAAGCACAGGCCTCTCACCAGTCCATGAACTAGGCACCCTAGTTCATATGGGATTTGATCCCATCCCCAAGATTTGTTTGACAAGCAGTGAAGGACAATATGCAGGAGGAACTTGCAGTTATAGGAGAAGTTAAATTTGTAGACAGTCGACCTGCTCACGTCTCCACCATATCCTATGAGGATGTAGGTGCTGTCTAAATCTATCTTGGGGAACTCAGTAGGGGCACCTTCATCATGAAGCTCCAAATGCTCCCTGATGAGTTGTTCAGAGATGACCAACTCTTGGCCACAAATGCAGGATCGTATTACACGAACCCCATTTAGGGTTTCAACCTGACCGTTTCCCTAAAATTCAGTCATGTGGTTGACGTAAACTGTGGGATTAATAGTCAAGGCTGTGTATTAGGATGATTGGTGAGGAAGGAGATGATTTCAGAGAAGTCCGCATCTTTTGAAGAGACAAGAAGTGCGACTTGGTTGTGTTGAGGATTTAGGCCATTGGGAAAATGTGAAGGTAGAACAGTTTGAGCTTCGATGAATTTGGAAGCAAGGACACTTTTAGGGCTGTAAAATTCATGGTAAGAAGATGAGAGTGAATAGTCGAGATTATTTAAAAGAGGGTGGAATGGCGGTAAAGTGTTAGGATAAGGTGAAATGACGGTTTAGTGGATGAAGTGACGGGGGCGGTAAGGTTTAATTTAGTTAAATAATCTGACATCGTTAACAAAATCTTTTCTTTTTACAGTGTGGGGCCCAAGAGATTTCCGTTACACAGTACAATCTCTCTTCCGAATATAAAACATTTCCGAAGGTAATTTGTCTTCCGAAGGCAGTTCCTACTTCCGAAGGTAAAATGTTACTTCCGAGAGTAGAGATTGCTTCCGAAGGAGAGATTTTGTAAGCTTGGAAGTAGATCTAATATGAAATAAATCACTTCTTCCAAGACTAAAAACTCTTCTAAGAAGAAAATTATCCTTGAAGATATGAAGATAACTTCCGAGGGTTAATTTCTCTTCGGAAGAAATTTATACTTAGAAAATTTCAGAGAGATCTTTTGTAACAGGGCTTAATTTGTATTGACATAAGACTTTACACATTAAAAGATTTTCAAAAGAGGTAATCTGATCAATGTTTATCATCCCAATAATTGTTATAAGATATTTAAATCTTTGTTTATCAAAAGCTTTGGTGAACATATCAGCATATTGTTCATTTGAATCAACTTTGATTAGTTTAATTATATTCTTCTCATGAATATCTCTAATGAAATGGTACATGATATCAATGTGCTTTGTCTTGGAGTGCTTCACCAGATTTTCAGTGATGGAGATAGCACTGTTGTTGTCAATATAGATAGGAGTGCTCATAAAGTTGAATCCATAGTCCAACATCTGATTTTGAATCCACGGCAGCTGAGCACAGTAACTAGCATAAGTAATGTATTTAGCTTCAGCAGTTGATGTAAAGACACATGATTGTTTCTTGCATTGCCATGAGATGATCCTTCCACCAAGAAACTGACATCCTTCTGATGTTGATTTCTTGTCAATGTTGCAGCCACCATAGTCACTGTCAGAGTATCCATAGAGATTAAAATCATTGTTTCTAGGATACGAAAGACCTAGTTTAGGTGCTCCTTTGAGGTATCTGAGGATTCTCTTGGCAGCAGGTAGGTGAGACACCTTTGGAGCAGCTTGATATCTTGCATAGATGCAAGTTACAAACATAATATCAGGTCTACTGGCTGTGAGATACATCAGAGAACCAATAATCACACTATACTGATGTTGATCAGTATCCTCCCCCTCAAGGTCAGGACAAAGATTATGGTTTCTGGGTATGGGTGTCTTGGGTGGCTTGCAATCTTTCATCTAAAATATTTCTAAGATGTCATTCACATACTTAGATTGATTAATGAAAAACTGAAGGGATCGAGATCTAGTTTGATCAATTAGATTAGGATTTGCAGCGGAATAGCACACGAATTAGACGAAATTCTAGCAAGAATAATATGAATATTCAATCAAATAGTAACAGTTATAGAGAGAGAGTTTTCTGCAAAAAGAATGTTTTCATTCATGCACAAGCTTCCCGTTAAGGGAAATTAGGTCAACATTCCTTTTGTAAGGAATATGACATCAGCTGACGTCACATGATAGTGACATCTAACTGATTTATATAAACAACTGAAATTAAACTAAACTACTGAAGATGTCCACAACAACTGAGGACACCTTCATTAGAAGCTAAGTATAAACAAACATTATAACTACTGAAGTTATAACATCTGAAGTATAAGAACTTCAGATGTTTTACATAATATAAAACTACTGATTACAAACTACTGAAATATAAACCATCACAACTACTGAAGAGAACTACTTCAGCTATTGTGACAACTTCTGAGAACTTGATCTTCAAACTTTGTCTTCAGCAGTTGTCTTCAAACTTTGTCTTCAGACTTTGTCTTCAGACTTTGTCTTCAGACTTTGTCTTCAGACTTTCTCTTCAGACTTTGTCTTCAAACTTTGTCTTCAGACTTTGTCTTCAAACTTTGTCTTCAGCAGTTGTAGATCACTTCATTTGTTTTGATGTCTGTGGGACTTAAAGGTTTTTCTGATCTGGCTCATTGGTTCTTTTGGTCCAACAAACTCCCCTGAACCAATGCAGCCAAAACCTTTAAAATTATTGAGGTCCCACTTATTGGCAGAAACAAAATCTGGATCAGCTCAGAATTCTTCAATAATACGCTCAAGCCAGGGAAGAGATTTCAGAAGGTTTGATTGGCAAAGGATGAATGGGAACTCTGTCTTGGGGAATTGGACACAGAGTTGTTACCCCATCCATGAAACCTACTTCCCAATAATAAGTCTGTAAGACTCTCTGACATAAGCCTCAAGGAAAACAACTTGTTCTTCCATTATGAGTTCTTCAGCTCCATTTTCAAAGAAGAACTCAGGCCCATAGTACTCAGATAAGTACTTAATATGCTTTCCATTTTTAAGCTCCACAGTTGTTATCTCTCTGTATGCAAACTCATCAGGATGAGTGCCTTCAAGCAATAACTAGAGCTCATTTATTTCTTCATGCTTCTTGTAGATTAACCCCTTCTTTACTATTTTGTTTTCTAGTAAAGTTTGTGGAGTCATTTTAGACTTGTAAGCTCTCTTGAAGTCATCAAGAATTTCCCAGGGTGACACTACAATGGCTAGTATTATCACAACATCTACAATCTTCTTTACTTGGCCATTGTATCTGCTTGGAATCTTCATTTTGTGAATTCTGTCACTTACTCTGGGGTTAGGCCAAATTCTCACTCTCTCTTTCTGATATTGAAATGTAAATCTGAGAGCATACAACCTTTGAGCATGTTTCTTCATAGCTTGTATGGATGAAGACTTGGGAAACTCTTTATCAATCATCCTTAACAGTTGCTCATCATGTTGTTTGTGTTGTTCTTCTTCTTTAAGTTTGACTTTTACCATTTGCCTTTGAAAGTCAGGTGTGATTGTTATTGGTTGACTCCTAGGCTCAGGCATTTTTATTTTGAGAACAGCAAAGAGTGGCAGACTATCATCCTCATCATCTTCTTCTTCTTCTTCCATCCTTAACACCCTTCTCTTCCTCTTAGGTGCATCATTGGTAATGGGTTCAGTAGGTTTCTTAGGTAAAGGAATTGGTTTTGAGGGTTGTGAAGGTGGTTGTTTTGGTTTGGATGATAGTGCAGGCTGCTCTAGCATCTTAGATTTGAGTGAAGCTTTGGATAGTTTTGCCATATCAGTCCTTTTCCCAGCACCAGCTTCATCAAGAGCTTCTATGATCAATCCTTGTTAAATACTTCAAAAGAACATATTATGGTGGTTATCTCCAAAATACTGTCTCTGGACCATGACTTTACTTCAATGATCGACCTTCCCAGATGTTTTGATATAAATCTTCCATAGTTTCCAGCCTTTCTCTTTCTTCTCACTCCAACTTGCCCATCTTTGTTCAATTTCTTGAATCTCTAACCTTCTGATCTCAGAGTCAAGTTTGGCAGTGTCAAATCCTTGTTTGAAGAGTTGATCAATAATCTTATCCATAGATCTGCTATGTTGCTCATCAGCTTCTTTGATCAATTCTTCCAACTTTTTCTCACCTTTTCTTTTCAGAGGATTTCTTCCTTTTGTAGGTGATCATCTCCTTTTCTTTCTGCTTTTTTCTGCTTCCTCTTCAGCTCTTTTTCTTTTGTCTACTTTCACTGACTTAGACTCCCCCTTTTTGGTTGCATTAGGTTCAGGGGTGTGAATGTCAGAAAGTTCTTAGAAACCGCAGCATCAACTAAAGATTGAAGAGTTGAGGAAAGGCCTCTCATCAATGGCTTGATGTACAGTGTTTGTGATAATGGAAGTGATGAGAGGTAAGGATGTTTGAAAGGCAGCAACCAGTGCTCAGAGGTGTTCTGTCCCTGAGAAATGGCACCTGAAGCAAAGGCTGGTGGCAAGTTGTTGAGAGTGGCTCAGTATTTGGGATAGTTTCAGGAGAAACTGCCATCTATGAGTGAATGTGGGTAGATGGACTTGATTCTTGTGACATTTTGGCAAGCAGTTCTTGTAGTTTGCATACCTCAGTCTCAAGAATAGTATTGTGGGCTAGAACATCAAAGAAAAATCCAGGTCATCATCAGTCTGTGCTGAATCAGCCGACCTCCTGATGAAATCAGGATGAACATGTGCTGAGTGTAGATCAGTATTCACATGTGCCCCTATTTCTCGGAACTGGGGACTTCCTGCCTCAGGATAATGTCCTTCATTGGCAGTTGCCTCTGGTGAGGACTTAGAAATGATACCAGCTTCATCCTGATCATGTGCTGAACAAGGAGAAGAGGCAGCCTCACCAGATGTTCTAATCTCCTCCTCTACACTGGGAGATTGAACTCTGTAATCCTTGTGTTGTGGGTTATCAGCTACATTATAATCCTTTCCCTTAACAGTTGAGGTTTTCCCAGTAGTAATAGGTTTCTGGGGAGGGGCAGAGGACTGTAGTTGAGTCAACACTTGTGCAATAACCATAATTAGGCTTGTAGGGGTGGCTTCAGTGGGAGATAGGTGTGAAAAGGATTGCACCTGGGGAGAATGGTGCTCTTCAATGGCAATCCTCTCAAGTGAGAGAGATTCAGTAATGTGGTTTCCCTATTTTTGGTTGCATCAGGATCCTGTTGAGAGGATACCTGAGCGGTTTCAGCTAGTAGAGTCCTGGAAACTACAGGGGGATTACTACCCATAGTTTCATCCTGCCTTTGTGTTGCAGGGGCATCAGCAGGGGACTCAACTCCCTGAGTAGTCTTTTTGGGTTGTTTGGAGAGAGGTTTGGAGGGGACTTTGGATCTGGAGGATGAGGTTGTGGGTACCTTCTGCTTGGGTTTTAGCAGCTTGGCAGCCTCTTTGAGGTGTGGGTCAGAGTTGTGCCTGGAGTATACCTCTGGCAAAACTACCACAGCAGGGACTCCAAGGCCAACAGGGCCATTAGATTGTAACTGATTCATGATTATGGCCATAGAAACCTTAGATATAATAGCCATCTGTTAGCTACAGGTTTCATTGCCAGATCTTTTAATTCTAAAAATATAATTTCAGAAAAATTTAAGCTTTGGCGCTCAAGAATAGAATACAATATCTGCTGCCACCTTGATGACATTTGATCCCATGAAGAGGTTTTAGGGGCAAGACAAACATTGATCATGTGAAAGATTAGGCGTTCAGCATCATGAAAGTGCTTCTTCAGAATTGTAGTAGCACTTATGCTGCCCTCATAGCCATGATTAATGAATGAGAGATCAATGGTGCCCTTCGGGTATTTGGTGACAAAGGTAGCATCATTCAGATTTAGCGTTTGGCGAATGATAGCAGGAGTGACAATCACCTTCTTCTTGTTTACAAATGACTGGAGAGTGATCGCAACATCATTCTCACCAGTATGGATGGTGACATTTGTCCAGAATTGACGAAGAGAGTCGGGATAGATGGTAGGATTCAGAAGAAAAGCAGTTCGATACTGGGAATCAGCCATCAGATCAATAGCATCATCAAACTTAGTCCAAAAGGTCGATTTTGTGAAGTAAGCAACACAGTTGTGTCGAGGTTTGATTTGCATGGTCGCCATTAATGGGAGATGAAAGTTCGGAAATCGATTTATGAAAAGTTTGAAGTTAGGGTTAGGTATTTATAGGTTATGAAACGGCTGAAAGAAAACAGCTGAAAGTTTTGGTTTTAGTCATCAGTTGTTAGAAAATGACTGAAGACATGGTTTTAACTTTCAGGTGTTGTAAACAACTTAAGACTTGGTGTTTGTCATCAGTAGTTGAAAAACTACTGAAGACTTGGTTTGGCTTCATTTGTTTTGAAATGAAACAATAGTTGTTAGAACCAATTGAAGAATAAACTTACTCATCAGTTGTTGTCATCAATTCACATATCTCAGTTGTTTCATTTGACCTTAACACTTACTTAGCAGATTATCTGATTTTCAGATGTTTCATTGGTCATCAGTACTTATCTGTTAGAACAGACGTCAATAGTTGTAACCACTTCAGTACTTTGCAACAGATAAAGTACTTCAGTACTTTAAGGAATTTAGTCTTCAGTAGTTATGAAAAACTGTTGAAGATAAAATAGCTTCAGTACCTATTTGTGACAGCTGTATACTGATGCTCATCAGTACTTAGGAGCTGAGATCATCAGTAGTTGTCAATTTATTCAAGCTGCAGCATACCAAGCCTTAGCACAAGATTTTGAAAAGTTGCACTCTCCAAAGGCTTAGTAAATATATCTACAAGCTCATCAGCACTAGGAACAAACTTTGGATCAATCAGACCTTTTTCATAACAATCCCTGATAAAGTGATGTCTGATCTCAATATGTTTGGTCCTAGAATGCTGGACAGGATTCTTAACAATACAAAGAGCTGAAGCACTGTCCATTAGTAAAGGAGTCTTAGTCTCCGTAATGTCATAATCCAGTAATTGATTCTGAAGCCAGAGTACCTGAGATGTACAACTTGCAGCAGCAATGTACTCTGCTTCAGCAGTGGATGTAGCAACAGAGGTTTGTTTCTTACTCTGCCAAGAAACCAAACAGTTGCCTAGAAATTGGCATCCACCAGAGGTGATTTTCTGGTTAATTTACACCCAGCATAGTCACTATCAGAGAAAGCAACTAATTTGCAAGAGTGCCCAGGGAATACCAAAGTCCTAGAGATTGAGTTCCTTGCAAATATCTAAAGATCCTTTTGACTGCAATCATATGGGATACTTTAGGTGCAGCCTGAAATCTAGCACAGACACAAGTTGCAAATATAATGTCTGGTCTAGAAGCTGTAAGATACATCAAGGAACCAATCATACATCTGTAAAGAGTTTCATCAACTGCTTTACCTTTCTGATCAGCATCCAGTTGTGTGGTGCTGCACATGGAAGTAGAACAGGGCTTACAGTTTTGTAAATCAAATTTTTTCAACAAATCCTTTGTATATTTGACTGATGAATGAAAGTTCCATCAGCCTTTTGTTTGATTTGCAACCCCAGAAAGAACTGTAATTCTCCCATGGCACTCATTTCAAACTTTTGTTGCATCAACTTAGTAAAGGCATCACACAACTGTGGATCAGAGGATGCAAAAATAATATCATCAACATAAATTTGAACAAGGAGCTTATGATGCCTACTTTCTTAATGAACAAGGTTTTATCTATGGATCCTCTAGTGAAATTATTTTGAAGAAGAAAGTTGGACAGTGTTTCATACCAGGCTCTAGGTGCTTGTTTTAGTCCATAAAGAGCCTTATCAAGCTTATACACCCAATCTGGATGTTTATGATCTTCAAAACCTGGTGGTTGGCACACATAAACTTCTTTTATTTTACCATATAAGAATGCACTTTTGACATCCATTTGAAAAACTTTGAGATTATGAAAAGCAGCATAAGCTAAAAACAATCTGATTGCTTCCGTCTGGCTACAGGGGCAAAGGTTTCATCATAATCAATACCTTCTTCTTGTGAAAACCCCTGTACAACCAGTCTGGCCTTGTTCTTGACAATTTGGCCTTTTTCATCAGTTTTATTCCTAAACACCATTTAGTGCCTATTGCACACTTACCTTGGGGAAGAGGAACCAGTTCCCATACTTGCTGCTTTTGAAACTGAAGAAGCTCAAGTTGCATAGCTTCAACCCATCCATTGTCTCTTAATGCAATATGATAATTCTTTGGCTCTTGCTGACTGATGAAGAGAGCATAGAAGCAAAAGTTGGACAATTGACGTTTGGTTGAAACCCCAGCATTGATGTCACCAATGATCTGAGACATGGGATGATTCTTCAGTTCTTGATACTCAATAAGATCTGTGCAAGTGTTTGTAGGTGATTCAGCAGCAACAGATGGTGATCCAGATTCTTGAAACCTAGAATGAGATGAAAATTCAAATGAAGTGGAGGATTCAGAGATCTCATCAGCATTTGTTGTGGATGGAACTGTTGAAGCTACAAGAACATCAAGTTTAGTAGACTCAGGCAGTTGATCACTAAAACTTGCATTGATACCAACAGATGGATAACATGTTGCAGAAGATGATGGATTCACAGAACCTGCAACATTTGGAGACTGATAAGGAACATATTACAGTATGTCCAGATCAAATAACTCCACAGGATTTTGTGGGATTTTCTCCTTTGGAGATTCATTAAACTTTACATGCAAGGTTTCTTCTACAATCTTTGATCTGCAATTAAAACTCTGTATGCCTTGCAAGTAGAGGAATACCCAACAAAGTACCCTGCATCCACCTTTGATTCAAACTTCTGAAGTGGATCTTTTGTGTTGAGAATATAACAGGGACACCCAAATGCTCTAAAGAAGGAAATCAGAGGAGCCAAATGATGTAACACTTCATAAGGAGTCTTCATCAACCTTTGATTTACCAATACTCTATTTTGTACATAACAAGCTGTGTTAACAGCTTCAGCCCAAAAGGTTAGTGGCAAACCAGAATCAGCCAACATTGACCTTGCAGCTTCAATAAGGGTCCTGTTCTTTCTCTCCACCACTCCATTTTGTTCAGGAGTTCTAGGAATGCTAAACTGCCTCTTGATTCCCTTAGAGAAATAAAATTCATCAAGTGTGTGATTTCTAAACTCTGTGCCATTATCACTCCTCACACACTTGACAGAAAGAGAATACTGCTTTTCCACATGCAACACAAAGTAGATAATATTTGACCAGCCTCATCTTTTGAATATAAGAAGAAGGTCCATACAAATCTGGAATAATCATCCACAATTACCAGACAGTATTTTTTCTTTGCCATACTCATCAATCTTACTGGACCAAAAAGATCCATATGCAGTAATTGCAAGCAGGCAGTGGATTTGGTTCTTCTATTGGAGGGAATGATACTTTATGTTGCTTTCTTTTTAAACAAGCAGAGTAGTTGTCATCACATTTGAACTCCTTAAATGGCAGACCTCTCACTAACCCATGAAGGATCAGCTAGTTCATGTTTCTAAGATTCACATGACCAAGCCTTCTGTGCCAAAGCTCAGATTCCTGAGGAGAGGCCTTGGAGAACAGACATGGATGGCCTTTTAGATCAATTTTCTTTGATAAGTCTAAGGCATATACTCTTCCAACCCGGTTGGCTTTTGGGAGAGTATGTTCATCCAATATCTTGTCAATCATATTCAAAACATTGAAAGACAGAATTCGACAGTTCTGACTGGTGAAAAGTGCAACATGCCCTTTATCACACATTTGACTGACACTCAACAAATTATACTTGAGATTCTCCACATGGTTGACATCATCAAACCTTATTTCACCATTTGAAACAAAGCCTTTGCCGATGATGTAACCCTTAGCATCATTACCAAAAGATACAAATCCCTTCTTTCCTTGAGAGTAGTCATGAAGAAGAGATCTGCTCCCAGTCATATGCATAGATCCTCCACTGTCCACATACCAGATGCTTCTATGGCATGTTGAAGAACCCTGCATATATCACAACAACTAGTTAGCTTTTGAGACCCAAACCTTTTTGGTTTTGGGTCTGTTCTCATCAACAGCTTTTATACTAACTGATTGTCATGATTAACAGCCTTTGAAGAAGGAGATGGTGCTGAAAAGGATTCCTTTGATTGTGGCTTAGGTTTCTTTTTCAGTGGTTTAATCACAGGTACATCTATTTGGTTAACTCTCCCCAATAGATGTTGAACCATCATAACAAGTTGTGTCAGATTGGTTGTTAAAGCTTTCAGTTCAGCAGACACATCATAACTTGTTTGTGAATGATTCCTGTGAGACACCATGTCCTCCTTTTTGAAAGACACAGACTTAGTCTGTAGTTTTGATACTCTTTGAGGAGTATTTTTAGCTGTTTTATGATAAACTTCTTTCTTCTGTTTAGATTTTTATGAAGACTTTGGTTTATCAGGTTGAGATGTTTGTGGCACAAACCTGGTTTCAAATTCATCTTTCATTTTATTAATTTTCTTTTTGATGATTTTATCCTTGTTAAATTTGGAACCCTTATGTACCAACATTCATCAGTGAGATGATTGAATACCACAAATTTCACATGGCTTTTTCTTCATCTTCTGTTGATCAGCTGCTGAAGACGATGAAACTACTGAAGGTGTGTTCTTCAGTACTTTCTTCCTTTCAGTACTTATGTGAAGTACTGAAGGATTTGTAACAACTGAAGACTTGTTCTTCAGAGATTTTCTATCCGTACATTTGGATTTCCTGATAGATTCTTCAGCAGTTTTCAAACATGTTTGGTTCCATTTGGCTTGAAATGTTCTTCAGGTGTTGTTACTTGCTCTTCGTACTTTGAATACCTTTTGAGACAACACCTGAAGGACTCGCTTTTCTTTGATCATGTGTTCATCAGCAGTAGGACCATCAGCAGACTGATTAGCGAGGTACTATTACTGACTTCATCCTCTGATTGTACATTATCACTTGAGGATGAGACACATGATGATGTGGTTTGGGAATTGATTTCACCTTCAGATTTTACTTCTGTCTTGGGAGTAAAATCTGTAGGAGGTTCAGTGTGATTATATCCAATCCCAAACTTCACATTTGAAGCAGTTTGCTTACTGAGAAGCATTTCAAACCCCTTGCAAGATGTTACCCAGTGTTCACACTCCACTTGAGTAGCTGCAAGTGTTTCTTTGAGACTCTTGTGATTTTCTAAGATGACCTCTACCTTAGCCTTTTCATCAATGATTTGGCATTTTAATTTGTAAATCTCATCATCTTTTTCTTTTAAAACAGACTCAAACTCAGCTTTTCTTTTGGAAATCACTTTCTCTAGGTCAAGATTTTGATTAATTAAAGCTACATTTGCTTCTCTAATTGAGGCAAAAGCAGCTATGCATGACTCAGAACACAACTTGGCCTTAGCCTCAGAAGATATTTGTGTACCTGTGATGATGAAGCATTTGAGCTTGAACCACCAGTAGACTCCAGGGCCATAAGAGCAAGATTTCCAAAAGGATTTTCACCACTATGTTGACCAGCACCAGAAAACATTTGTTCAGAAAACCAGAAAGATCATCTGGTAAACTACTCCAGTCAACAACACCAGGAGTGAAAAAGCTTTGATGTGATTGAGATTGAGATTGAGATTGTTGACTTGATTAAGGTGGTTGAGGCTCAGGTAGGGCATGTGATTGTTGAGCTATGGGTACAGGAACCTGATTGGACTGTGGCATGTAAAAACAGGGATAAGGATATGGCATTTGACCTTGAGGAACAAAATATGCAGGAGATGATTGATTTTGTGAATGATGACCAGAACTGGTAGAATGTTGCCCTTTGTTTTGTGAATTATTGCTTGGAAAGGTCACAAAGGGTGCAGAAGAGTTAGATCCAGATGATCTACACTCTCTTGCAAAATGTCCAAGTCTATGGCACTTGTGACACCTCAACTTGCTCTTGTCAAAACCAACTTTGGTTTTTCCAGAGAGACCAGGGAATTTTCTACCTGTCCATTTGTAAAAATTTTGAGATCTGAATTAACTAATGCCATTTGGCTCAAAATATCCATCTCTTCAAATCATCCATCAAAAAGCACAGATTGTCACTATTACATCCTGAATTACCATCACTACCAGCAAAAGCATGATCTCCACTGTTTGAAGAGAAATCAATGCTCATCATTTGGAATTTTCTGATGTAGCATATTCTGACTCATGACCAACCAGAGCAGCATTCCCTGGTACAAAGTCATAAGTGAGCTTCCCAGATGAAGTCAGATTTCTTTTCTGTTCTATCTCTCTTTCAAATGTAAGCAGTTTCCTATGAAGTTGCGTGAGAGATAGATTATCTAGATTTGCACTGGAGCGTAGGACAATGGTATATGTGTCCCATCTCTCAGGCAGGGATCTGAGAAATTTTTGTTCATCTAACTGTTTGTATATTCATGTTTAACCATTTTCAACTCAGATATCAAACAGTAGAATCGCTCAAACTGTTGAGTCAGTGACTCACCCTTTCTATGAGAAAATGTCTCATATTGCTGGGCAAGGATTTCTCTATTGTTTGCTAAGACCTCATCAGTTCCCCCAAATTGTTCTTTCAGAGCAACCCAGAGGTCATCAGCAGATTCATGATGCATAAGTCCAGAATAGATTTCATTAGGCAGTGCATGGCCAGAATTCCATGGGCTTTAGCATCAATTTCAAACAGTTTCAGATCCTCATCTGAATATTGCTCTTTCTTCTTCGGAACCATCTCATTGGTTTCCGGATTACTCAAATAGGCTTATATGGTCCATGAACCACACAATTTCCAACAACCTGAACTATTAACAGACAGGTGATGGAGCATTCGTCGTTGCCATATGTTGTACTCACTCCTAACAAGCATCAGAGGCTTTGTTGAGGAGCCAGTATTGTGAGGATCATTGATTGATGTAGCCATTTTCACCAATTAAAACAGGATCAATAAGAGTTTAACGAACCTAACTCAAAAACTCAACAACACAATTTGAAATAAGAAGAATCTCAAATTGATTCACATGAAGCAACAGAAAAACAAACTCTATAACCAATTCTTGCAAATTTGCCAATTCGATCAAACTAAGATATCAATAGAACAGTTTCAATGATCAATTGTAAAATCGATCAATGATTAACCTGCTCTGATACCATTTGAAGGATCGAGATCTAGTTTGATCAATTAAATTAGGATTTGCAGCAGAATAGCGCACGAATTAGACGAAATTCTAGCAAGAATAATATGATATTCAATCAAACAGTAACAATTATAGAGAGAGTTTTCTGCAAAAAAATGTTTTCATTCATGCACAAGCTTCCCGTTAAGGGAAATTAGGTCAACATTCCTTTTATAAGGAATGTGACATCAGCTAACGTCACATGATAATGACATCTAACTGATTTATATAAACAATTGAAATTAAACTAAACTACTAAAGATGTCCACAACAACTGAGGACACCTTCATTAGAAGCTAAGTATAAACAACATTATAACTAATGAAGTTATACATCTGAAGTATAAGAACTTCAGATGTTTTACATAATATAAAACTACTGATTACAAACTACTGAAATATAAACCATCATAACTACTGAAGAGAACTACTTCAGCTGTTGTGACAACTTCTGAGAACTTGATCTTCAGACTTTGTCTTCAGCAGTTGTCTTCAGACTTTGTCTTCAGACTTTGTCTTCAGCAGTTGTCTTTAGACTTTGTCTTCAGACTTTGTCTTCAGCAGTTGTAGATCACTTCAGTTGTTTTGATGTCTGTGGACTTAAAGGTTTTTTTGAGCTGGCTCATTGGTTCTTTTGGTCCAACAAAACCCTTCCTTCAGTTGCTTCACCTGAATTCCAAGGAAAAATCCATTTTTCCCATGGACTCATCTCAAACTTCTTCTTTATAATGCTTTCAAAGTCCTTACACATTTGGTCATTGGAAGAGCCAAATATGATGTCATCAACATAGACTTGAACAAGCAAAATTTCTTACCAGACTTCCTTATGAATAAAATCTGTCAATGGTTCCTCTGGTGTAGCCATTCTTAGGAGAAACTAAGACAAAGTCTCATACCACAGCCTTGGTGCTTGATGCAGCCCATATAGAGCTTTATCCAATTTGCACACATAGTGAGGATGTTGTGGGTCTTCAAATCCTGGAGGTTGGCATACATACACTTCCCTATCTATATCCCATATAGAAATCACACTTGACATCAAGCTGGTAGACAGTAAAGTTCTAGAAGCAGCATAAGCAAGGAAATCCTAAATGCCTCGAGTCTTGCAACATGTGCAAAGACATCAGTATAATCAATTCCTTCCTCTTGAGTGTAACCTTGAACTACCGGTCTTGCCTTGTTCTTGATGATCAAGCCTATGTCATCTCTTTCGTTCTGAAAACCCATTTAGTGCCTATTGGTACTTGACCAGATGGTAGCGGGCATAATTTCCAAACCTTATGTCTTTTGAATTGAAGCAGCTCCTCTTGCATCGTTTCAACCCAGCTACTATCTTTCAAGGCATCTTCCACCTTCTTGGGTTCCATCAGGGATAAGAAGCATGAGTACAAGCAGACATTCCCATGATGAGTCTGCCCTCTTGTTCTTACACCTTCGGAGACATCCCCAATGATGTTCTCAGTTGGGTGAGTGTTGTGAATCCTTAAACGAGGAATCAGTTCCAGTTGCACAGATAAGTCCAGATTAGACATATTTTGCTCAGGAACTAGAACACTTTGTCTAGCTGTTGTTTCAAGTTCATTCAATGAGGACTTATTGAATGAAAGAGAAACATCATCAATTGTTGGCTGTGAAGTAGCATTAACAGTCACATGTTCCTTCAAAATGCTACCTTCCTAAGCTTGGTGTTGTGTTGGATCACTTGATGAGTTTTGAGGATCAGCAGGTGATTCACTAGTTGAAGCTTCACTATTCCTTGGTATGGTTATACTTCTAATCTGTGAATAGTGGGAGTTTGATTTGTTGCATCTCTTGGAGAACCTGGAAGAGGTCTGGGTAGCTCAAACAGTTGATTGGCATCAGCATCGGCATCAGCATCATTTTGAGCACATGTTCCAACTGAAACATTCTCACAAGAAGGTTTAGAATAGTTTGAAACATTCTAAATCAAAGATATGATCAGGGCCATTCCCCCTAACACAAGGAGTGTGCTCATTAACAACTATATTGGATGACTCCTCAAATTGTTGATTCTTAATGGTGTATACTCTGTAAGCTTTGGATCTAGAAGATAGCATCATCCGACTTTTCAGAAAATTTTGCTAAATTGTCCTTTGTGTTAAGTATGGTACACCTACTGCCAAAGGACCTCAGAAAGCCAATGAACGGTGGCCTCTTGTTCATAGCTCATAAGGGGTTTTTCCATGTGACTTAACTATAAGAATTCTATTCTGCACATAGCATGCAGTGCTAACTTCCTCTGCCCAAAATGTTAGAGGTATTTGGAATCGGCTAACATAGTTCTAGCAGCCTCAATAAGTGTCATGTTCCTCCTCTCAACAACACCATTTTGTTGAGGAGTTCTGGGAGCACTATATTGTCTGGCAATCCTTTTTGAGTTACAGAATGAGTCAAGAACGAAGTTCTTAAAATCAGTCCCTTGATCACTTCTAATAATCTAACCTTGTGATCAATTTGATTTTCTATTATAAGAATAAAGATTTTAATTTTAACAGTTTCATCTTTAGTTCTTAAAAGAATACCCATGTAAATCTTGTAAAATCATCAACTATCACAAGGCAGTATGATTTCCTTCCAATGCTCATTATACTTGTGGACCAAAAAGATCCATGTGCAATAAGTGTAATGGAGTAGTAATGGAGTTAACACTTTTGGATTTATGAGAGGCCTGTGTTGCTTCCCTTCAGGCATGCAACACAGTTGTCTTTGCAGAAAAATTCATTTTTAGGCAAACCATGTACCAAGTTATTTTTAGCCAATTTATTCATTGTCTTAAAATTTACATGACCATACATTTATACCAAAGTGTTGACTCATCACTATCAGCTTTGGAAATAAAGCATGATACTTCACCCATTGGGGAAGCATTGTTCTATCCAGCTTGTACATATCCCCTTTCCTGCGAGATCTAAGAAGCACCAATTCCGGAGGAATTGTCATCCTTGGTTTGAGAATAATGCACTCATGCTCTGTGAAAAGCATCTGGTGCTTTTGATCACAAAACTGAGAAACACTTAACAGATTGTGTTCAAGCTATTTGACAAAGTTAACTTTGTCAACTTCTAACTTACCATTGGATATACTCCCTCTGCCAGAAATACAACCTTCGGCCTCACTCCAAATTGGACAGGACCTCCATCATAGTGTTGAAACTATTGAAGGAGAGATATGTTCCTTGTCATATGCCTGGAGCATCCATTGTCTACAATCCAGATATTGTTGTTCTTGTCATATGGATGTCCCTAGTTATCATCTGTTCCGGCCATGAGAGCTTGAGCAGGAGTCACATCCTGAACCATAAAGCTCTAGTTAACTTCTTGAGCCATAGTTGCTGTTTCAGTTGACTTCCCAATAGGCTTTGATGTAGAGGGATGTGTGGAGGCCTGTGGGGTTCCCGGGTTGATTTGGGAGCCTTGCATTCCCTTGCAAAGTGACCAAGTTAGTTACAGTTGTAACATTTGGCCTTGGTCTTGTCAAACCCAAACTTTCTGGCAGTTGGGTTTTGAGGAAAATGCCTTCCGGTTCTCTTAAAGAACTTCTTCGCTCTGTAGGTTAAAAGAGCCATCTGTTGGACGATGTCCACATACTCTACATCGTCTGGATTGAAACACTCTAGATCTTCAAAACAGTATTGAAAATCACCAGAGTGCCCACTTCCTGAGACAAAGGCATAGTTGTCCTGAAAGGAGTTGTGCTGAGCCTGTTGAGACCTTGGAGTCTCAGGGAAAGTGATGTAAGGTCCATAAGAGCAGGATGGTTGTTGGTTGTATATCAGGTATCGCTGAGGTTGTGGGGGTACTGACCCTTCAGCAACCATTAAAGCGTTGCTAGCAGGAAGGCTCAGAGGTCTTCTTGTTTGGTGGCCCTTCTTACTCTCCATCTCCAACCGGTATCCATCAAGGATGCCATAGAGTTTAATCATAGTAAGAGTGTTCAAGTTCTCTGTCCTCTTGATAGAGACATAGTAGAATGTCCACTCATTTGGAAGAGCACTCATTTGGAAGAGCACTCATAAAATTTCTTGTAAGATCTCTAAGTTCAGGAGTGATCTTCACAAACTGAAATGAAGAAATAAGATCCATGTACCTGAAATACTGCTGGCTGAGGGTCTCTCCAACAATATAAGTGAAGTTCTTGAACTGCTTCTTCAGTGAGTCCTTCTTGGAGTCGTTGGAACTTGAATACATTGAGCAAGTGCATCAAACAATTCTTTAGCAGACTTACAATGCTCAAACCCCACCATGATGGAGTTGGGTATTACAGTCATCAGAATGGCATTGCATTGCTGTCAAATCCATTTTCTTCCGGTCTTCGTTAAAATAATCTTCACCAGCTTTTTCTATCATGGCATAGTTTCCACCAGCGCTACCACCTTGTGTTTATACGGGTCGTTCACAATGGAGTTCCACATCTTGCTATCTTGGTATCTAATAAAGCCTTCCATTCTTCTACTCCAAGACCTAAAGTTTTCAGTAGTAATGAAGGGAGCTTTGGTCATGGTCCCCATTTCTGCTTCGGATTTGTTAAGAGCCATTTTGTGAGAGTTGTAAGGAGGAGTGAAAAATAAGTTGATTTGGATGGTTAGATCTCACAATCAAGAGCCTAAAGAGCTCTGATACCAATTGCAGGATCGGTTTTTTTCACTAAACACTTGATTTTCTCTCAAACTCACTTAAACAACACTCTCGATGAAAGCAAAGTCTTTAAGAGTTGATAAAAATATAATAAGTAATAAAATACAAGAAGTAATTTTCAAGGTACTTGCATGTATTGCTTCTCAACTCAAATATTACAAGACTCTTACAAGAATATCTTTAAGAGTTACAATGAGAAACTATATATAATACTACCTACAGCCGGATATACTTTGATACCAGCTGGAATCCTCTAACTAAAGCAAATATTACAAGCCATAGTTTAAGGTATCTCAGATAAGACTTTATCTGAGATATGGTAGTCAGGACATGTCCCTGATTTACCTTTTGTCACCAACTAAAGTTGGTAACTTGTGCTAACATAAAAAGGTGAACAGTGGAATAAAGTATGGTCAACTACATGGCACTTTGAGAAAACGCCATGCAGTATCACAGGTCTGCAGCGGAGTGTTAGAGACCATACTTATGTCCACTAGTTCATAGCAGTGTCTTCCGAAGGTTAAATAGCTTCGAAAGAACAAGTACTTCCGAAGCCACTTATACTTCGGAAGAGGTTGCTTCTTTCGAGGCTTGAGAACTTCTTCTTTCTTCATACTTTGGAAGTAGTCTTCTGATTTCTTTTTTTGAGACTTCTTCTTCGGAAGTGAATACTTTATCTTCGGAAGTAGAGCATTGTCTTCGGAAGTGGAACTTTTACTTTGTCTTCGGAAGAACTCTACTTCCTTCGAAAGTTCCACATTTGGCTTCGGAAGCCTTTATAAGCAGCACCAAAATTTGTCTAAGTGATTTGGTTTTGGTTGCACCAGCCTTCTTCTTGATCCAACATTTAGGCCTTTGGTATCCCTATGGTGGGAATTTTGATTTACATGCTTATTCTGACAGTGATTCTAATGGTTGCAGGTTAAACAAAAATTGGTAATCGGAGGATGTCAATACCTGGGCAATTGTCTGGTTTCATGGCAAAGCACGAAACAGACCATTGTTTCCCTCTCTATAGGGGAAGCAGAATACATTGCTGCCTCTAGTTGTTGTTCACAAGTTCTTTGGATACAACACCAGATGATTGACTATGGAATCAATTTTCTCCACACACCATTGTTTTGTGACAACGAAGCCACCATCGGGATCGCTAAAAATCCTATTCATCATTCTCAAACCAAGCACATCAAAACACGGATTCATGCAATTCGTGATGCACAGGAAAAGGGTTTTGTCGATATTATTCCCATTTAGACTAAAAATCAAAAGGCAGATCTTTTCACCAAAACATTTGATAAACCTCGCTTTTATGAATTGATCTCTATGCTAGGGCTAATATCTTTTTAAACCTCTTTTTTTTTCTCTTGTCATTATAAAAAGGGGGTTTTCTAAAATAAAAATTTAGGGGGAAAGTATATAAGTAATACATAAAAAAACTGGGAACTTGATTTGAGATGACGAGAAATGATTGTATATCTTTTGGATATGCACATTTGTGCATGAATAGCGTTTAAAATGAGAAATGATAGTAACTGATGATGCTTTATGATTTACATCTTATTTTTAAATTGCAAATAAAAGAAAATCAAACAGATTCTTTAAACGATATGCTTGGTAGACTCAACCTGAAAAATAAAGTAGACAGCAGCATAATGATTTAAATTAAAATCTTTGCTTAAGGATGTCTGGTCTCACGGAATCATTGTGGCCTGCACGAAAACTAAGTCCCGACAAAACTTGGATTTAGAATCGATCTTTCACCAACCATGTTACAATTTCTCTATGCATTGTTTGGTGTATTTATGTGTCTCGCAATTGTGCTAATCTCCTCTGTTATACAGTAGTATGACCTAGAGTGATTATCTCCTTTGTTGTATGATAGTACTGACCTGGAGCTCTCATCAACACATGATTGAATGGTTATCTCCTTTATTATGCATGAGTATAGACTTGGAGCTCTCACCATTTTAGTCTAAGTCGTGTCAAAACATCTAAATGATGAATTCATCTCACAATGATATATTCTATTAATAATCACTTTCACGCTAATGCACAAGCCTTGTTCTATAAAGACCGCCAAATTCAAGAAATCCTGAGGTTGGGTGAGGGTTTTTGCCAAATTATTGTAGGGTCCTAACATTCTAAAGCATCTAATCGAACCTTAACGAATCATCTGTTGTTTGTTGAAAAAGATAGAGCATGGGTTTAAATGGACAAACAAATCAGCAATCGTTATTGATAGGTTGAGAATTTCAAAATCCTTCAAAGACTATGATCAGATTCAGTTATCAGTATGATCTCATTGCTTGTCAATTATTAAAGTCATCTTTGTGCTAATATATATCTTGAGGATGTGATCTCTGATCGATTTAGATCCTGGTATTTAATGTTAATATTAAAAAATAAATAAATAAATAAATAAAAATAATCTTGCTAAACTATACTTTTGCTATTTGTTTCGCTAGACGAAATTGCAATTTCGCTCAGCCTTTTCATATTGTGCGAAGTCACTTTCGACCTGAATTTAACTTGGCGAAATTGCAGCTTCGCTTGGTGAAACTGTAGATTCGTCTAGCGAAACTCTAGTTTCGCTAACTGTGAAACTATATGTTATTTAAGTCATTTTGTGAAATTAACTTCTCACTTTCGCACAATCGAACTGTTAGGTTTCTTAGGGTTGTTTCGTGACCTCTTCATGCGTTTTTGTGATTCTGTGATTTTGATATCGATGTTTGTTGATTCATTCTCGCAAGTGAGTTTCAAACTCAGGACCGTCATTTAATCTTCTTAATATAATCACATTGTGTGTATATTGATCGAGACTCTTCGGTACCTTCGCTATTCTTCTAGCGAATTTACCGATAGTCCAGCGAAACTGAACAAAAAGTTCTTGAATCCTCAGCGAAATTGTGGGGTTATGTTGTCCAAGCGAACTTAACAATTTCGCTGACTATATTTCAGTTTTGCTATGCCGAAACTATTGTTTCGGCTTGTCGAATCTACCTCATTGTTTGGGCAAAACTAATGTGCTCTTGCTGGCAAAACTATACTTTCGCCTGTCGAAACTAAATATCTTTCTGCGAAACTATAGTTTCAGCCAGCGAATTTCATTTAATTTTTAGCTATTCTTTATTCTTTTATTATTTAGTAGTTAATTTTTTTTCTAATGTATTTCATTTGAATTTCAGGTATAAATGGCTAATCTAAAGTTTGATGAGAGAAATAACATAACAGCCATTTTGGATGATTCACATCCTAAAGCAGCAGGATTTAGAGACTGTATACGGTGGCTGCAAAGATCCCCTATAGCTTATGCTGTCTCTAATTCTACTACCATCTATGATCTACACATCAGAGACTTTTGGAGATCAGCTGAGTATGATATGAGAGGGAACACCCAAAGGATCACTGCTAAAGTTTTGGAGAATGAGGTGACTATTACAGCTGAGACAATTTCAAGGATCTTAAGACTAGAAGAAGATTCAGGAGAGGAGGTTACTATGTAAGATGCTGAGGTGTTCGCAACATTCAGGAGTATGGTATACGAGGGACCAGCTTTTGGGACCAGAAAAGAGATCAAGAAGTCCTTTCTCTCAAAGGAATGGAGATTCATTGCCCATGTCTTTATTATGTGTTTAGATCACCGTAAAGGTGGATCAGATGGGCTGAACATAGACTGGCAAAAGCTATGGTGCTATGCTATAGAGGAGAAAAGACAAACATTACGAGGTTGATATTTTCATGTATGGCAGAGAATGTGATGGCACTGAAGAAGGATAAGTGGCTTCTGTATCCTAGATTTCGTTAGATGATCTTTGATGATCTAATTCCAAATGTGCCAAGACTGGGGAGGTGAAAAGGTTGGTGCAGATGAACCCACATATTTTTGCAGACTGTTGTGCCATCCGACATGACATTAGTGGGATGATCACCCATTTGTGGGAAAACATGTACCCACCTGAAAGATGGAACTACATTAGAAGGGTGGACGAGTCGGAGAATAAGAGAGCTGAAGAAACTAGAGCACAACAGACTGATGCTACTAAGAAGAGAAAGATATATGCAAAAGAGAAGGATTATGATTTCAAAGAAGAAGTGAATGAAAGGGCTGAAGAGATAAGGGTTGAAAAAGAGAGAAGATCGAAGAAGAAAGCTGATATAGGAGAATCAGAAAGGAGAACTAAACAGAGACATCAAGCATTCACTAACACACCAATGGGGGAAGAAAGAGGAAGCTTAGATGAGGATATGATTCGTAACCTTAACAACTCACTGGCTAATGAATTGAGCATGATAAAGACCAAACTCACTAATCAAGAGATACAGGAAAGTCAAAAGGATGAGTTAATAGAGGGAATGAAGAAGATGCTGGTAGATTAAAACTTGCTGATAAAGAAGTTGTTTGAGGAAATTGCTCAGTTGAAAGCTGCTGCCGGCCTGCCCAATTAACTAACTCAATCTGAGTTAGATGATTTAATTGATACTTCTACATACCCGTTTTTGAACGTGGATACTTCCTCCAGGGTAGGAAAGGGCACATCTGGTGCAGCAACTGCTGGTGTGGAAGGTTCTGAAATAAGGAATGAAGATGAAGGTATGGAGAATAAGGAGGAAATTCTAGAGGTTGGGTTTGTGAACATAGGATTTGATGTAGGATCCGGTTGGAGAAGAGGTTGCGAGGGAGAAGTCGGTTGAAAGAGATGCTGGGAAAGGAAAAGGGCTAGTAGATGAAGAGGAGGATGATGAATAACTAGTAGATTATGATTCTGAGCCAGAATTTTATGAAGTTGATAAGAGGCCATTGATATATGTAGCCAAAAAGGGAGAACTAAATGCAGATGTCTTTGAGATGGATAAAGAAAAATGGTTTGTCAGAGAGAAGAAGCCTGAAAAACTAACTCCTATTTTTCAAAACTTGGAAGGGTTAAGTAAAAAAGAAGCTGATAAGAGGATTATTAGTTGGTGTTATAACCCCGGCCTCAAGATGTTCTTGATCAAGAGTAGAAGGGGTAGAACTAGTTAGATGTATAAGAGGAAGGCATTCAAGACCTTGCCAAAATAGGATCTGAGGAGGCTGGCGGCTCTGCCGTTACTGAATGCCAATCTTAGTGAACAAGCCTCACTTTTGGAGAAAGAGATTAAGAATGGCTTAAATGACAACTTTGAGTCTTTTGGATACATGAGGCAGAAAGGAAACGATCAAAGAAAGACAAAGATTGGGAGATTGGAAAAGGAAGAATTGTCCTAAGGGTAAAACCACCGAAGACTGTGAATAGAGTCAGGTTGGCAGATCCCCTTCCCCAATAGTTACAGAATTTTGAAAAATGGTTTTATGATAATAACATGGGGGAGGCGGTGATAAGAGTGAAGAATGGTAGAGAATTTAAAGTCTTTGACCCTATAGAGCTTTTCAGCTTTTATGATGAAGATTTGCTAGTTTTGTGTGAGAATCATATCAAGGCTGGGGCGGGTGAAAAGACAAGGAAAGAAGCCAGTCTGTTTATGACTGTGGCAAATAAGATTAGAGGAGTGAGAGCAGAAGTGAAAAGGCTTGCCGAGAGAGTAAGGGCTCAAGATGATCTAAACATGGACATACAAGATCTGACAAGGAAGTTTGGGCAAGCTAGTGCTCATCCCGAAGGGGCTCGTGAAGCAGGAAGAGACCATGGAGAATCATTTGCTGAAGCCCCTAAGGAGATTGTTGCAGGAGGTGTTGAAGACAAATCAAAGGCAACGGAGGAAACTAGAGCTAACAAGATACATCAAGACGAGTGAAGGTGGTGAGTTCCAACCTAGGGGGAGTATTGAAGATCATGCATAGGTTGGACTCACCTTAGATTAGAATTTTTATTTTTTCTTGTAATAGGTCTTATGTTATTTTTCTTTTGTATGTAATTAGATTTTTGTAGTTTTGCAGTCCAGCGAAACTAGTCAGCTGATTAGTTCGCTCAGCGAAATTGTTGTTTTTGCCGGGCGAAACTACAGTTTCGCAGAACAGTTTCGCTGACAGCGAAACTAAGACTTCTATATATAGTTTTGATTATTATCATTGTTGGTAATCTTGCAAAACCCTAATAGTTGATCCTTGTTGCAAGTTACCTTTTGTAAGCAGTAAATTGACAGAAATATAATTGCACTTTGATGTTATTGAATGTATTGATCATCATTATCTTATTGAATGAATTGTTATTGTTATCAATCTTCATTGTTCATCTTGTGTAGTATGTGTGTTTGATATTGAACGATTCATCAATTCATTTATACTGTAATTCGATCAAATGGACCAACAACGTGAACGCAAAGGAATATCCTAAGTAAAGTGAATTTGGATGTAAGTTATCCAATATGGATGACTCTTGTTGAATTCGGATGACACTCTTAACCAATGTGGATGTGCAATGGTCTATATTGGCTAAGTAATACATCAATGCAGATGAAGTACATCAATGAAGAATAACTAGCTTAATTCGGATGGGTAGCATCGAATCTAGATGTTTTGGCTCGATGTGGTTGAACGTTGAGTTGGCCAAGTGTTAGGCTAATATGGGTAATAGTGAATGTGACTGACATAACCCAATACGGGTAAGAGTGATGCGGCTGACTAAACCTAATATGACTAACAATGAATGCGACTAACTAAACCTAATACGAGTAACAATGAATGCGACTGACTAAACTTAATGGGAGTAATAGTAAATGCGGGTGAAACTTTAATCTTCCGCATTCACTACAAATGGACTATAAAAGCAGATAATGCGATTGGAAAGGCAATGCCAATAACATTAACAATAGTAGTAGGTTTTCTTTTATGATTAAGGTGGCAATCATGTGAAGTTATACCATTACTTTCTTTGATACCTAAAAATTATTAAGATATAATCTAGGGTTCTTGAATAGACTTTTAATATTATCATAATATTAACATAATAAGAGCCGTAGAAACAAATATGGTAACTTTACATCTTAAAACG